>JZKD02S1664496.1:460752-479841 GCA_000966675.3 Picea glauca
AGTTGTGTCGTAATGAGAAGGACGTTACACCCCCTCCCAATACCACTTACCACCTTGAGGGGGGTCCAAGAAAACCACCTTCCCCTTTCAAAACCGCCCCCCAAATTCACAAAACCATTTTTTTTTGCCAGTTTTGACCAGTCAACTTCTGGGAAGGATTTCGGGAAAATGGAGATGAATTTTCAAAATCTGAGAGAAGTTTTTGTTCATCACGGGCTGAATAAAAACAACGTATCCCACAATTTACATAGGTATCAGAAGTTGGGAGAATTGAATCCATATTTGAGCCCATTTTTTTGGGCTTCCATTTTTCCCGTTTCAATCATGATTTTGTGGGAGATGTTTCAGAGAGCTGGAGATGAATTTGGAAAAACCGAAAGAGGTTTTTTTCCAGAACATGTGCATATACAATAAAATATTTCATTTTATACATAGGTGTCACCATTGAGTAGAAACAAATGTCTGAGTTGACCCCCTTTTTCAGCAGCTTGACCCGTCTTTCATGGCAAACAATTCAAGATTTTCATAGATTTGTGTCTATTTTTGGATGAGGTGGTTGAATTCGACCTCCTAAGATTGAGGGGTGATATTTTCTATATATTCATGTAATTTTAATGCAAAATGGTTGATCAGTTAGACTGGCATGGAAGGATGGGATGGTAATATCACCATCTATTGTAAAGATGTTCAACAGACTGTAAGTGATTTTTTGGATGAATACAAAGACATGTTGTCTCCATATTCTTGTGTCATGATCATGTGGTGCAGTGATTTCTTGATGTAACTTGTTACTCTCTTATTTCACATGTTGTTTTTTTCTATATTGTTTATGAGAAGATGATGTGCGGGATTTGTTCTTAACACCCTGTACTAGCCTGAAACAATATTTATGCTTTCTTCCAAGTTTGAATGTAGAATTCAGATAAGATTTGCTCTGCATTTGAAATGACCCATGATCTTTTCCTCTTTCCATCTCACAAATCATAAGCATCCACTAATGTGAATGTCTTACCTGGTTACATGTGTCTCTATTATTTCATCCATTTAATTATCTGTGACCTTTTAACTCCATTTAGCCCAATAGCCCTCTTTCGTTGTCTCAACCTAATACTCAAAAACAAACTTATATTCTCATAACTAGCCTAACATCCCCTCAAACAAAGTTAAATCATCCAGAGATATGCCTCTTTGAGTCATGGAGGGCTATATCCTTGACTCCAAAGTGGTTGTGTGGTTTCCCCTGTCGATTTTCTCCTCAGCCTAGGAAATTACAGGGTGATAACATAATGGCGAATATACTGGGGACTTTCTCTAGTAGTGCACTTTGAGTTCCATAACTAATCATTGATGGTGGACAGTGACCAGACACAAGTTGAAATATTTCACCTGGCGACTCCAATCAACTTCAGACAATGCCAACTCAAAGACTCCACTAGAGGAAGAACCTGACATGACAAAGCAATCTGAAAAGATCAGGTATTCGAGTTCAAATTGTATTCAAGACATTGTTGGTTTTATTTGTAATTATATTATTTCCTATTATAATCCTGGTCAAGATTGTATTGTTGAAATTCATAATGATCAGTTTCAAGTTGAAGAACCTCAAAGGATTCAGCCTTTACCTATAGCTCTGGTACACACTCCAATATCTATAAATAACCCAGTGAGACACAAATCTCATGCATTATCTCCTACCACTATTGAAATTCCAATTAGCTATAAGCCCCTTGATTTTCTTCCTATATCTATAAAATTCCTAGACAGATACAAGCCTCTGGATTTACCTTCTATTCTCCATGAACTCCCTGCAAATTATAGAAATAATCTGCCCAGGTTTGATGGAGAAAATGTAAAGATCACTGCTGAAAAACATATTCAAAATCTTGAGGATTTTCTTGATCTGTTTGAGGTGGAAGAAGATGATGTATGTATCAGGATGTTTGCCCTATTATTGCAAGGTAAAGTTAAAAATTGGTTTAAGAATCTTCCAGCTGCAAGCATTGATAATTTCCATCAATTTGTGAAAAATTTCCTAGATCGATGGGTGATCATGAGAAATGTATTTCTCATCCTAGAAGAATATTACCATTTGAAAAGACATACAGGGGAAATAGTACAACAGTTTTCAGCAAGGTTCAATAAGGTATATCATGCAATGTCTGTTGATATAAGGCCACCCCCAGGATCATCTCACTTGCATTTCTGAGATGCCTTCAATCCTGAGATGGCATTCCAATTAAGAGAAAGTAACACTGCAACCCTTGAAGAAATGAAAAAGATTACAATTGATGTGGAAGCTAACTTGTTGAACAAAAAGTCCAAACTAAGGGGAAAAAAGAAAGATAGAACAGAAAAGGAATGGATGACATCTTCAGAAGTGAAACTAGATGTCCTGGAAAACACTGTAAAAGAGATGATGCAGATGATTAGCAGGAAAGATAAAAAAAAATTCAAAGATCAAATGTTCCAATAGTTCCAGAAGAGACAAGGATCCATGTCCCCAAACACTTTGCATCTCATCCTTGGTATCATGGTTTGGATAATTATTGTTTCATGTATTCAATTCACAACGTATTCAAAGATGAAGTTCCAACTCAGCTTGTTGAAGAGCCATCAGCTGATATGATGTGTATGTTTGATGACATTTCATTTCATTGTTGGGAAGAAGAAGATCAAATGCAATTCAAGTAGGACAATCAGTTTGTATATAGAAATTATGATAGAAATGATCAAAATGCAGAATATCTCGGAGTAAGTGTGCAGACTTTACCTTTATGTTTCTCCTCTTTTAAATTTCTGAGAGATAATTCTAAACCAGTTGTAAATAGTGAAGAAGGAAAATCTTATGGTGGATGAGTGAATGATGTCATTGATGACATAGAGGTTGTTTTAGACCCAGGGTTTAACTCACCAAGTCCCTCTAAGTTTCAAACCCCAGGAGAAAGTTCAGAGCCTAAAGAAAAATTTGAATCAGTAGAATGCAATTATGTACCATTAGGTTATAATTCATTTCAAATTTTGGAGGAGACTCTTAAACATATGTTGAAGGATAAACACATAGAAAGTCAAGAAATTACATTTGAATCAATGCAATAGTCTTGTCAGTCTTTTCGGGATCCAATAGTTGATCTGTTGGATGACCTGTGTTGTCAAAATCATTTTTCATTTGCCAGTCATGAGTTGAGAAGCTGTTATGATCTTGAAATGGTCAGGTAATTGGCTTCACAATATAGTTCAGCAACAGTCTTACTGCTAAATCTATCAGAACAACTGCATCCATATCAGAAATTGCATGAGGATGCAATTAGAATAGATACAATGCCATATCATCTTGTTGACTTGGATGAATTTAAAAATCAAGGAATAGGTCAGTTCTACCTTGATCCTATAGCTAAATATATGGAGAAATTTTTCCCTGCAGAGCCCCAATCTATTTCTGGCATTACTTTTGTTCTTCAGGATTTTCGAGGTATCTTTTGTAAAGATCATACTAGAAATCAATCATTAACGCCTTTGCAATCTCTAGTTCTAATGCTTATTAAAAACAATGAAAAACAAAGTTATTGGATCGATTGTTGGAGTGGATTCATTGGAATTTGTCCATTACCTAATTGAGCAGTGATTGCAGTAGTGTAGGGTAGGTAGTAGTTTTGAATAAGATCAGTCATTTGAGCATCTTTTTTAGTATTGTATGGTTTCCAATAGAATTTGCAGTTGATAGTATCTAGTTCAGTGTTCAGTCAAATTTGAGCCAGCTCGAAGATTGTAGTTGCAGTGACTCCATGGCCCAATGAATAAAAAAATGGTTTGCATGTTCATAGTTCAGTGGTTCTTGTCACCTCCTGAAAGAGATTCCACCCCTAGGTGGAGCCTATGTTGGGGTCCTATAATCATAGGTAACTTGATTCTTCAGTTGCTTATTTGGCGTTGCTCCCTTGATGAAGACATCTAGCTTGTTGGGCTCGGTTGATTTCATTTCCCCCTCAATCCATTTCGCTCGATCCTTCATCACCCTGTTGCATCCTTCATCCACCTCTACGCCACTCACTCCCTTGTCCATTTATCCCAGTGGCTACATCTCTCCCACCACTCATTCCTGCACAAACAAGCTTAGGATAAAAAACATTAGGTTAGTAATAAATAGTTAGTGGTATTTTTTAACGCTAATATTAATTAAATTAGTGTAGTTGGATTAATAAAATAGGTTAGTCTTGTTAATAATAAATTAATTAATAATTAGTAATTAAGTTAGTACTTAGGTTAGTATTTTATTAATCAAAACATTAATTAAAAATAGAATAAAAACAAATCAAAATATTACATATAATAATAAAATACAAATAAAACCAAACTATGTAATTATAATAAAATAAACAAAATAAATAATAAAAATTAAAACAAAAAGCAAAAAATTAAAAAAACAAAACGAATTAACAACAAACAATAAAAGAAAAAAACCAAAATACAAATTATCCTAAGTCTAAAACACTCATGCACTCCCCGTATAGCTCGGACCCCCACCCTCACGTCACATCAACACCAAGGGGGTCTGAGCAAGTGGTATTGGGAGGGACACTTGTCACCACATGGTCAACTCAAACCCACCCCTCCCAATACCACTTAACACTCCATGGGGGGTCCGAGAAAACCACCTTCCCCTTGCAAAACCGCTCCCCCAAATTCACAAAACCAATTTTTTTTTCCAGTTTTGACCAGTTGACTTTCGGGAAGGATTTCAGGAAAACCGAGATGAATTTTCAAAATCTGAGAGATTTTTTTGTTCAGAATGGGCTGAAGAAAAAAAACCTCTCCCATAATTTACATAGGTGTGAGCAGCTGGGAGAATAGAAGCCATCTTTGAGCCCCTTTTTTCAAACTTCCATTTTTTCCTGTTTCAGTCATGATTTTGCGGGAGCTGTTTCGGCGAGCTGGAGATGAGTTTGGAAAAAATGAAATATTTTTTTGTCCATCACATGCTCGTCTACAATAACCTCTTTCTATTTATACATGGGGGTCACTGATGAGGATAAACAAATGTCTGAGTTGACCCCTTTTTCAACAGTTCAGCCCGTCTTTCATGGCGGATAGTTCAAGATTTTCAAGGATTTGTTTCTATTTTTGGATGAGATGGTTGAATTCGACCTCCTAAGCTTGAGGGGTGATCTTTCCTATATATTCATGTAATTTTAATGCAAAATGGTTGATTAGTTAGACTGGCAGGTAAGGATGGGATGGTAATATCACCATCTATTGTAAAGATGTTCAACAAACTGTAGGTGATTTTTTGGATGAATACAAAGACATGTTGTCTCCAGATTCTTGTGTAATGATCATGTGGTGAAGTGATTTCTTGATGTAACTTGTTGCTCTCTTGTTTCACATGTTGTTTCTTTCTGTATTTTTTATGAGAAGATGTGCAGAATTTGTTCTTAACACCCTGTACTAGCTTGAAACAATATTTATGTTTTCTTCCAAGTTTGAATGTAGAATTCGGATAAGCTCTGCTCTGCATTTGAAATGACCCTTAATATTTTCCTCTTTCTATCTCACAAATTATAAGGATCCACTGATGTGACTGTCTTTCCTGGTTACATATGTCTCTTTTATTTCATTCATTTAATTATCTATGACCTTTTGACTCCATTTAGCCCAATAGCCATCTTTCGTTGTCTCAACCTAATACTAAAAAAAAACATTATATTCTCATAACTAGCCTAAAATCCCCTCAAACAAAGTTAAATCATACAGAGATATCCCTCTCTTAGTCATGGAGGGATAGATCCTTGACTCCAAAGTAGTTTTGTGGTTACCCCTACCAATGTTCTCCTCAACCTAGAAAATTAAAGGGTGATAACAGAGTTGATCAAGGAGATCATTGATTCGGGGAATTGGGTATTGGTTCTTGACTGTGATTTTATTTAGGACCCAGTAATCAATGCAGAGTCTCCAGGTCTCATCTTTCTACTGCACAAGCATGATTGAGCTTCCACAAAGTGATGATTTGGGTCAAATGTGCCCCTTTTGGAGCAGTTCTTGGATCTGACACTTGATCTCCTAATTTTCTAACAGATAGCAGAAATAGAATGACCCATTGGGTAGCAGTGCATCGGGGGTTAGATCGATGGAATGTGTGACTTGACAGTGTAGAGTTACCCCAATAGGTGAGGAGAAGATGTCTCTATACTCTTCCATGAACTTATCCACTTGTTTTTGATGCATGGAGAGGTCATTCGTGGAGGCCATGTATGTGGATACAATATTTCACTCACTCTAAGAGAGAATCACGAAAAAGACAAACTTCCTGGTCTTAAAGATGACCTTCCTCCATTGCTTGGTAGAGATCAAGGAAATGGCGCTAGGTAGGACTACCTCATGTATCTTGTATAATTTCATGTCCAAAGTAATAATAACACTACAAGGTATAGACTCATATACAACATGGAGTTTCCATAAATAAGGTTGGCCCAAAAGAACATCACAAAATTCAAGGGGAGAAACATCAAACAATACCCCATATTTGAAGGGCTTGATGTCATAGGGAAAGTGGCATTGTTGGCTGACGCAAAGATCGCTTCATTAGCAGAGCCATCCGATGGTGTAGGGCTACTTGTGCAACATTGTTGGTAGGGTCAACCACTTGACGACCTCCACTAAAATGATATTCCTCTAGCTACTGCTATCAATGATGAAGTGCAGTGGGGTTCCTTTCACCCAGATCTATGAATGAAAGATTTTCTCGCCTTCCTTTTCCTCATGAGGTTCACCAGGATAGATCTTAGTGGTAGAAACGATGGCACTGGGTTCCGCATTAATGATTTGTCTCCCCTTTTCTGGTTCTGATTTACAATCAGAACCCACATCTAATTGAGATGCTTTCACCTCAGCCACCAATGATTGCTTTGAACAGTAATCAAAAGTTTTATGCCAGGGGCTGTTATGGAAGTCACACCGCTTCCCGATATATTTCTTTGTATTTCCATTGTCCTTGTTTGTTTGCAGCTTAGACTGGTTTTCCTAAGAATGTCCATCTTTTCTCTTCCCTTTTTTCTACAGGTTGGGGTTTCCCTTGCCATGCTTCTACTATGAGGGGTTCCCAAACCCAAATTTTCGCATCTTTTTCTTAAGCTTCTCCTCTATTTTGATGGCATATCGATAAGCTGCGCCCAAGGATGAGATGTCCAAAAAATCCATTTTTTCCTGGATGTATCCATGCAGACCACCACAATACTTGAGCACCAGATATTGCTCAGAATATTTGATACCCATCTTGGTGCACAAGGTATGGAAGATATTTGTGAACTCTCTCAACTCTTGGTCCCTTTCATGCCACAGTGTGGTCCATTTTGTATGCAGGTCATGATAACTTCCAACATGGTATTATTGTTCCTTAATATCATCCCTGAAGGACTCTCAAGTGAGTGAAACTGTAAATAATTAGGGTTCATCTATTTCCTTTTTCTCACAGAAAGTCTCCCACCAATATTTGACATGGGGGACGACTTTGAGGAGCGCAAAAGTAATATTTTCTCTATTCAAAAAGTTATGGACAAAAAATACCCTTCTAGCATATTCAACCATTTGTCTACAACATCTGTGTTTATCTGACCTTAAAATATAGGAATATCAAATTTGATATGTACCTTGAAGGGGGCGGTGTCTCCGCTCAAGGAAAGATGCATCACATGTCGGTAGTTGTCAAAGGATTTGCACAAAATTATCCATCATCTCGTTCCTCTGTTGTGTGAGGGATTACTCAAGCAACAGTTTGAAAGGATCTCATGTCCTATCGTCTTTATTTTCTCCCACCATGGAAGGTCTCTTGGGTGTGCGAGAGATCTTGCCCTCAATAGAAAAAAGCTCGAGACCCAACTCTTTGTACCCTGACCTCATCAAGGACATGCACTAAGAATGACAAAGAGTAGACCGCTTTGATACCACTGATTTATATTTTATGAGAAAAATGAAATGAACATATATTATTATTATTACTAACAAAGAGACACAATGAACAATAACATAGATACATTAAAACTAGCTTATATTCAATAAATAAATATGTTTAAACTGTAAAATGAAGACTAAAAAAAAGCTTCCTAGAATGGTGGCGGCTTATCTTTGAGAAGAGATGTGACAGTTGCACTCATTCACAAGAAGATGAGTACAATGAAGCTCTGAAATCCTTTTTACAATAAATATGAATTCCAAAACCCTAGACATCCAAAAACCTAACCTGGGAGATGAAGTGCCAAAAGTCATGTGGACCCCGTTGGGATAAGTTGGTACATCAACTTCCCAGGGTCATAAATTTTGCATACGATCTTCGTTTTAGGCACACGATAGTCCACTGGAAAGGTCTATCCAAGGACTACGCATTATGTTGTCAAACTCTGACTCTATTAGCAATTTGATTATGGAAAGACCTAAAAACGTTGTTTAGGGCTTCAAAACGGCCCTGAAAGTTTAGGACCTAAAATGTAGGAAAAAAATACCAAACTAAGCCAGTTGGAATAGGTGGGTGGCCATCGATATCCAACTGGATCAACACTGCACCATATGTCGATTCAATTATAGAACATACGATTTGAGTTGGTAATTAAGGAATTGATTGTTGATACTACTAATCATTGATGACGAAGGTCCCCCAGTTTTCTTTGATGCCTTATGTATGTATGAGAAGTGTTAGATACCATATTCTTTATGATCAAGCTGGAGTCACCTAGAACTGCTAGCTTTCTAATCTGCAAACCAATAGTGAGTTGAAGTCCTTGCAGAAGTGCATATGTTTCTGCTTTGTTTTTAGGCACAATTTCAAGGCTCCATTCAAAATTATTGACTATTTTCCCCCTTGGGATATAAATATCCCCTCCCACACCTACCTCCCCAGAAAGTATTTTATATTATCACTACTTTGAGTCCTTAAAAAAATATCACATTAATTAAAATCATAATGAAATCACCTTAAATTGTTTACTAAAAAAACTTATATATATGCCAAGTTACAAAGCCCAGGGAAAACCCTGGAGTACTTCCCCTCATTTTGAGGATGGTACCTAGGTTAACAAGGCTTGAAACCATTACAACAATATAGCTGTTATGATCCCAACATGTCAAATATATATTATATATAACAACAAATATAATATAATAACAATGATTATCCCATGGGATAATCATATTTCCTCCATAAATGGCTCCCACCCTCAGCTCATCCCCATGAGGTTTGAACATGAGACCTAATGAGGACTAAACACAAACCAATTGGTCTACACCTCATGGGTAACAAATACATTATATTATACAATAATGTGTTTCCTCCTTGGAGGTCACAGGTTCAAATCTAGAGGGTGGTATGGTATGTATACCTCTGTAGACTTTAGAAGTCAAATCGCTATGCAGAGGGGGTCCCTTGTCCCACAAACAAGGGGGTTTCATACACCAATTGGTGTCTCTCTTAGTCATGACCTTAAAAATAAATTATAATTATTATAACAATATTATAATAACAAATACAATATAATATAATCATGAATATAATATTATTATATAACTAACTTAAATATGAAAAATAATATAAGAATATATATACATATATAAACTCATATAATAATATTAAATTAATTATTGTGTATGCGTGAGAATATAAACCTTTCATTATTATTTTTAACCCTCATCTCGTAACTCTATACTAATCCAACTTACTTAGCAACCATCATTAATGATACAATTTAGATCAATGTTCACTAGATAACACCTTTAACTTGGTGTGACAAGGCATAGGATTAGTGTGACATGGCATATGCTTCTACTATTTTAATATTTTCCTTAGGAAGCCCATTTTAGACCCCAAATTTACTTTAATGATCCCAACAACATACGTAGTAATGTGCCCTCATTGTGAATGAAATTTTCCTAATGGATTTCCTATTTTCTGAAGTGAATCAAAATCCTAGAATTGCACGGGGAGGTTTGGCAGTCTTAACCAAAGTGGGTAGTGGAGAGTGTGTCCACTAACCGATAAAATATTAGAGTTTATGACTTCATGCATAGTCCAACTTTTCCTTATAAACCAAGGGTCAGATTTTAGGATTCAATCTTTTTCTTCTATGATATCGAATTCCACAATGAAGAACCATTTTTCACATAATTAGATGTAAGCTTCATCTTTTATTTTTAGTTTCCAAAGTTTTGGTACCTATTAATTCTTGGGAAAAGGCCATTAAATTTGCAAAACAATGCATTCTCTTGAATGAAATTCAATGACTCATTTGCATCCTAGGCCACTATAATAGATGGTACCAGTGCTTCATTTACTATTTGAACTCTAGCATGGGTAATGTTCATCATGGGGTTACCATTTAGCATGGCCACATCCTTGAACAAATGACTTGGAATCATGATCATTGAGGGGGAAGAACTAGAGTAACCAGGTCAAGAATGAGGTAATGTTCTTGTAGCTATAGGATTTTCAAATGAGTCTAAATAGATCTACTATCCAAATTAACAAGGGCGGGGGGGGAACAATTATATTTCCCTTTCTATTCATCAAATCGACAAGAACTAGGGCTAAAGAGGAGACATTTGTAGGGCCAAAAGGCTTCACAACAATGACCATTGAAGGGCTTGGTGCAGATGACCATGAGGGAGGGAAAAGTTGGAGATATAAAGGTGTTATTTGTTGTTACATTGAAGGGGATGAGGGGGTTGTTCTTTGGAACTAAACATAAAGGTCCATAGGGCATCATTAATGCAACTAGGGAAAACCCTAGTTTTCATGCTTAGGGTAGTGGAACTCCCCATTTTTGTATCTGCAAAAGTGTTATTTGTTGTTACATTGAAGGGGATTAGGGGGTTGTGCTTTGGAACTAAACATAAAGGTCCATAGGGTATCATTAATGCAACTACAGTAAAACCCTAGTTTTCATGATTAGGGTAGTGGAACTCCCCATTTTTGTATCTACAAAATATTGAACACTCTTAACCTCATATAATGTCATATTTTTAGAGATTAATTCTAAGGTATCATTTATTTTTCATATCCAACTATTTTTTAAAGGGGGATGTGGGGATCACATGCAAGGGGTTACTATAAACTACTCCCAATTAAAGATTTTTTTAATATTTTTGGTCACACAAAGGAGGAGAGAGGATGA
Source organism: Picea glauca (assembly GCA_000966675.3). Lineage (NCBI taxonomy): Eukaryota > Viridiplantae > Streptophyta > Pinopsida > Pinales > Pinaceae > Picea > Picea glauca. The sequence goes on from JZKD02S1664496.1 coordinate 471,903, forward strand.
TCAAGCAAGTAAACATACCCACATTGTAACTAATCAAGCATTATGATAGTGTGCCACTATAACAATATAGCATGTAATATAATCACATAAATAATGACCATGAACTAAGGAAACCCACAAAGAAGATTTAAACTTTACACCTTGCCCCTGAAAGAGAAAAACTTTATCAATTGACCATGGGATAATCCCTACAAAATATTTATTCTTGTCCTAAAGGGTGTTGCAATTCATTATTGTTAAAATGTGGTAGTATAAAGCTTTCCTTTAACATTTATGAGCTAGAAAGGAACACATGTACACAATTCTAGTGGTGGCTTCCCTGTTTTAAACATTAATGTGTCAAGAGACCTTTAAGTGTAGATGAAATGGATTGTGGTAGTAGGGGATCCTTGATAAGTATGTTAATATAGATTATTAAAAGATGCTTAACACAAAATAACAGAGATACAGTAAAACTGGTTTTCTATTAAATAAGGAAATAAGTTGAAATTGTTAAATGCAATGGAAAACAAGCTTGTTGGAATGGTGGCGGCTTATCTCTGAGAAGAGATGTGATGGTTGCACTCATTCGCAAGAAAGTGGTTACAATGAGGCTCTTAAGGAATTTTACAATAAACAAGAATTTCAAAAACCCTAGACATCCAAAACCCTAACCCGAGGAGATGAAGCGCCAAAAGTCATGTACATCAACTTCCTGGGGCCGTAACTTTTGCATACAATCTTCATTTTAGGCACACGATAGCTCATTGGAAAGGTATAATTGAGAAGAATACTAGCTCAATTTAATACCTTTATCAGTCATCTGGGCCCCAAATCCCAAAAAAACATTGTTTAGGTCCTCAAAATGGCCCTAGAAGTTTGGAACCCAAAAAACTGCTAAGGTGGAAAATTGTTTTTGGAGCCAGTGGAATAGGTGGGTAGCCACCGATATCCACCTAGATCAATCCTCCATCCTTAGGAAGTAATGGTCTCCATTGTGTTGATTTCCCCCATCATGTGAGGAAATTCCTGCTGAATTTGGCCCCAGGTGAGCCACTTGCCTTGGTGCAGGAGTCACCCTGCTTTGATGACTCGATAAAGATGGATCCTTTGCTGTCAAGTTCCATTGATATGTGTGTCCAAAATCTGATCACTGGATGCCTGTTGCATGCAGTCAGGGTTGATATTTGTTGGTGTCAACTTCTATGCTATCTCTAAGGTGTCCAATAATGGTGGGAAATATGGCTAAAGGAGAGCCATGTTGAAGACTGAATGCATACCAAGGAAGGGGGGAATGTTGAGCTCAAAAGCATTGTCACCCACAACCTCGGTGATATTTTACAGTCCATAACGGAGTGGGAGCTTCCAATGGGGCCCTGTAAGGCGTCCTTTCTTCAAATGCAACCAAACTTTGTTGCCCACCTGAAACTTATGTGGCACCCGATGTTGATCATGGCATTGCTTGTACTTGGCATTAGACTTTTGTAGAATATCTTGAACCTATTGGAAGATCTACTGGATCTGCTCAATGAATAGGGTATCTTTGTCAGCTTTTGGTGGAGCAGGGGATGACTTGGTTAAGGTGGTCGCCAGGGGTAGCACAACATCCATGGGGCCCAATGGTTGGAATCCCAAACCCACCTAAAAGGGGTTGTGGCCATTTGAGATATGCAGGGCTCGGTTGTAGCTATGTTGGACATAGGGAAGAATCTCATCCCATGTGCAGGGGTGTTTTGAATTGTACATGCACGGGATATGTACAACCATCTGATTGACGACCTCAGTTTGGCCATCTGTCTAGGGGTAGAAGGAAGTGGATTTGGTGAACTTGGTATCTAGCAGTGACCAGAGGCTTGACGAGAATGAGTTGAGGAACCAATTTTCACGGTTTGAGATAATGGTTTGTGGGATACAAAAATGTACCCATATGCATTCAAAGAATAGTTTGGCAGTTGCTTCTATTGTGATGTTCTTCTTACAGGCAGCTAGAATTGTCATCTTGGAAAAGCGATCAACAATCACAAAAACACAGTCATTTACCCTCTTAGTGGAGGGGAGGCTTGACATGTATTCCATTGAGATGGATTCCCATGGCCTATTAGGAGTAGGTAGAGGGGTGTACAAGCCCTGTTTCTGTGTGGTCAGTTTGGCAATAGTGTAGGCAGTGTAGCACCTAATATACTTGCCAACATCATGTCAAAGTTTCAGCTAGTAGAAATGTTTCTGCAACAATGACACTGTCTTTTCAATGCCAAAGTTTCTTTCCACCCAAATGTAGTGAGCTTCCCAAATCATCTTCGTGTGCTCACTTGATGGAACACAGAGATGGACTAGATGAAACAACAGCTCATTCTGAAGATGGAAATTAACGACCATTGAGTTGGCACCCAACATTTGGAAGGTGGTGGAGAAATCAAGGTCTGTCTCATAGAGGTGGGGCCATCTGAAGGTCTCATGGCCGCAACAGTCTAGCACCATGGTGAGTGTCGTGACTGGAGGTCGACTGAGGAAATCAAAAACTTGGTTGGTACTTCCTGCTTTATACTTGATCTTGAGGTCGAACTGTTGTAAGTATGTTGACCACTTATGATGGTGGCCATTACGAAATTTGCATTGGGTCTGCATGAACTGTAGTTCCTTGTGATCAGTGTCGATGATTGTCTCCTTCCCAAGAATGTATTTTCTACACTAGCAGTAGGCTTTCACAATGGAGTACATTTCTTTGTCGTAAGTAGGGTACTTATGGAAAACATCTGATAGTGTCTCACTATGATATGCCACGAGATGGATGTGTTGAGTGAGAACGACACCCATAGCATAGTCTGAAGCATTTGTCTCGATATCAAAGGGATGTTGCAGGTCCGGTAATGAAAGTAGGGGGGATGAGAACAAATGCTTCTTAAAGTCATCGAAGGCTTTTTGTTGGGACCGGCCCCACACAAATGTTTCCTTACCACCACCCCTAGTTACTTGGTTGAGGGCCCATGCGATATGAGAGAATCCCAACATAAACCTGCGATAAAAATTAGTGAGGCCCAAGAAGCTCTGAAGTTTAGTGAGTTTGGTTGGGGCTATCTAGTCACGGATGACCTGGATCTTGGCTGGATCCACATGCACACCATGTTGATAAATGATGTAGCCTAATTAATGTACCATGTCCATGTCAAAGGAGCATTTTTCTAAGTTTTCGTATAGTTTGTGTTGTCGCAGGGTGTGCAGAACCTACTGAATATGCAGCAAGTGTTCTATCCAACTCTTGTTGTAGATGAGGATGTCATCCAGATACACCACTAAAAAAGTATTGGTGAAAGTTCATAGGATATCACCCATCATCCTCATAAATCTTTTTGGATCATTTTTCAAACCAAAGGGCATGACTAGCCATTCAAAAATACCTTCTTTTGACTTGAAGGCAGTCTTCCATACATCTTTTTGTTCTATTGGGACCTGGTGGTAGATAAACTTCAGATCAATCTTACTAAAGTATTTGGCCCCCATGAGCTGATCAAGGAGGTCATCGATTCGGGGAATTGGGTACCGGTTTCAGACTGTGATTTTATTCAGGACCCGGTAATCAGTGCAGAGTCACTTGGTCCCATCTTTCTTCTACACCAGCACGATTGGGCTCCCACAAGGCGATGAGTTGGGAAGGATGTGACCCTTGTGGAGTAGTTCCTGGATCTACCTCTTGATCTCCTTGTTTACTAATAAAGAGAGGTTCTAGATTGGCCCATTGGGTAGTGGTGCACCTGGGTTCATATCAATGGGATGCTTGACCTAGCAGTAAAGAGGTACCCTGGTAGGAGAGGAGAAGATATATGAGTATTCTTCCACAACCTTATCCACTTGTTTCTGTTGTGTGGAGAGATTGGTCATGGAGGCCCTAGATGTGGCAACAATCTTTCACTCACTCTGAGAGCGAATCACGAAGAAGACAAATTTCTTGGTCTGAGAGATGAGCTTCATGCATTGCTTGTCAAAGATCAAGGAAATATCACTAGGAGGGATTTCCTCAGGTATCCTGTACAATTTCCTATTCGAAGTAATAATAACACTATGAGGCCTAGAATCATATATAGAATGATGTTTCCATAAATAAGGTTGTACCAAAATAACATTACAAACTTTGAGAGGAGAAACATCAAACAATACCTCATCTTTGAAGGGCTTGATGTCATATGACAATCGACACTATTGGCTGACGCGGAGATCGCTCCCTTGGCAGAGCCATCCAATGGTGTAGGGTTGTGGGTGTGGCGTTGTCGGTAGGGCCAACATCTTGATGACCTCTACTGATATGGGGTTCTTCTAGCTATCGCTATCAACGATGAAGTGCAGCGGGGTGCCTTTTACCCACATCTATGAATGGAAGAGGCACTCTCCTTCTTTCGGCTCATCTGGTTCAATAGGCTAGATTTTGGTGGTAGCAACGGTGGCATTAGGTTCCAGGTCAATGATTCGTCTTCCCCTTTCTGTTTCTGACTCAGAGTCAAAACCTGCATCTGATTCAGAGGCTTTCACTTTGGCCACCAGCGACTTCTTTGAGTGGTAGTCAACAGTATTATGCCAAGGGATCTTATGGAAGTTGCACCACTTCCTGGTATCTTTCTTTGTCTTTCTGGTGTCCTTATTTGCTAGTTGCTTGGACTGGTTGTTCTAAAACTATCCATATTTTCTCTGCCCTTTTTTCTATGGGTTTGGGTCTCTCTTTCCTGGATTTTGTTGCGAGGTGTTCCCAGGCCCAAATTTCTGCATCTTTTGTTTGATCTTCTGCTCAATTTTGAAGGCATATCGGTAGGTCGCACCCAAGGATGAGATGTCCAAAAATTCCATTTTGGTCTAGATCTATCTATGCAGAGCACCATGATACTTGAGCACCAGATGTCTCTCTAAATCTTTGATACCCGTCTTGGTGCACAAGGTATGGAAGATATTTGTGAACTCTAGCACTACTTGGTCTCTTTCTTAGCGCAGTGCAATCCATTTGGTATACAAGTCGTCATAACTTCTGACAGGGTAGTATTGTTCCTTAATAGCATCCCTAAAGGATTCCCAAGTGGCCATGACTGTAAATAATGACAGTTCATTTGTTTCCCTTTGCTCATAGAAAGTTTCCCACCAATCTTTGACATGGGGAATGGCTTTGAGGAGCACAAAAGTAACATTTTCTCTATTCTAAAAGTTATGGACAAAAAAATACCCTTCTAGTAGATTCAACCACGTGTATACAACATCTGCATCTATCTTACCTTCAAATATAGGAATATTGAAATTGATTTGTACCTTGAAAGGGGCGGCGCCTCTGCTCGAGGAAGATGAGTCGCTTGTTCATAGAAATCTAAGGATTTGCGTAAAACTATCCATCATCTCGTTCCTCTATTGCATGAGATCTTCCTCAAGAAACATTTTGAAAGGATCTCTTGTCTTGTCATCATTATTTTCTCCTACCATGAGAGTTTGCTTGGGCGTGCAAGAGATTTTTTCCTCAAGAGAAACAAGCTCGAGACCCAATTCTTTGTACCCTAACCTCGTTGGGGACATGCATTAAGACGACAAGGAGAAGACCGTTCTTACACCACTGATCTGGATTTTATGAGCAGAACGAAATGAATATAGATTATTAAAATATGTTTAACACAAAATAACAGAGATACAGTAAAATTGGTTTTCTATTCAATAAGGAAATAAGTTGAAACTGTAAAATGCAGTGAAAAACAAGCTTGTTGGAATGGTAGCCACTTATCTCTAAGAAGAGATGTGACAGATGCACTCATTCACAAGAAGATGGTTACAATGAGGCTCTCAAGGCCTTTTACAATAAATAGGAATGTCAAAAACCCTAGACATCCAAAAACCTAACCCTGAGAGATGAAGCGCCAAAAGTCATGTGGGCCCTGTTTGGGTAAGTTAATACATCAACTTCTTGGGGTCATAAATTTTGCATACGATCTCCGTTTTAGGGGCATGATAGCCCGTTGGAAAGTTCTAACCGAGTAGAAAAAATTTTGACTGGCCCAAATCAACGCCTTGGGCAGCCACCTAGGCCCCAAATCCCCAAAAAACATCATTTAGGGCCTCAAAACGGCCCTAGAAGTTTGGAACCCGAAAAATTACCGAAAATTTGTCGAGGTGGAAAACTATTTTTTGAGCCAGTGGAATAGGTGGGTGGCCACAAATATCCACCTGGATCATGGATCCATTTAATATTATAGCAAAATTTCCTTCAGCTGCTAAATTCGACGATACATAAAGTCAATGTTCTCATTGATTTGAAACTCTGGCCAATTTTTTAGGATTTGGGTCGATTTAGAATTGGGAAAAACCTCTAAGGGTATTGTTTCACATGCATGGATATTGGATTGCAATAGAACTATGTGTATGCCTAAAATTTCTATCGAATTCTTATCAAATCTTTTACCAAAAAGAGAATCTATTTAATACAGGATTAACTTACTCCATTATGTTACCTTATGTCTACATCTACCTACATCAATGACACAGACTTATTTGTACCAAGGAGTTGGCTAAATGTTCTACTTTTTGGTTTCTTGGCTAGAATCCGACGATGTGAATCTAGATAAAATCTATATTTTTCGTTGTTTAAATTGCATTTTTTAATGCATAAATGGATTCAGTGTGTTGAAAAACCCCTAGCGCACTCTGATTATAAAAACTTAGCCACTCAAATCTACAAATCCAACCATTCCTCACCAGATTTCGAGCAAAATCAAATACAAAAAAATCGCCAAAAAATTTCCAAAAGGTAGAACGTTTAGACTATGCTTTTGTACCAATAAAATAGAGTAATTATTAAAATAATTATTAACCAGTATGAAATCCCACCATAAAAATATGTTGTAGTAATAATATGTATTACATCACATAAACAACCACCACCACATGTAAAAAATAAAAAAGCCTATAAAACATGAGATTAATGAATTTCAAATGTATGAAATACATAAATGAAAACAAATTTATAACATGTATTGATGATAAATAAGTGACCATCATATTTAAAACAAGTGTTGCATGGAAAGGTAGTCCCTGCCAGGTTGGAATGGGAATAAATGCAACCGAGTACAGACACGTGGGTAGCAAGTTGAAGTACATGTGGTATCCATGCAGAATTTGGTATTCCTGAATTAGTTTTATTTGAAATTTATCAAAAATTATTAGTGTCTGATACATCAACAAAGGTTCATAGTATCTAAGTTTGATAGTACTGGAAAGATTTTAAAGGATCCTGAACCAAAAAAATATAGTGTACAATAGTAATACATTTAAAAGGTTCTTGGACAAAAAAAAATTAGCATAGAATAGAATAGTAGTTACGTGTGTTAGATAGGTTCGTGGACAAAAACACAAAAAAATGAGCATTCTCGGATTAGTTTTCTTTAAAACAAGGGCTCCTGGACACACAAGAAATTGAAATGTATCAAATTATAGGTTCTTGGACACCATAAATTATACACACCAAATATGTACTTTTATAAAGTACATATTTACTTTTATACATACCAAATATGTACTTTTATAAAGTATGGGCATGAGATTTTATAGAGCATGCACGGAGCCCTCATTCCATACTTAGCCACTTTTTGGATCACGATTTCTCGGGTTGGCGGGCTCAAAATTGGGCCTCTGTTGTTTTGTGCCCTACAAATAGCACCCAAAGTTCCGCGATATACAAATTGACAAGCAGACTTGCTGACTATTTGAATTTTAAGGGCCTCGTGTTGATGTAATAGCACAATTGGACTTGGGCCTTGAAATTGAAGTGCAAATGTGGCAAGCAGTATGAAGGACAGGTGGTAAGGATGAAAAAAATGACATACTCTCTATATGTGGGAGTAGAAAAAAAGTATTGAACACAATTTTATGACATTTATATAAAAAAATAAAAAAACATGTTACATATTCCTGGAAATTAATATATATATATATATATATATATATA
>JZKD02S1664496.1:479891-490765 GCA_000966675.3 Picea glauca
TGTACCAATAAAATAGAGTAATTATTAAAATAATTATTAACCAGTATGAAATCCCACCATAAAAATATGTTGTAGTAATAATATGTATTACATCACATAAACAACCACCACCACAAGTAAAAAATAAAAAAGCCTACAAAACATGAGATTAATGAATTTCAAATGTATGAAATACATAAATGAAAACAAATTTATAACATGTATTGATGATAAATAAGTGACCATCATATTTAAAACAAGTGTTGCATGGTAAGGTAGTCCCTGCCAGGTTGGAATGGGAATAAATGCGATTGAGTACAGACACGTGGGTAGCAAGTTGAAGTACATGTGGTATCCATGCAGAATTTGGTATTCCCGAATTAGTTTTATTTGAAATTTATCAAAAATTATTAGTGTCTGGTACATCAAGAAAGGTTCATAATATCTAAGTTTGATAGTACAGGAAAGATTTTAAAGGATCCTGGACCAAAAAAATATAGTATACAATAGTAATACATTTAAAAGGTTCTTGGACAAAAAAAAAATTAGCATAGAATAGAATAGTAGTTACGTGTGTTAGATAGGTTCGTGGACAAAAACACAAAAAAATGAGCATTCTCAAATTAGTTTTCTTTAAAACAAGGGCTCCTGGACATAAAAGAAATTGAAATGTATCAAATTATAGGTTCTTGGACACCATAATTTATACATACCAAATATGTACTTTTATAAAGTACATATTTACTTTTATACATACCAAATATGTACTTTTATAAAGTACATATTTACTTTTATACATACCAATATGTACTTTTATAAAGTATGGGCATGAGATTTTATAGAGCATGCACGGAGCCCTCATTCCATACTTAGCCACTTTTTGGATAGCGGGTTCTCGGGTTGGCGGGCTCAAAATTGGGTCTCTGTTGTTTTGTGCCCTACAAATAGCACCCAGAGTTCCGCGATATACAAATTGACAAGCAGACTTGCGGACTATTTGAATTTTAAGGGCCTCGTGTTGATGTAATAGCACAATTGGACTTGGGCCTTGAAATTCAAGTGTAGATGTGGCAAGCAGTATGAAGGATAGGTGGTAAGGATGCAAAAAATGACATAATCTCTATATGTGGGAGTAGAAAAAAAGTATTGAACACAATTTCATGACATTTATATAAAAAAATAAAAAAACATGTTACGTATTCCTGGAAATATATATATATATATATATATATATATATATATATATATATATATATATATATATATATATATATATATATATATATCAAATTTGAATGAGTGATTTATCTCAAATTTAATTTTGAAAATGACCAAGCAAAAAAGGATATGCATCAGCAAAAAAGAGAATTGAAATAAAATAAACAGAATGTCTTGACATTCAACATAGCTAAAGATAAAAATATAGGAGCACATAAATATATAAGGAGGCAAAAGAATAGTTTTATTTGCAATATATGAAAAAAGAACAATTTGTTACATATTCTTGGAAATTTAAATGTGTTTGTCATATAGACTAGGATTGGGGCTCCCACAGACCATAAGAGAAATATGTACAAGAAATAGGACTGTGGAAATAAGAAGTGGGAGATGGTAGAGTGTAATACCTGAAAAATAGAAATGGAAAGATATCAGTCTTTGGCTATAGATTTATATTCAAAAAAGGTGGAATAACTGGATTGATAAACAAAGAACTATCAGTATAGACTTACAGTGATGGTACATATAAGTAATTAGTTCTTTAAAAGAATGACTCCTGGACAGAAAAGAAATTGGAATTTATCAAATTATAAGTTCCCAGAGACCATAAATTTAGCATACAATAGAATAGTAACAATGTCTTGCAAGAAAGGCTCACCATAAATTTAGCATACAATAGAATAGTAACAACATCGTGTAAGAAATTTTAAAAGGTTCTTGGACACAAAAAAATTAGCATACAATAGAATAGTAATAACATTTGTTACATAGGTTCGTGGACAAAAATAAAATAAAAATTAGAATTCTCAAATTAGTTTTATTTAAGACAAGGGCTCATGGACAGAAAAGAAATTGAAATTTATGAAATTATAGGTTCCTAGACACCATAAATTTAGCATACAATAGAATAGCAACAACATCGTGCAACAAAGGCATTCCCGAACTAGTGTTCTTAGAAAGTAATAACGTATGTTAGATCAACAAGGGTTCCTGGCGAAGAAAAAAAATAGCATACAATAGGACACAAAAAAATTAGCATTCTCGAATTAGTTTTCTTTGAAACAAACAACAAAGGTTCCTAGACAGACATTCCCAAATCAGTTTTCTTTGAAATTTATCAAAAATTAATAATGTTCATTACATATTTATGGAAATTACATCAACATTTAAAAGTATACAATAGAATAGTAATAACGTATGTTACATAGGCTCGTGGAGAAAAACACAAAAAAAATAGCATTCTTGAATTAGTTTGCTTTAAAACAAAGGCTTCTTGACACAAAAAAAAAAATGAAATTTATCAAATTATGTGTTCCTCGACACCAAAAATTTAGCATACAATAGAATAATAACAACGTCCTGCAACAAAGGCATTACCGAATTAGTTTTCTTTGAAAGTAGTAACGTCTGTTACATCAACAAAGGTTCCTGGACAAAAAACAATTAGCATACAATATGACACAAAAAATGTAGCATTCCCGAATTATTTTTCTTTGGAATAAACAAGAAAGGTTCCTAGACACCCAAAATTTAGCATACAATAAAGGCATTCCCAAATCAGTTTTCTTTGAAATTTATCAAAAATTAATAATGCATGTTACATATTTCTGGAAATTTAAATGTGTTTGTCATATAGACTAGGATTGGGGCTCCCGTGGACCATAAAAAGAAATAAGTACAAGAATTAGGAATGTCAAAAGAAGAAGTGTGTGACGGTAGAGAGGAGGACCTAAAAATAAGAAATTGGAAGTTATGAGACTTTGGTTACAATTTTCTATTTAAAGAGGTAATAATTGGATTGATAAAGAAAACAAGATGACACTACATACTTAAATTGGATTGATAAAGAAAACAAGATGTCAGCATAGACTTACTATGAATCTGATCCCTTTTGTTGTTGTCGTCGATGGTCAATGGAGTCGTGTCGACCGGTTGTTACGCTTCCTAGATGAGGTTGTTCATTCTCTATTGGAACCATTCTTCGATGTAGCTTCTCATAGGGGCCATGTTGATTTCATCCTGGATTTCTATGTCGTAAAGGTCATTTTCTAATTTCCTTATGTCAATTGAAACACTATGCAGACTTTGTTCAATTTCTTCATTGTGTGCTGCATAGTCCAGTACCCAGCATTCGAGCTCATCTACACGATGTTCAACTATGCCGTAAAACTTTTCGAAAGACAACCCCTTTAAAATATCAAGTTGTTCATGGAAGGATTCTTTGGTCATTGACAAGGATTTGAGAATTAAGTTTGGGTCTTGAACCTCATTGGTACTTCCGGCTAAGTCTATTTAGATCAGGCTTGTGAATAAATCTTCCTTTTCTGATATGGCTTGTTTACATGATTCGACAATGAGCTCTGGGTTCTTAACTTTCTTTTGCCAGCATGTTTTACTTTTTTGGTTTGCTTTAGGGAGGGGAGTTTCACTTGTCTTCTTTTTAGTTATGATGTGTTGATAATATGGTTGGAAAAATGGGTCAACACTTGTTCACAGAAACACTAATAATTTTTTAAATTCGCCTCCAAATGTTCGAGAAAATCATTTGCCTTCTTTCGGAAGGAAACTAAATTTTTCGATGTTTCCCAGGCTTCAGTAACTAGTTGCATTCTTTTGTTGGTATTATTCTCTACAAGGGATCTAGAGCATGCAAGGAGGGTAGAGGATACTTTCATCTTGGCTGCAGTGGTAGCAGGCAAGGTTTTTGCTAAAGGACTGGAAAATTTTGGGGTGGCAATGAAAGCCTGCTCAAATTCGTTGAGGTAGTCTTTCAGTCTAGCATTTTCCACTTCAAATCCTCCAATGAAATCATGAATAACATCAACGGTTACTTGGTGAAATAGAGAAATTTGGGACGGCCACATTTTCATAAAGTTAATCTCTCTACAAGATTTGCCTTTCTTGTTTGTTACATCTCTCTTTTCAATGACCATACTTTTAGATTGGTTGTCAAAAACAACAATCTCGAATACGAAGGATTCATCTTTGTCAAAAATTTTGGTCTCGGCTATTTCCACTATGGATGACCAAATTTTGTGCATGTGCTCAATTTCAGTTTCACGTTGCACCTGTTCGTTTTCAATTTCGGGTTCGTCCGCCTACCCTGCATTGTTTTTTCTCTTCTTCGTCAGTGGAATTTTGTGAGAACTATCAATTTTTATGTGAGGAGGGTTTGTATCTCCTCCTTTGTTCCAATATTTCTGGGTTTCTTTCTTACTGGGGTGGGTCATTGAACCGATGCTCTGCGATGTTGTACTCTTGGTAGTGCTAGCGGGGGAGTGGTCACTCCTCTCACCAGATACTTTTCCATGTTGTCTATACAATTCAGTAGCGCTTTACAGTGTATATGCCTCGCAATCACCAAAAGAAGGATTGTTGTCGTCACTGTCCCTGTCTTCGGTCAGGTGTCTATGGATAAAAGAGTTGTTAAATCCAACTGCCAGTAAATTTTCTTGGAAAATCCCATTAGGGTCGAACCCTTTTATCCTTTCAGCATACATTAGATTCAATTTCTTGAAATGGATGGAAAATTCGTCAATCTTCTTGATGTTTTTGCACACGAAGTCTCCGACTTTCTAGGGCAGAGGAATGACCTGTTATTTTTTCTTGTCATGGAAAAAATGCAACCAGTGGTTGTATTGCCTTTCTATTTCTGCAAAAAACATCTTGTCCATGATGTGGCATGAAAGGAAAGAAAGATTTTCCTTAGACCCAAAGACCATGAGTACACTTTGATTTTCCTTTTGTTCAAGTGCGCCCTTCCTGTTCAAAAACTCGGTTGCTTGGACAAACATCTGTGGAGCATCCTTCCCTAACAATAAATCTTTGAAAACTAAGACAAAGCCATTAAAAACTTCATAAAAACAATGGGAGGCCTTGTGCCTCCACAAGGCACGGTACCGGAATGTTACTGGGTTGAATCCACAATTTATTTTATTGGAAAGAGAATTTTTTGGAAATGGACAGTAATGCACTATTGCGAAAATCAAGTAGGATGACATATTAAATTTATTCGATTCTTTGAATCATGACAACTGGGACTAGATCTCAATGGAAATTAGCTTCCCCCAATCGAAAATGAATTGTTCCTTGACTGTGAAGTACAAAATATAAACAATTATATGGGAAATGCTTGTTGTGGATGTTTGTCCCGTTATTCTTGTAAACAACTAAGAAATTTCCCGGAATGGATTTCTAAAGGAACTTACCTGCAACTTTGTGATACCTTCAGGAACTGTTGTCAGGTCTTCGAGGAACTCGGCTAAGATGTCCAACACGTTATCATGTTTTTATAGGAATCTCTTGCAGTCTTGTCCTCTGAACGTCAATGTTGTCTCTAACAGTTTTAACATATTGTGGAAGACCTGAGGTGACAAAGAAACAGGAGAATGGTCACGCAGTGGAATAATTATTTGTCTTGGAATATATTTTTTGACACACCAAGAGATCACCTCCTTACAGTCAAAAACCTTAAGGACACTGCCTGCACAAGTGATTCCAGAGTTCCAAATCACTTTGTTCTGGGCAGAATGGGATGAATAGTAAAAGTATGCCCTGGACCACTGGAATTTGCATGATGAATTGTTAACATTAAACACTGGTAATTGCATACATAGAAATGCGAGCATGGCGAATATGGAAATGAGGGATTAAGCATTGTAGATTTATTAAGCAGGCCAACACGACGACGCATGTTCAAGATGAACAATCGAAAGGGACAATATAACTCTCCACAGATATTGGTTTAATGCATAATAATGGGAGATCTCCTCGAGCATTTCTCTCATTAATGACAATGTTGACAGTTCCTACATGGTCAAATGTTACCATGAAAGGTTTCTAATTGCACACTAAGAAAGTACGGAGGTCGCAGGTACGGGAAAAAGTAGCTTCAAAATAGCATTACAAGGTACAACCATTGGAGGTGAGGGAGTGAAGGTCAAATTGTATGTCTCGGAACTTTTTGAGTGCAATACACGTAACACCGAAGAGGGTATGATAGGACAATTCAAAGGGAAATTTTTATATCACTAGTAAGAGGATAACTAATGTATATCATGAAGGATGGGAAGTTAGTGGGGATGGAAGGCAATGACAAATACTTTGAAACATTTGTGAGCCATGATAGAGTGAAGGTTGCAAGTTTCGAGGAGTCTGCGGTGGAATTGTAGATCACATAAGTTTTGAGTGCACGATGTATAGAACGTAACAAGAAGCAATAGAGTTCGAAAGCACCAACTTGGCAACCACGACCATAAAATTGGCTAAGTATGGAAAGGAACAGTGGTCAGTTGGATTCGTCATGTGAGGATATATATGGAGATGAATATATGTCAGCCCACCAATAATAGAACCCGCGATCATAGAAAGGCGACTAAGCATATAACCAGAAAGAAATAATACATGGGAAGAAGAAAAGGGGGAAATGACTAAGGAGTCCACGGTGGAATTATAAATCATCAAAATTTTGAGTGCAATATGTATATCACGGAACAAGAAGCAACAAAGTTCGAAAGCGCCAACCCAACAACCGCGACCATAAAATTGGGTAAGTATGGAAAGGAACAGCGCTCGGTCAGATTCGTCATGTGAGGATATATATGGAGATGAATATATGTCAGCCCTCCATTACTCGAACCCGCGATCATAGAAAAGTATATAACTACTAAGTGATAATACATAGGAAGAAGAAAAGGGAAAAAGGACTAAGGAGAATTGGATATTTTGTGAACCCATCAACACGAGGATCCAAAATAGGCTAACAAGGTATCCCCAGAAGATGTGAGGCCCCAACAGTCAAATTGTATCATTCAGAACATTTGAATGCATAATCTGTAACACGGAAGAGGTCACGGTGTTGGAACCTGGTAGTCATTTTGTATATTGCAGAGGGCTGGATGCCAATTGTTTCGTATCAGTGTGTACAATTGTCACTAGTAAGAGTCACTAGTAAGAGAATAACCAATGTATATTAGGAAGGACAAGAAGTTAGTGGGGATGGAAGGCAGCAACAAAAACTTTGAAACATTTGTGAACCATGGTAGAGTGAAGCTTGCGAGTTCGAGGAGTCCAGGGTGGAATTATAGATCACAAAAGTTTAGAGTGCAAGATGTACATCACAGAACAAGAAGCAGCAGAGTTCGAAATCATCAACCCAACAACCGTGGCCATAAAATTGGCTAAGTATGGAAAGAAACAATGGTCGGTCGGATTCATCATGTGATTATATAGATGGAGATAAAGAAATGTCATCCCACCAACACTGGAACCCACGATCATAGAAAGGCGACTAAGTATATAACTAGAAATCCATAATACACGGGAAGAAGAAAAAGGAAAAAGGACTAAGGATTTCATGGTGGAATTGTAGATCACAGAAATTTTTAGTACAAGATGTGAACCCGGTAGTCAATTTGTATATTGTGAAGGGTCAAATGCCAATTTTTTTGTACTATTGTGTTCAGTTGTCACTAGTAAGAGCACAACCAATGTATATTAGGAACAATAAGAAGTTCGTGGGGATGGAAAGCAGCAACAGATACTTTGTAACATTTGTGAACCATGGTAGAATGAATCTTGCGAGTTCAAGGAGTCTGTGGTGGAATTGTAGATGACGGAAGTTTTGAGTTCAACATGTATATCATGGAACAAGAAGCAGCAAAGTTCGAAAGCGCCAACCCGGTAAGGGCAGCCATAAAATTGGCTAAGTATGGAAAGGAACAACGGTTGGTAGGATTCTTCATGTGAGGATATAGATGGAAATGAAGATATGTCAGCCCACCAACGCTGGAACCCACGATCATATAAAGGAGACTAAGTATATAACCAGAAGGAGATAACACATGGGAAGAAGAAAATGGAAAAAGGGCTGAGTGCGCGGTGGAATTGTAGAGAATGGAAATTTCAAGTGCAAGATGTATATTATGGAACAAGAACCAGTAGAGTTCGAAAGCGCCAACCCGAAACAGTATTCAAGAATTGGGCATTCCATGAACCCTCCCATGAGGATCCAAAATAGGCTGACAAGGTCTCTCCAGAAGATGTGAGACCCCGACATTCAAATTGTATCGCTCGGAACATTTGAATGCATAATCTGTAACACAGAAGAGAGGATGATCTCAGAATTTGATAGTCAATTTGTATATTGCAGAGGGTGTGATGCCAATTGTTTCATACCAGTGTGTCCAGTTGTCACTAGTAAGAGCTAATTTAGCATTGAAAACAATGTTTTTAGATACTGTTAGATAGTTTATAAGGATTACCATCCATAAACAATGGAAATATTGACCCCGCCAACCCAGGAGTCAGTCTATCAATTTTTATATTGTGGAACTGCGAGTGTTGTTTGGAGGATACGAAACAATAGAAGTGCAATTTTCAGCCAGCCTGCAGGTCCGCTTGTAAATTTGTATATCACATAATTATGGGTGCTATTTGTAGGGAGAGAAACAATGGAGGCCCAATTTTGAGCCGGCCCGCCCGAGAACCCACTATCAAAAAGTAGCTAGGTATGGAATGCAGAATCCGTACATGCTCTATAAAATCTCATGTCCATACTTTATAGTCCCATAATACATGGGAAGAAAAAAAGGGAAAAAGGATGAAGGAGTCTGCGGTGGAATTGTAGATCACGAAAATTTTGAGTGGAAGATGTATATCATGGAAGAAGAAGCAGCACAGTTTGAAATCACCAACCCGGCAACCACGGGCATAAAATTGACTAAGTATGAAAAGGAACAACAGTCGATCGGATTCGTCATGTGAGGATATAGGTGGAGATGAAGATATGTCAACATGCCAACGTTGAAACCCATGATCATAGAAAGGCGACTAAGTATATAAATAGAAAGTGATAATACATGGGAAGAAGACAAGGGAAAAAGGACTAAGTATCTCACAGAAGAACATCTACTATTCACTTATTAATGAAAATCCTTTCAAACCCTTGATGAGTTCTCACTAGTAAAGGCATAAATTGCAGATCACAGAAGTTCTTTGGGTGCAAGATGTATATGACGGAATAGGGTACATAGGTGTTGGATACCGCAAACCCAGGACCCGTGATCACATAATTGGCTAAGTATTGAAAGGGACCGTGGTCGGTCGGGCTCATGGTGTGAATATATAGATAAAGAGTTGCCAATTTGTGAATCCATGAGGTTGTGATCATATAGGTGTTAGCACCAGAAGTCGCCCCTAGATTGTGGCAAAGGTAAGCCTAATACCCATCAGATTTTAATGTCACAGCTTGGTTTTCAAAGAGGTCAATGGGTGTAGACTCGAGATGATATTGTTCTAACTCAAAAACCTGGGTTGGAAATCATAAGCAGGTGAGGTTTTGGCCTAAATTTAGTCAGTAAGTTTAGTATAGTGGTGAATAGGGGGAAGAACTTGAGGAGAATGAAGTGGTCTACCAAGGACATCAGGTTTTACATCATCCCAAGGAAGAATTATTTAAACGCAAGAACTTATTAAATTTAAATCTCAAAGAAACTGAAAGGAATTACAATAGCACTATAATCAAACTTTCATCATAATGAAGCCACAATAATTCAAGTGAATCAGTCAATCATGAACTCTTTCAGCATCAGGAGGAAACAAGAGGGAGTAAGAAAGTTGACTATCATTAAACAATAAATCTCAAATTCATATACATAACCAGAGAACTAGAGTGTTTATTAAAACTTTACAATGCAAGAGATTTTCTCTACCATCAACCATTAAAAAATATAAAAACTGAGTATATATACTCAAAGAAACTCACCCCTACAGAAGCGCGCTTTAGTCGTTGAATTCAAGGCTTGGCGTCTGCCTCTTCTTCTGTCAGAATGCATCTACATTCTTCTATCAGACGCGATCTCAGATCGGTATGGTTCTGGCAGTAAAATTCATCCACAGGGGTACCACAGGATAACCACTCCAAAACCTCCATGCCTTCCATTTATGGGGTGAAACGAGGTTTCAACTACCTCCCCTTATTTCCATTAACTTCTTGCATCACGATTGTAGTGTCCCCAAGGCCGAGCCCCGTTGCAAATCATGATATATGAAATGAATTGTAAACAATGTTCTATAGGCTAGTGAGCCAAGTTTTGTATAAGTTGGTAGGCTTATGTGTTTGTTAGGCCAGGGAGCCTAAGTGTTGAAGGCTAGGAGCCTGTTGATGTACTTGTATGTATGCAGATCGATTAATAAAATATAAACACCGCCAAGTGCAGACCGACCACGATGAATGAGTGAAGGGGGACTGAGCGTCCACAGAGTGGGCAAGGGATTAGGGGCTGAAAGGACGGAAAAGGGGCTAAGTGTTGAGCCTAGGGGCCAAACCTAGGGGGCTTAAGCCTGGGTATAATATTTTAATAATATTTCCCAAAAGACATGTGTATTTTATTTTATCCTAAGTTCCTAGCAAGGGAAAAGGTGCAAAAGGGATGCATGCTATGGGAATGCATGCATTTTCCAAGGTGACAAGTGTCAACCCTGGTGCATGCAAATATAATAGCTGAGATGAACCGTGGGAGGGGAATCTTCTCCATTCTACTCGACCGTCTGAGAGGGAACCCGTCGGACCTCTGCAAGAATACCCTCGTACAATCCCAAAACCAAAAACCATGAGACTATCCCGTGATTGTTGAACCTGTTTGGGAAGCGCGTGTATGTTTTTCCCAATTGGTTGT
>JZKD02S1664496.1:498515-508920 GCA_000966675.3 Picea glauca
GTATGACCTCTCTTCTGGTGAGGGAGGCGACTGTGGTTGGAAAAGGTAGGTTGTCAGGCCTGTGAGCAACTCTTTCCAGGTGAAAGATTTTGTTGGGAAGTGGTTTCTTCCAGAGAGTGCCCAACACCAGCTACGGGCTCTGAGACTTCCTAATCCGGCCTGTTGCCGAGACCCAGAGGGGGAGGTTAGCACTGATGGACTGTGCGTGTGAAGGTGTATACTCCCGGGTGGAACGGGCATGTGGGGAATGAGAATCTAGTAGTAGTGGGCGTAAGATGGCATCTTTGGGAAGAACCTTTCCAAATATTTCTGTGTTGTTTTCCCTATAACCTTAGCCTAGCCTAGGATTCCTTACCTTGGGGTGGAGCTCAGTCCTAGCTCGGGGGTGACCCACTGTTGAGATGATGAACAGTGTGGTCTAAGGCTGGGAGGTTCATGGAAGGCCTACACTTGGTTGGTGGATTTCACCATTGTTACAAGATAAGTATCTAACTAAGTTCTTATCACATTTTGCATGATTGTGCTACATAAATTATCATGTTTTCCACTGTGTATATGAATTACTGTTTAAAGTTATGGATTGTCTAATTATAACAGTAACTATATGTTTATTCTGAGAATTAAAATGTATCTCTTTGTTGTTATGCATGTGATTATACGATTCTGTATGTTTTATGTAAAATTCCATGTACAGATTGGCTAGCGAGAGGTTTGAAAGCCTCGTTAGTGAAAAGAAGACACTAGAATGATCGAGAAGGAGGCTGACACTCGAGAATGTTCCAGTCAGGCTCACAATCCCTCCCAGTCAAAATTGACACCTCAAGGCTATAAGGATATTTCTTTGTGACCACGCGAGCACTTTGATATTCTGCACAGCACCATTCTATTGCCCCACACAACCATAGGTTGTGACCTTTCACTTAACCAAATGGAATTTTGGGACTTTTCATATCGGGAGTTATCACTCCTCTTGATTCATGATGTTTTGATGCCCAAAACCATGAAACGATCCATCTGGATCAATGGTTGGATATGTCATGAACTTGACGGCCACGATTGGTTCCTTGAACACTTCGGATGCATGTTGCCCGATAGGCACCTACTTTCTTTATGGCCCCGCTGTTCCATACGACCCCGGGTTATGACCATGGGCACAACCCATAGGCACGTCGCAATTTCACATCTCACAAATTCACATTGTATTCCTTGCTCAAACTTCTGAGTCACGAAATTGTGACTCCTCGGATCCTGCACCACGTGCCCCTTTGAAACGAACGACCCTGATCATTTCGCAAACTCATTTTTCGCAAGTTCCCATAACCCATCCCATTAACTTCTCCCTTCTGCGAGTCAATGAAACGACGATCCAATGATTTGGATCTCTTGTTTGATCAACGGTCATGATCTTATCGTGAGTTCTCATTTCATGAGTTCTGACGAATTGTTCCTTAACCGCTCCATCTTGCGAAACAATGAAACACTGGTCGTGCACCACATATTCTTTGTAGCATCAATGGCTAGGATGGACCTTGCAATTTCGGACCTCTGACGCTATATTTAGCGCAACTACAGGATCCCGATCATCTAATATTCTTGGTGGATTTTCACCGCCGAAAACTGATCTTTCTCGCTCGCTTGATTTGAGTCCACCTCAAAATGTTTCAAGTGTTTCGCTTGGTGCTTACGACTACGACCTGTGAAAAACCACTTGGATAACTGACAGAGGGATCGGTAAAACAAAGGATCAACGACAAAGGAAAAGAGAGAAGTGATATGCTTTGGGAAAAAGTACAGACTTAAGGCCGATATTTCTCAGGCAATATGCTAAGGAAAACAAGTATATCAAACGGGTGAAGACCAATAGCAGACAACTATAATCTGGGAGGAAAATTTACAATTGGTCTATAAAAAGAGGAAAAACAAGCAGACATTATAGACTTAGGTGGAAAACATAACTCACAAATCTTGACAAGTTTATGTTCTAACATTATGCTTCATGGGGGATGGTATGCTCCCGGAAAGCTTCCAAGAAAGCGCAGCTCTAGTGACTTGCTTTGGGTTATGGGGTCTTCTATTAAAAACAAAACCAAAATAAACAGAAACAAAGATGGTATTTATAATGGTGGAAAGCCGATTCTGGATTTTAAACAAAAAACTTTTTCAAGAAATGCCCATCTATAGGGCTACCAAAAACTTCATTACCTTCCAAATTCTGCAACCTATAAGTATTATTTGGAAACACTTTAGAAACTTTGAAGGGGTCGATCCAAAGGGATTATAATTTGTTATTCTTTCCCTTGTCTTGTTTGGGAACATCCCATTTGAGTACCATATCTCCCAATTGGAAGTCCTCCCTATTTCTCTTCCTGTCAAAGGTCTGCTTTATTTTCTGTTGTCAGTGATGCGCTCTGTCGAGAAGCTGCTCTCTTGCCTCCTGCACTTCTATCAGTTGATGAATTCTTCTGATTATGTCATCAGGCTCTTCCTGGTGGTCTTGGAAGAACTTCACCACAGGCAAGATGAGATGAGAAGGAAAAATTGCTTCAATCCCATATACACATTGGAAAGGAGAGATGCCCAGGGACCACTTTTTTGTCACTCTATCAGCCCATAGAGAAAATTTGAGCTTTGAATCCCATGCTTTCTTATTATCCTGTAGCAATCTTTTGATGATCTTTACCAATCTTTTGTTAAAGGATTATGCTAATCCATTGCCTTGTGGATAGTAGGAGGTAGACTGAATTAGTGTAATTCTGATATGCTCATAGAACCTGATCAATGGTTCATCTTTGAAGGATGTAGGGTTGTCAGTGATGATTCTGGCCGAGCACCCAAACCTTACTATAATATCTTCCAAAAAACCAACGATCGCCTTATGAGAAGCATTCCTTGTGGGGATAGCCTCTATCCACTTGGTGAAATAATCTGTTGCAGTTAGGATCCACCTATGTTGACTACTTGAAGGAGGATGAATCTCTCTGATAAAATCCAGACCCCACTGTTGAAAGGGTCTCGAAGCCAGAATGGGCTTCAATGGCAGAGACTTGAGTTGTTGTTTTCCAGAAAATTTCTGACATTTGATACAAGCCCTGACTTTCGTATAGACATCAGTGATTAAAGTAGGCCAGTAGTACCCAACCTTGAGAATTTTGTAGGTGGTGGTTTTCTAGAAATGATTTCCCCCACATAGGCTATCATGGAACTCAAATATACTATTTTGGGCCTCCTGTGGGTCCAAACATATTAAGATCACTCCTAGAGTATCCTTCCAATACAAAACCTGGTCAGTAAGGCAATATTTGATTGCTTTGAGATTTAGAGTTCTTGCCTTATTTTTTCCCATATCATCTGGAGGCCACAACTCCTACAGAAAAAATATAATATCTTTGTACCAGGTGCATTCTGCTAACAGAGGGTTGTCACGATGACTTTTATCAAATGTTTCTACCTTCTGGTTTTTTGAGAAAGTGTTGATGAAGTTAACCCCCAAATCTTTACAATTAGATTCATCCAACAACTTGGCTAAACCCTGGCCTTTAACTAGCTTGGTGGGTTTTATTTCCAGATCTAATTCGAGGATTTTGGAAATCCACTTGCTCCTTATCTCGTCTATGTTAGGTTGAATGAGGATGTCCTTCACAGAAGATGAAGGAACATATGCGGATATTCGAATGAAATACACAGACTCTGAAAGCTTTGAGAGATTTCACCAAGGCATAGGCCTTCTTCTCCATGATGTCATATTTCACCTCATAATCTCTCAATGCCCGACTGAAAAAATAAATGGGTTGCTCCAACCCTTCAACATTGTCCTACAACAAAATGACTTCTATTGTATCACACGAAGCAAAGGAAAAGATCAGGAAATCCTTGGAATAATCAGGACTGATTAGTAGGGGTTCCTTAGTCAGTTACTTCTTAATTTGGTTGAAGGATTCTCTAGGCTCAGCAGTCCATTTCACTTCATCCCCCTTCCTGAGCATGGTTGTGATATTCTTCACTAATTCGGCAAAATTGGAAACAAACCTTCTAAGAAAATTAACCTTCCTCAAGAAAGACTGGACCTCTTTCTTGGATCTCAGGAGTGACAAGGTTTGTATTTCTTCCACCCTTCTAGGATCAATTCTTACTCCCTCAGTAGATACTATATGCCCCAATAATTTTCCTTCCTTCATGGAAAACAACGATTTCTTGGTATTTAAGGAGAGACCAAACTTCCTGCATTTTAGGAAGACCCTTTTTAAATGCTCGCAGTGCTCTCTATATGATCTGGATAAGACTACGATATTGTCCAGATAGATGACCACAAACTTGTCCCTTTCTCCAATGAAAGAAATATCCATGGCTCTCTAAAAGGTCGCCCCCGCGTTCATCAACCCAAAGGGAATTTTGGCATACATGAATGTACCCCAAGGAATGGTGAAGCTTGTTTTTTCTCTATCCTCGGGCAGGATCGAGATCTAATTGTATCTTGAAAAACCATCAATCATGGATAACCTTGATGCACCAGTTACCCTTTGTAGTATATGTTCCATTTTCGGCAAGGAGTAATTGTCTTTCTTTGAATACCTATTCAGATTCCTGAAATCAACACAAAGTCTGATTTCTCCACTTTTCTTTCTCACCAGAACTAGGTTGGCCAACCACTCTGAATATCTCAAAGGCATGATGATCTGGGCATCCAGCAGCTTCTTCACCTCCCTTTCCATAATAGGTAGTAACATAGGATTTATTTGTCTGAAATTATGCCTAAATGGTTTGGCCTCCTCTTTCAAAGGGATATTACGCTCGATGATGGCTATGTCATATGTCCTAAGGTCTTCATAGGTCCAAGAAAACACATCAGTGAATTCCTTTAATAATCCAGCATACTCGGCCCTCTGCTCCTTCGACAGGCTGGTTGACAGCTTGACAAACTTTGGATTCCCCTTTATGCCAATATTACACTCACCACATCATCATCCTCATTTGAAACCTTACCCTTCAATGCCACATCATTCCCATCGAACAAACTTTCCAGAGGAACCATTGCCTTTGGAATGTGATTGCTAGGCATTTGAACAATGTGGTGATTAGCAATTTTATTTAAAAATACTTTAGGAGGAGAGTCACCTTCGGAATCATGATCCTGATCAATGTCTAATGCAGAGAACTTATCTACCAACGCAAGAAATCTTCTTATTTCAATATCATCCTAAAACACCTTCCAATTCTTGATATTATCAGGTACAGAGGGCCTATATCTAACCTCAACCTCATACCTGATCTTAGGTGGTAGTGGGATCCTGAACTGGCTCACCGAAATAGCCAGAGAATCGACCATGATATTTCCTAGTCTAGGAACAAATGAGATGTTGAAGGCCAAGAAAAAGCTATCAATCAAGTCCCACAGTTCACTTATATAACTTCTGAGCCAAGGGTGTTTGGCCTAATAAGAATTTCTAATCTGCTGGAAAATCAGCACAAGATTCCCGAACACTGCTATCTCCTCAATTCCCATGTCCTTTGCAACCCTTAAGCCCAGAACAAGAGCTTCATATTCTACCACATTATTGGTAGTTTCAAATTATAATTTGTATGACAGAGATATGGTTTCTTGACAAGGAGACACAAAAACTACTCTAGCACCATCACCTTCCCAAGAAGAGGCTCCGTTAAAGAACATCTTCCAAACAGAAGTAGTTGGGGGAGGTATTTCATGAGGAGAAATGGGTTTCTTTCTGATTTTAAGAGGAGCTTCAGGAGTGTCAGTGAGCTGCAACAAGTTGGATCCTAAGTCAGTATCAAGGGAAAATATAGGATGATTGGTAGAATCGGATTCATCACTTATAATGTAGGCCAATTGAGCTTCTTTGTACAGTCTTCTATGCTCCCCTCTGAATCCTGGAATGGTAGCATATGTGAGGTCCATCTGCAAGGTTCCTCCAAGTATTTTTATCCAATATCTTGACAACATCATGCTGAACTTGGGAGGAACGCTAGCTACTACGATATCCATGATCACACTCTTCATGGGCAGTTAAAACAAGGTCACCACTAGGTCTTTGGTGACCCCAAGACATTGTACCCTCCTTGAATAAAAATAATACAAATCATGAGAGGATTTTGTGATTTCCAATCCGAGTTCTTCCATGAAAGTTTTGGGCATGAGATTATGAGATGCCCCTGAGTCCATCAGACAATTGTGCAGCACCTTGTCATGTATGTTCAGTGATGTGTAGAAGGGAGGGGATGAATCATCTCTATATTCTACCATAGGACCTAGGATGACTTTTGTCTTTTCATCTTGGATATTTACTAAGTCTGTGGAATGGAAGGATGGACCGGACTACAATAGCTTAGAGAGGGACATTTTGAAATCTGCATCTTTGACTAGATCTGAAAGGGGCACAGGGATCCTGATCTTTTGGATTTCATGATCAAAACTAAAGAAAGAGCGGGGATTCATAATTTCTCTCATTTCTGGGGTAGGGCCTTTGGCTATTGTTGGGGGATTCTGAGCCTTATTTTCTTTGATGCTATTTGCTATGTTTTTAGCAAGCTTCTCTTCCTTGGGAGATGGATCACAGATGTCAAAATTTCCTTCTTTCTTCTTAGATCTGAGGTTGTATTTACTCTGGATATTATTGGCCCTTTCCCCTTTACTCAGCTCATTTTTTTGACTGTTCATGAGGGATTCCTCATATGCAGATTGAGTTAAATGAGGAAACAGGTAGGTTTCTCCAACACAATGGATTTCAGGATCAAGATCAAGCTCTTCTTCCTCCCTCTCCTCCTCAGTAACAAGTTTTTTTTGGAGAGGGGTTTGAATTTTCTGATCATTTCTATCTCTTCCCCTTTGTTCCCTTGGCATGATATGAGGAGAATTGTTATTCGAACTCCTGAAGTTGCCTCTGTTATCAATATTTTGAGTATTTTTGTATGTCTATTTCCCTGCTAATTCCAACCTTTCCATTCTAGCTGAAAGTGATTTTAGTAACTTGGTTACTTCATCCATTTGAGGGAGGGGGGTAGAGGAACTAGAGGTTGAGGCTTCATATTTTCCCCTTCCTTTGTCTCTATTAGTCTTATTCATGAGTCGGTCAACTGCCAATATGTTAGACTCTACTTCCAAGAATGCATCTTGCATGTGAGCCAAGGAAGTAGCTCTTCTCTCTCTTAACAGGAGGCAGAAGTCAGGGTCAAAAGCACTGGCGTAGGTAATTTTGGCAGAGGCCTCTGTAGGCTTTCTCTCAGCAGGGATTCTATTGTACATCTTGTTGAAACTTTTGGAGAAGTCAAAGACAGAATCTCCCCCCTTTCTCTTTAGGGGCCTGAACTTTGTGATATAATACATAAATTCCTTTTTATTCCCCCATTGTCTCAAGAAAACATCATCAAGATCTTCAAGCCCAACAATGGATCTAGGAGCCATGGCTCTGAACCACTTGCTGGCTCTCCATCAAGACTGTGAACAAAAATCCTCATCCACACATATTCGTCTACTATGACATAGTTATCAGCATAACTATAGAAAGCTACAAGGTGCTCCTTTGTGATTATATCTCCCTCCCTTGTAAACTTAGGCAGCTTCTTAAGGTAGCCACCATCTAGGAGGGCATTAAGAGGTTGAGGCAAGACCAAGGGGGCATATCTAGCAGCCACTATGGCATCCATTATGTTTCTAGGAGGATTAGCACTTGCCATAGGGAAGATAGGCAGAGGATAATTAGAAGGAGATGGGGTTCGAGCAGGGGATATTGGAACTGAGCTTCCAGGAGGAAATGGAAATATTAGAGGATTTGTAGAAAAGGCTAAAGGGATTAAAGGAAAATAGGTTTCCCTTTCTACAAAATTAGTAACTCTAACAGGAGGAGGAGTAATAAAACCTGGAGTGGGAAAATTTTCTAAGGTCCAGGGTCTAGACCAAGGTACAAATTTAGGGTAAATAGGAGTGACAAGGCTTTCTCCCTCCCATCCAAAACCAGGAGGATACAACTCAATAGGAACACTCCCAAAATTTAAAATTTGGGAAACTCCAACATAAGGTATAACAGAAAAATGTGAAGCAACTATGGGAGTTTCTACATGAGTACAGTGAAAATCATCAGAAATAACTGGTTCGGCAGTAGGAGTACCTTCTCGGAGGGCATTTCCCTTTCTAACAATTTTCTCTAGGTTAGCTTCAGGTGTTGCTAAGGAAGTTGTGGGGTAGACCTTGTGTGTATGCCTCTGGAAGCCACGGATGAAACGGTGGAGTCACCAATGGATTCACCTCAATGGAGTCACCAGGTGCACATTTGCAATCTTTAATGTACCAAGTTTTGATGCACCTTCAAAACTAGTAATATTTGTCGTTCAATCCCAGGGAAAATCTTCAATTTCTTCCTCAGCAACAATGGCAGAAATGTTAGCACCAGAAGTCACCCCTAGATTATGGTAGAGGTAAGCCTTATACCCATCAGAGTTTAATGTCATGGCTTGGTTTTCAAAGAGGTCAATGGGTGCAGACTTGAGATGATATCGTTCTAACTCAGAAAAATGGGTTGGAAATCATAAGCAGGTGAGGTATTGGCCTAACTTCAGCTAGTAAGTTTAGTATAGTGGTGAATAGGGGGAAGAACTTCAGGAGAATGAAGTGGTGTGCCGAGGACATCAGGTTTTTCATCAACCCAAGGAGGAACGATTTAAATGCAAGAAATTCTTGAATTTAAATCTCAAAGAAACTGAAAGGAATTACAACAACACTATAATCAAACTTTTATCATAATGCAGCCACAATAATTCAAGTGAATCAGTCAATCATGAACTCTTTCAGCATCAAGAGGAAACAAGAGGGAGTAAGAAAGTTGATTGTCATTAAACAAGAAATCTCAAATGCATATACATAACTAGAGAACCAAAGTTTTCATTAAAACTTTACAATGCGGGAGCTTTGCTCTACCATCGACCATTACAAAATATAAAAACTAGTATATATACTTAGAGAAACTCGCCCCCTACAGAAGCGCGCTCTATTCACTGCATTCAAGGCTTGGCTTCTGCTTCTTCTTCTATTACACCACAACAACATTCTTCTATCATAGGCGATCTCATATCGGTATGGTTCTGGCAGGAAAATTCATCCACAAAGGTACCACAGGCTTACCGCTCCAGAACCTCCATACCTTCCATATATGGAGTGAAATGTGGTTTCAAATACCTCCCCCTATTTCCATTAACTACCTGCATCAGGATTGAGAAGGAGGATAACACTCGAGAATTCTTCAGTGAGGCTCACAATCCCGCCTAGTCAAAATTGGTGCCTCAAGGCTGTAAGGATCTTTCTTTGTGACCACTTGAGCGCTTTGATATTCTGTGCAGCACCTTTCCATCGCCCCACGCAACCGCGGGCTGTGACCTTGCACTTAACCATATGGAATTTTGGGACTTTTCTCTCTCCTCTTGATTCATGATGTTTTGATGCTCGAAACCACGAAATGATACATCTGGATCAACAGTTGGATCTGCCTTGAATCTGACGACCACAATTGGTTCCTTGAACACTTCAACCGTCAGCTGCTTGACATGCACCTACTTTCTTTATGGCCCCACTTTTCCATATGACCCCAGGTTATGACAGTGGGACCAACCCATAGGCGCGTCGTGATTTCACATCTTGTGAGTTCACGTTGTATTCCTTGCTCAAACTTTCGAGTCACGAAATTGCGACTGCTCAGATCCTATGCCACTTGCCCCTCTAGAACAAACAGCCCTAATCATTTCGCGACCCCATGTTTCGCGAGTTCCCATAACTCATCCCATTTATTTCTCCCTTCTATGAGTCAACAAAACGAAGATCCAATGGTCTGGCTCTCTTGTTTGATCAAGAGTCACGATCTTATCACAAGTTTGCATTTTGCGAGTTCTGACGACTTGTTCCTTGATCGCTCCATCTCACGAAACCACGAAACACTAATCACATGCCACATATCTTTTGCAGCATCAATGGCTAGGATGGGCCTTGCAATTTCGAACCTCTAATGCTATCTTTCGCACAACTGCAGGATCCCGATCATCTATTCTTCTTGGTGGATTTTCGCCACCGGAAACTAATGTTTCTCGCTCACTTGATTTGAGTCCACCTCAAAACATTTCAAGTGTTGCACTTGGTGCTTACGACTGTGACCTATGAACAATCACTTGGATAACTAATAGAGGGCTCGAGAAACAAAGGATCAATGACAAAGGAAAAGAGAGAAGTGATCGGCTTTGGGAAAACATACAAACTTAGGGCCAATATTTCTCAGGCAAGATGCTAAGGAAAACAAGTATATCGTGTTAATATTATGGTAGCTGCAGGAAGTATTTACCTCTACATGTGAACCTGACGAGAATAGAAGACTCTGGGAAGCAAGAGAAATCCTAATGAATTGGATAATAACCC
>JZKD02S1664496.1:529825-540615 GCA_000966675.3 Picea glauca
GTTTTCTCCAGATGATGTTTGAAATGAAAATTGGGAAGGGATAATATAACCCTCTGCAAATCTTGGTTTAATGTGTATCAATGGAAGATCTCCTCGAGCCTTTTGTTGATCAATGACAATCTCCATAGTTCATGTGTAATGATTTGTTACCATTAAAGCTTACTAATTGCATATTTAGAAAAATGTGCGAAGGTGGCGGTGACGGAAAAGAGCAATTAAGGATTAGAGATTTTGTAAAGGCACCAACTAGTTGATGCAAAAAAGAGATTGCATCATGCTTGAAATGACTACTTGGAAAGGATAACACTCTTCTCCACAAATCTTGGTTTAATTAGTATTAATGACAAATCTTCTCTGGCCTTCTGGACATTAATGACAATCTTAACGGTTCCTGCACGATGAGCTACTAGCATTAAAGATTGATAATTTCATATCTAGAAAGAAGTGTAAAGGTTGCAGAAACGACATAGAGTGATCAAGCATTGTATGTTTTGTCCACCCGCCAACATACGAAAGAGATTCCAAGAAATGGCCAAGTATGGAAAGCGGTCGGGCAGTCTTCAAAAATAGGGTCATAAGATATACTCAGTAGAAGTGAGGGGACGATGGTCAAATTGTGTGTCTTCGAACTTTTGACTGCACAATCTGTAACACGAAACAAGGCACAATGACGGATTTTGGCGATCAATTTGTATATCACGGAATTTCAGGTCATGTTTGTAGGTAGCGGAACAATGGAAGTGCAATGTTGAGCAATCCTGGCCAGGAATCGGCGATGTTAATAGTGGCCAAGTATGCAATAGGTAAGCATTTGGTCGGACTCGTGATATAAAAGCATGAGGCATACTCGGAACAAGGAATATTAACGGGCTTGAAAACATGGCCACAAGCTCTACCCAAGAGACGTGAGGTCACGATGGTCAAATTGTATCTATCCCAACTGTTGATTGAAAAATGTGTAACACAGAACATAAGACAATGAATGATTTTGATGGTCAATTTGTATATTGTGGAACTTCAGGTGTTGTATATAAAAGCACCAGACACTCGGAAAAAGGACCAAGTAACCAGAAATGGAAAGAAAACGAGAAAAAGGGGAATTTGTTTGCTAATTTGTAGATCGGGGAAGTACGGGTGTTGTTTGCAGGCGGTGGAACAATGGAAACGCAATGTTGAACCCGCCTATACAGGAACCCACGATCCAAAAAGTTTTCTCAATATGAAATGGGGATGCGGTCAATCGAGCTCGTGATATAAAAGTAATAGTGGAAATTTGAACACATGAATCCGCCAACTCCTGCACCTAGACATTTTATAAAAAACGTCTAAGTAACCAGGAAGGGAAAGCAGAGTGCAAAAAGAAAGGGGATGGAAATTTTCGGAAGCGGGAATTGATGTAAGAAATCCCCATTGATGGTCTTAATAGTAACTATGAAGTGCATTAAAAATGTGAACAGGTTCTTCAATCAAGGAATATATAAAGCAAGCCATGCTTATAGTTTTCGGGATGTGTTTGTATAAGAGAAGCATCGAAAAGCCACAAGAAAATCAATTTTGGGATGTTTAAGCAAAGTTATTGTACTATCAACTCATCGCAAGTATAACAACGACGAATTTGAATTTTAATGTCATGTCATTGATATGATAGTTCCATTGGACTTCACATAGTATATTAGTATATATCCTTTTATTTCAAATTATTCCTGGAGATGAATTCTGCTAAGTTCATTGATCAAGGAAAAGTGCTAAAACGAGCCACATACTACATTTGCGTCAGAGAGCCTATATTAAAAGGCAAAGCATGCTCTGTATATTCTTTAAGATCATAGAAAAATTGCGAAGATCTTGAGTGTATTATTAATTTTATAGAACGAAGCATACAACCAAGAACCAAGTAAACACCAAATGTATTGAAAGTTGAGACACAAGACAACGCATGAACACAGAAGGTGCCAAGCGAGATCCCACAAGGTTCCATAGAGCAGTACGCATCGACCTTTTCATCAAACAATTTGATATATATATAAAAAACACAAGTGGCATTGGTTTTCTCTTACATCTGGTATATGTTCCCATGAGAAAATGACTGGGGCCATGGGATATGAACAAAATTCTGCCAAACACAAGACAACACAAAATCAATGGAGCTTCACCATTGTACCCTAGCTATAACCAAACCTCAAAATGGGGAACCAGAAACTTTTTGATTAATATTTTACCATGAAGCAAGATCACTATGGACATTTTCTTCTAATAGTTCCATGCTCTATCACTACCAGTTTTAACAATGCCAAATTTCCAATATTATTGGAAATGCCTAATGGTTCTGCCTAGAGGAGCAAGCTATTTCGACGATTCAAAGGATCGGCTTGAGTTATTTACAGTTGGATACTTTGTATGGGGTTTATCTTCATGCTTCCCATTTCTGGACTGAACAGTCTTATGCACTTGTACATCACCAATAACTGCACCTACCTGTATGAATTCCAATACCCGAACTCCCTAATATCTATAGCGATTTCTAAAGATCTCAAGATCTTGTTTCAATCCATGCTGAGTCCCTTTTTTTCAATTAGGGCATCAAGAAAATGTACATACCATACCATAAATGTATAATTGGAGATCATCTTTTTTTTTATTTGGATACCTAAAAAAATGCAAAAATCCTGCCATAGTTATATAGTTGGAAAACATTTTTCCAATTTGGGCACCCAAAAAGGTACAGACTCCTCCAAGAAAGCCACAGCCAACCACCATTTTTTTTTCATTTGCACACCCCAACAAATATGCAAAATTCTTACTGGGAGATATTAAAAATCATGAAAATAACAACATCAATTGCATTTGTAGTTAAATTCTCCTTGTTGTTTCAAGTGCACAAAAAGAGACAAAATCTCTGGAAAGAAAATTTTACAGCCATAGATGTAAACTCTGAAGAACTTGAGTCCGATGAACATTCATCTGGGTGTTGAAGAAAAATTACATACACACATGAGATTTTTTCGTTTCATGCCAAAGCTTGATATGATTTTTTTTTCATCCAATATGCAATATTGCATTGTCCTCATTTAAGGTAAATTTGCTATGTATCCAAAAGTCACATAGCATGTAGACACTATTTTCCTTTTTCTATAGGTACGCTTCATATGACAATTCTGCTAACCCAGGAAGAACATCATGTAACAGAGGTTGTCTAATTGTACAATGTACAATTGTGTTGCCCATGGTTCAGATGGCAGCATTGAGGCAATGTCTATATATGTAAGGGATTTTTTTACTGCATCGCAAACAATCAATTGTATCATCACTTATGAAAGTAGAAGAAGAAGGAGGAGAGTTGCATTTGGCACATACAAGCTCGAAGGGGGTCGAGTACGCATTCACTACAACCAAAACACCCTCAACCTGTCCACGTGAGCATAGTAGTTAATATATTGAACAATATAATATACAACAGCACAACAAAAAAAACAAAATTGCAGAAAATTGGTGAAGGCAATTTGTATGAGAAAAGTGAGGATGAAATTGTAGATGTATACGCACAACAGTTGTAGAGCTAGTTAGTTTCTTGGGATCCTGTACTATGTATGTTCACAATCCTGTTACAAATGTTGTTGTGGTCGTGTGAAATATCATTTATTTATCATCTCTTTTCTTTGTTATATTTTTGAAGAGTATAAGTGGAAATTTCCCTTTATGCAATTGTTGTTCCATTGAGGAAAACAAATTTGAATAGGTGTCAAACAATTGCAGTTGCAACATGGAATAGTGCAATAGTTGTGTAACATAACTGAGATACATAGACATGTGAAAGTAAAGGACAAAACTGGATATGGGGAATGGTACCATTTACTTGTCGTTGTCTGGCTCTCCATCGTTTATATGGAGAATGTGTTGCGAGCCAAGTTTTTTCACGAGTGTGGCAACTGCACCAATGGTTATGATTGGGTAAATGTCGTTCCTCTCTGCAAGTTAGCTAATAGTTGTGTCTGGGACAAAATGATATTCTGAACAAATAGTGGGATTTTTTTCCACAATACTTGTTTTGTTGAGAAATATAATACGACCACAATCACCATGGTCATATACTGTTTTGGGAAATATATTAAAATTTGTAATGGATATCCCATTACCTGGCAATATCTTTTATGCATGTTTCTGGACAAGTTGTGTGGGAATAGTTAGTGTGACTGTCATCAAGGCCTTGTTGTCTATCATGTCATCACACATAATGGATCTACTTTTGTTTTCCTTGTCCAAGTAGGTGCTATAGACGACCATTATGTCCCTGACGAATAATTGTCTAGTTCGATGATTGTTCAAGCCCTCTATTGATATTGTTTTGGGCATTACAAGTTTAGACCTGGTGACATATTTTGAACAGGAAAAGTAATGTGAATGGTAGTCTGCATTATTTTTTTATTTTCTTTTTTCCCGGCATAAATGTACAAGTCGACACACAACTTGGATGAAGTATGGAGCCAGAGTTTTTCAACCAAACCTCTTAGTCTGTGGAACTTGTGTTATGTTCGACGTCTCACTTGCGCTTGTTGATACTTCTTGTGAACTACAAAGTATGTGTAGCAGATGACATCAGCATATTATCCATGGAATAGATGAATAAATAGTTGAGGATGTTTGTTTGGTAAACATATGAGGAACACAATGTATGCATCTTTACCTTTGGCCTTGTCGGTCTGTTGATGTTTGCATTGATTGATTTCTCATGGCCATGTCACTAGTCCAACTTTTTCTGATGCAAGCATTTGTAGATGAACATCAAAAGGACTAAATAAGCATATGCATTTTATATTGCCCATAATGGTTTTGAATGTCACATACAATATCAAAGGAGATGGAATACGAAATAGTGTGTCAATGGATAGTCAGGAAACTTGAGGACCCGACGTGCAAATTGTATGCCTTGGATTTTTTTACTGCAAAAATGTGTAACAGTAAATAGGGCGTGATGGGGGGAGTATGACGGCCAATCTGTATATCATGGAACCTCTGAAGCCAGAGGCGCAATCTTGAACCCACCAACTCAGGAACCCATGATCGAAAAAGTGGCTAAGTATGGAATGAGGTAGAAGCATGACTATAAATGTGAACTCGTGAGTCTGCCAACCCGTGCACCTACAAATTTTCAAAAATATGACTAATAAAAGCAAATAGAAAGAAAAAGTAGACAAGAAAAGTTAAGTATAGAAGAGGGGGGGGAAGGGATAATAGAAAGTGGAAAAATTAGAAATGGGGAGGGAAATGTTTGGAAGCGGGAAGTCTCAACAAAGGCCCATTGTTGCCAAATCATCATTTTCTAGTCCAATATTATATGCACCCACCTGTTTTGTATATTTGATTTACTAGCACAGTTGGTATGCCTTTTTGAATATTGTACCACTGCCCCCTCTATTGTGGCATATAAGAATCGATCTTCCTGTCCAACCAATTTGTTTCTTTCAATGTAGAAACACCGAACATATAGTGAACATGAAGGTAAGTTAGTATGCAGAAAGACATGTAAAATAAAGAAACACAGCTCTATTTATTTCAATGTAGCAGCAACAAGAATACAATTCACGTGAGAATAAGTTACTATGTAGAAATATATGTAGTATCTACATATAGTAAAATAGGTGCAAAGCAGTCGAACAAATACACAGAAAATAAATGAAATACTAAACACTAGAATATGAAATAAGAGTAGAGGTATGCACCTCTGTAACTTCTCCTCTACATTCGTGGCAAAGAGTCCATCGTCCTCTCTAGCCACTCTATTTGTTTAAATGTAGCAATGCAGGAAAAATACAATGGACATGAAAGAAGTTAGTATGCAGGAAGACATGTAAAAAAAAAAATAGAGTTCGAATTTTTTCAATGTAGCGGCACAGGAAATACAAAGGAAATTAAGATAAGTTATTATGTAGGAAGGTACACAATATCTACATACAATAAACTAGGTGAACAAATATAAAAATAAATAAATGAAATACAAAATAACAGAATATGAAATAACAGTGCAAGCATGTACCTTTGTATCTCCTCTTCCGCCACTGCAGTTAAGACTCCTTTGTTTTCTCCAGCTATTTTGTTTGTTTGAATGTGGGAACGCACAAAATACAATGAACATGAATGGAAGCTGGTATGAAAAGGAGAACAAGTAATATGTACATACACTAAATGAGAATCAACAAATAGAATAAAACATAGTTAGAAACATGGACCTTTGTGTTTCTCCATCCATAGTTGTAATTATATAAAAAAAAATCCAGCCCAAAATGTATTACAAGCCACAGAATATTAAGAAATTGCATGGCCATAGCTAAATGATTTTGGCTTTCTGTAGAAAAGTATCCA
Organism: Picea glauca; assembly: GCA_000966675.3. NCBI lineage: Eukaryota > Viridiplantae > Streptophyta > Pinopsida > Pinales > Pinaceae > Picea > Picea glauca. The sequence continues at coordinate 536,183 of JZKD02S1664496.1, forward strand.
AATATGCTTTGAGACATGGAAATATAATTTTGCAGTATATGTGGTGTATATATCATATTTCAAGTATAAGACAAATTGTTTCGTGGTCACACTAGTCTGTGTAGAGGATAAATATGTTGTATTGTGATATGGACACATTTCACCATATATGGTTAATAAGTGTGTTTTGCACATGTTTTATCTTCACAAAAATACAATGGACATTGTAATTGCAGATGTAGTTGTCCAATCATTTCTTATGCCACTATTTTGTATCATGTCAATACTGAAGTATCCTAGAATGATAATGGTTTCGTCCAAATGTAAATGGTGTGATGCATTTCAGAACACATTGATTGTGCTAGCAATGTTGCACGCCAAACAACATAGAAACTGAATACTGCAATTTACAATCCACGAAACACCACTCTTGGTAGAACCATATCAATATCATTTTCTTCTACAAGAACATTTTAAAAAGACATGTAGGTATGGTCTAGAACTAGGAAAAAGAATTGGAGAAAAATTTAACAACATGACAGGTGGGCACGGAACAGGCACCAGATATCGACTTTGCCAGACACAGAAAACAACAGAACCATAGGTTCACTCGTGGGTGCAGGACCTGAACATCGCTAAGTGTAAAAAAAAAACAGCTCCAACTGTTGGTGCAAGACCCCAACCCTGCAAAGCCAAAGTAAGCAAAAGAAAACACCAAGCAACAAACCAGCGAGCAAGCACAAACATGCCCAACTGCAGCCCTAGGGCCTCAAACTCATAAACTTGAGCCAAACAAAAACAAGTAGCAACCGATGAACCAAGGAACCAACAAACAAGAAACAACCATTGAACTAGTAAACAACATATGTATCTCCAACGATTACCAAACTGCAGCCCAAGCACAGAAGGAACTAGAAACATATGACGAGCATGCCAATAGAAATAATCAAACATTATTACTTGCAAACTACAAACAAGGAATAGAAAATGAAATTATGGCATCGAAACTTACTCTGAAACGATGAACGATAGAAGTGCAGATAGAATTGTGGGCGCAACACATAGACCCCGCAAAGTAAAAAAAAAATAGATCCAACTGCGAATGCAGGACCCCAACCCTACAAAGTTGAAGTAAACAAAAACAAGCAACAAGCACCAACAGGTCCAACTGCAAGCGCAGGTCCCCAACCTTGCAAAGTTGAACCAAACAACAACAAGCAGCAATCGACGAACTAGTGAACAAGAAGCACCCACCGAACCAATAAACAATGTATGTATCTTCAACAATGACCAAATTTCATTCCAAGCATAGAAGAAGTATGAAACATACAATGCCTATTCAACTGGCAGTGGACAACAATATTGTCCAAATTCATTGCAACATTGTATGGAAAAATTCAAGGAAAAATGTAATTTGAGAAGCCTATTTAGGTAAACATTTAAGGTTTTCAGGTTGTCCAAGGGCCTCATGGTCTACAAACATTTAAGTTGTCAGGAGGACCTCACACTATGTAAACATTTAAGCTGTCAGTCATATTCAAGCACCTCAAAAAAAGTGTCAATGCTCTAAACCTTCGGAATGTAAACATTTCAATACAAATACAAAGGAATAATAATAATAATAAAATGACATATTAATATGCGATCTCTATAGTCCCTCTATGCCTTCGCCAGGGACTAATAATAAAAAAACAATAAAAAACAGCATCCATGCTCAGAACTTTCGGTATGTAAACATTTCAGTAAAAATGTAATAAAAATTAAAAAGGAGTGTCTAACCTCAAAACTTTGGATATATACACATTTACAACATTGGGAACATCGAAGTTGGCAATAAGACCTCCAATATATTCTCCAATGAGATGATGACATATAATATTTTTTTGTATATAAAAAATAATGTTTTTACTTCTATAGTACGAACAATACAGATGATGCGAAAATTTATAATCAAAGGACATATTAATATGAAGTCAACGAATTATCGATCGCTATAGTCCCTCTACACCTTTGGAAGGGACTAATAAATAGCCATCTTACTCAAAAATAAATAGTGTTCCATGTGTGCTAAAGTAGTTTTATCAATTTAGAAGATAATATCAATGTAAGTCAATACATTGATGTGATGTTTTAGAATTATATATTGTAAACCTTCTTGTTATCTATTTGATATCCAGAATACTTACTCCTTGTGGACCCTCTTGTTATGGATATTAAGTTTTGGATGATTTACATTATGTGCCTGCATGGTTCCCAAGGTGCTTAAACAAAGTTTAAGTAATAGTTTTTTTGCGTGATGTCTACATTGGGCACCGCAGCCAGGGGGTGGCGACAGGATCTTTAATGACATTATCAGGGAGTAGGGGGTGGTTAGAACAGGTGGTTGGGTTACTCAGACTAGCTAAGGTAGGTGGAGTCTCTATCGTCTCATTCATGCATGGGTGGGAAAGTTCCTAGTTTTATGTATGAAATCCTCGATGCATCTGAAATCCCCTACTTCCTTCAAGCAACCATTCTAGGAGCCCTGAAAAATTGTGAAACATATCAAGTTATCTGTAAACATCGATGGCCTCAGGTGGGAAAGTTCCTGGTTTTATGTATGAAATCCTCGATGCATCTGAACTTAATACTCGTCGCATCTGAACTCACCTACTTCCTTCAAGCAACCATTCCAAGAGCCCTGCCTAATTGCGAAACATATCAAGTTATCTGTAAACATCAATGGACTCGATGACATGCACACTTCATATTCTCTCTTCATTGTTTTTCCCCATTTTCATTTTATGCCATGTCTGGTTATATTTCCATAACCCTGTACAATGAGTATTTTATGTCATGTTTGGCTATATTTCCATAACCCTATATAATGAGTATTTTATGTGCATTTGGGGATTTGGTTTCCTATTATGTTATGTCATGTCTGGTTATATTTTCCATAACCCTAGTTTGAGGACAGATATGGAGAGAGTAGTCAACACATGGGAGTATTTTTCCTCTGGTATTGATTCCATCGCTCTCATCTTTAAGAGTAGATGATGGATCCGATCTTTCTCGGCTGCAATTTGCTCGGATTGCTAGATGAGGCTACCAAAACAAGTTTCCATGCTTCTTACGCCACTACCGATATCCATAGTTATGTTGTCGGTGGGTTCACTGGTCTCGCCTAGCTATGTTCCACCAGAATCTTCCATAGGATATGCACTTGCATAAGATTTGGTACATAGTAATATGTTCATGAAGCTGCTTGGTGTTTTGGATGTTTGGTTGTAGTTGAAAACTCTTAACATCCATTAACTCACTGATATGTGAATATTGTCCTGGTTTATGAAGGTAGAGAAATAATCTATGATTGTACGATTATTCACTTGGAAATTACACAGTTGCAGTTTTTGTTCATACTTTATGGAACAAATTCCTTATGCATGAATGTAGTGATTTTTTTGCAAAGTACATTTATGATTTCTATCACCAAGAACTGGGAACCCGTTTTTCTCTGTGAACTTTTTCTATCAGTATATAGTTTAGTCTAATTTTGGTATCTTGAATTATATGAAATAAATAGAACTTTTGTTATTGCAGGCTAGATGTGCACCATGGAGTAGGAGTTGCTTCACATGTTCTTGTATTACAAAATTAGATTTTGTTTAATAATACTTAAATAGGAGCTAGTGTTGTAAATTCATAGGTATAGGGGGGATTCCTTGGTCTCCTCATTCCATTTTCTTTAGACTTGTGTGCCCTCATAAAGAAAATGGAATGTTAGTATTAACAACCAGTAGGTTGGCATGAATTGTTTTATCATGCATGTTGAATATTAGTTACTCATGAAGTTTCTTGTGTACCAAATCTTGAGCATCTCGTCCATTTGTTTGCACATTGTGTGCATATTTTCCTATTTGAGATTTCTAGCAAGGTTTGGCACATTTTTCGTTTTTCCTATCCAAAGTGAGGAAAACTTGAATGGAGTTTATACATCATGTGAGAGAAGTGTGTAGGCTTGAGTTTTATGTATGCCTAATTTAGCGTTTATAGTAAGACTATATCGTCACTTACTCAAACTACTATTTGGGAACCTGTATTTCATTCGTTTAAAATTATGTTCACCTTTTCCCAGCTAATCCGTCATACAAGTAGTTACTGATGATTAATTTTTCTTCTGATACTTTGTTTGAAAGATTTTTCATTTACACTGGGTTGGTATCTAAAGCACTTTCACTCACTAAAATTCTGCATTCTGAAAAAATAAATTTATCTATATCATTAATTTTCATCTTTTTAAATGGATGAACGTGTTCGCATATTGAGTTATTTTTCATGTGGCATTTGTAATACAAGTATTGAGCTCACCTTGTTGTGGATTTTATTTTTTTAGGCAGAGATTTTATTTAACTTTCAACGAAGTGGTTGTCAGGTCTAGTCATGTTCTGTCAAACAAATCATCAGTTTCAATTATC
>JZKD02S1664496.1:557884-602307 GCA_000966675.3 Picea glauca
AGAGGATATCCATGCTTGATGGATTCTTGGGATATTATCATATTGATGTTCATGAAGAAGACCAAGAAAAAACTACATTCATCACTCCTTGGGGAACATTCATGTATGCCAGGATTCCATTTGGACTAATGAACGTTGGATCTACCTTTTAGCATGCAATGGTTATAAAATTTGTTGGAGAGACAGACAGATTTATTTTCATCTATTTTGATGATATCACATTGTTTTCTAAATCTGATCCTGAACACTTGCAGCATTTAAAATTAACATTTCAAAAATGTAGGAAGTTTGGTTTGTCCCTCAATCCAAAAAAATCTCATTTCTCCATGAAGGGAGGTAAGATTTTGGGACATGTAGTATCTCTGAAAGATATCATGATTGATCTAGAATGTGTTGAGACCATTCATAAAATCAACATTCCAAGGAACAAAAGAGAGGTGTAGTCCTTCCTAGGTAAGATAAATTTCCTTAGACGTTTCATTCCAAATTTTGTTGAGATTGTAAATCTTATCACAGTCATGTTGAGAAAAGAAAAATAGATTAAATGGGATCATGAGTCTAGGAAATATTTTGAAGATATTAAGAAATCCTTAACCGAGGCTCTGGTCTTCATCAGCCCCGATTATTCAAAGGATTCCATTACGTTATCTTTTGCCTCTGAAGATACAATTGAAACAGTATTATTGCAGAAAAATAAAGAAGGATGCAAACAACCCATTTCTTTCTTCAGTCGAGCCCTATGAGATGCATAACTTAAGTAATGTATAAACAATAATTTGCGTTGGTAAAGGATTTGAAGGAATTCATAACTTACATCTTGCATTCTAAGACAATAGTATATGTACCTTCCAAATCAGTCAAAGATATCCCAATGCATCTGGACAATGATGGTAAAAGAAGAAGATGGATAGCCAAAATTATCAAATATGATCTTGAAACTATACCTACTAAGTTGGTTAAAGGACAGGGACTAGCTAATATTCTCACATAGATTAATTGTAAAGGACTTGGGATGGGATCAATTCAACCACAGTCAGTTATTTTTGGGTTTCAAGCTGTTGAAACCAATTTACAGGTACATCAGAAGTTTGTTTCTTCTCCCTGGTATTGTCACGTTGTGTATTTTCTGCAAAATATTGAATGTCCCCGAGATCTTGATAAATCCAAATACATATCTTTGAATCTTAACGCTGTTAAATTGTGCATCATTGATAAAAATATGTTTTGGAGAGATCCCGGAGGTGTGTTTCTTAGATGTTTGGATGAAAAATAATATTAGGAGGCCTTAGATGAATTTCATAAAGGATTTTGTGGTGGCCATTGTCATTGGAGAGAAACAGTTTATAAAATATTAAGAGTTGGTTTTCACTGGCCTTCTATTTTTTCTGATATTTTCACTAAATTCAGGGCATGCATTGAATGTCATATTTTCATAGGAAAAGGTAAATTGTTTTCCTTACCTCGAAAACCAATCTATGTAAATGAACCTTTCCAGTAGTGGGGGTTGGATTTTATAGGTGAAATTCACCCTCATTCAAGTGGTCAACATTGGTGAATTCTAACAACCATTGATTACTTTATTAAGTGGATTGAGGCAATTCCAACCATAAATGCTACTTTTAAAGTCATCATAAATTTCCTTGAAGAACATATTTTAGCAAGGTTTGGTTGTCCCAAGAAAATAATCATTGATAATGCAGTTGCCTTTAAGTCAAAGCCAATGGTTGATTTTTGCAACAAATATAATATTAAATTGGGACATTCTACAACCTATTACCCACAAGGAAATGGATTGGTTGAGTCATCAAATCAGAGCCTAGTCAGGATAATCAAGAAATTACTGACAAAAAATAAAAATTCATGGGACACAAAGCTTAAATTTGTACTCTTTGCAGATCGGGTCAGCACAAAGAATCAACTGGAACATCTCCTTTTCAATTGGTATATAGTACTGAGGCTATTATTCTAGTTCAACTTGGTATATCAGTGATGAAATTTTTACACGATGAGCTTGAAGCGCCAAATGACATTTAGAGGAGGGTGCGTCAACTCATTCAGTTACAGGAAACAAGGGATCTGTTACAGCAAAAACAACAGGACTATCAAAGTAAGGTCAAAGCTATTTTTGACAGGAAAGATAAAACAAATAAGTTCTTTCCAAGTGGTCTTATGCTTAGATGGGATTCCAATAAGGAGAAGAAAGGAAATCATGAAAAATTTGATAAGTTATGGTTTGTCCCTTTTCGAGTTACAAAAGCCTTGGATAACAACACTTTTATTCTCCAAAATATTGAAGATGATCTAAGAAGTGGCCCTGTCAATGGCCGCTTTCTTAAACATTTCTTTTACTAGGTATTATAGTGATTCATCATCATTGTACAAATCCGGTATGTTTTATTTCTTTTATTAGAATAGGATCAATAAATACTCCATAGCCCAATGGAGAAGGCTGCTAGATTTTTTGTTAGGCTTATTGTTTTTATGATTGCCTCTTAAGCTTAAATGTGTAGTCAAAATGAGGAAAGAAATGTATATGTGTTAATGCTTCCAGCAGTTGAATTGCAGCAGAAGAAACAGAGATAAAGGCATCTGGTCTACTTGTTCTTGATGCCTCACAGGGAGGACATCATCCTGCAATTAGAGCCAAATGTTTGAACATGGGTCTGAAAAGGTAGTCTTTGAGGTCTATAGGGATTTTTGAGGTTTGTTAGGGATCTTTAGGAGATTGATGTCAAATTTTAAACCCCGGTATGAAAGTGATATTTTGGTAGCGTTTTCATTTAAGGAATACCCTTCATGCTACCAAAACACTTAAAATATATATATCAATACCATAAATACCCCCACCCCATGCTTTCCAAGTTTTAAACATCTGTCAAGTTGAAATATGAGCTGGCAACTAAATCCATCATCATTCCTCACGTATTGTGTCCGTCCATCGTGACATTCACCGCCTTCATCCACACCATAACCTCAAATCTATCGCATTATTCATGTTTGGTGAGAAAGAAACCCAAGTTTCTAAAAACTGTGTGTTACCCCGTTGTTTCCTTACCTATGATACTGCCTGTTGTGAATCGACCAAATAAATATCGCTCCCAAAGTCTAGAGTCGGATATTAGGGTTTTATTTTGCAGGTTAATGATTTTGAAGACAAAGCGAAGTAAAGATAAAGGGAAGCAGATGGTTTTGAACAAAGGCCAACCCGATAAAGGGAAGCAGATGGTTTTGAACAAAGGCCAACCCTTGAATGTGCTTTAAACCTCAACAAAGCTCGTTGCAAATTCACAGTTAAAGATAATTTCTGATCTCTTGGAATCTTTTTAGTAAATTTCTGGTGAGGGTCTCGGTCATTTCAAAGGAAAAATCATGAAAGCCTCAAGAAAGGTGGACAAGCATGAGCCTTTTGGTTCAGAATTGCTAGACAAGAAGCATTATCGTGTTGTCTGGTTTGAACTAGTCGGTTGTTACAGGTTTTTTCAAAAGCTACAGCGTTATAATGATCAGGTTTCTCAAGCCTTTGCAGAGAAATACAATGGAGAAAAGGCTCAATTAGGTTCCCTCCTGTTGAATGTCAATGAGGAGACCATTTTTGAAGCCACATAGATGCCAGTAGAGGGAGAGCGTCGGTTCAAGAAGAAACCTGCACATGACATGGACTGCAATATATTTATCAAGGAAGAACACCAAAATTATGACTGGACCATGAGTGTTCCAAGGTCATACATTAGAAGGGAATGGAATGAATTGATGATACTCATTCATAGATACATAACTAGAGAAGGCAGGTATAACTCAACCTCTATGTATCAAATAAGATTGCTAGAATATTTTGTAGGTGAATAACCTTTGAATCTACCTTATTTCCTCTGGAAAATCCTCACAAAGATGACTAAGAAAGTCAAAGCCACTCCTAAAAAGGAAAAAACTAGAATTTTTCATTCAGGGCTAATCAAATTACTTATCATGGAGGGTTTTTTTTTTATTTTGGGAAGAATTTGATGCTGAGCATACAGAGGATGCTAAATGCCCCTTTGGGAAGAAGCAAAGGTTGAGTAAGGGGAAAAGAAGATGTCACACCTAATCAAGTTGAAGCATTAACAAGGAGAGCCAGGAGGATAATTGATTTTGTGGATGACCTTGATGATAAAGATATGGTTAAAATGAAGAGAACTAAAGTGGAGACCTGGAAAGAAATCTTGAAGGAGTATAGAGTGCTTGATAGATTTATGGAAATGGAAAATACTACCCTCAAAGCTCAAGTAGAAAGAATTAACAAGAGGAAAGATAAGCTTACAGAGAAGAATAGGGTATTGATGAGAAAAACTAAAAAATACTACATGCTTAACATTAAATCCTCCAAAAAATATAGAGGAATGAGAACAAGATGTCATCGTGAAAGAAAAGAAAATCATAACAGCCTTAACATGTTGGTTGATGCTCAAGAATAGGTTTGAAAGCAACAATGGACCTAAAACCTCCATTTTGATTAAACCAATTTTGAAAGATCAAAGAAAAGTATTATTACAAGTTATCAACAAAAGAAAAAGATACAAGTAATTAAAGTTATTTCTCAAGATATTTAAACTCGCTATATTTTGAAAGTTGCTCTGCTGAAATTTGGATGGTCCAAGCTCATGTTCTTTTAAAAGTTTTCAATGCAGATTGTTTCGATAGAAGATATAAGTTTTTGAAATTAAAAAGTTACTAGAAATCCCATGCTATAAAAGATAGACAACATTCACTCTTCTCACGGGTACAATATGACAAAGACAGTGGAATCTTTTTTAGCCTACTGGTTAGTATGTTGAACATATCAGGGAGAAAAAGTAGGCTCAAATTTTGTAGTTGTGATCTTTTATTTAAAAAATAAAATAAAAACGATGATCGATGTTTTGGTAGAAATTATTAATATTTTAATTTAAAAACGCTACTGAAATACCTGTATATGCAGAAAAACAAAGTATGTGGATTTCCAGGCTGGTACTTTCTAATTAATCTCGAGGGTCTTCTAAGTCATGATAAAGCTCCTTCAATATATATCATCCCCAGTAACCTCGATTGGATCAAGAATTGAGCTGTTAAAATCAAATTTAGTCAATTGTTTGCATAAATTTTGGATCTCTAACCATTTTGCTATATTTTTTCCTTGATATCTCTCTCGATGTAATTTTGGGAGAAATTATTTTCTTCACCATATCTGATGTAATTACTCCTGAGCCACTTATATTAGATATTAAAACTATTGTGCAAGTCTATATATGGGATGAAAGGAATGTAATGAAGGGATGGAGAGTGTGAGAGTGAGTCTGAGAGCTTAATGTAATTTCTAAAAGGGCCAAGCTCGAACTTTGTAAGCTATGATCATCACTGGGACTTTGATCAAATTTTGAGCTGGATACATTATCTGTGTACATATTTATTCCTTATTAATAATATTGCACTGCTATTTCCAATATTCAATTTTCATTTCCTTTTGTGTTGAATGCATATTTACGAGAGTCTAGATTTGTATTCTATGTTCATGATAAAATTTAAATTCATAAATCTGCAAGCATTTCAGAATTTATGAATGATTATTCTTGTTAGATGTTCAACTAAGTTGCATGTGATGGTTGATTCATTTAACAATTCTTCTTGTTTCCTCCTTTAAATTATCGGTTATATTTTCATTCATGCTCTATGAGCTCAACTCCCTGATCTTTGACATACCCTATAAACCTGAAAACTTGCCCCTTGAAGTTTATCTAAAAAAAATTGAGGTGTCTTACTTTTCCCCGTCTCCTTCTAAACACACATATACCCAATTATGGAATGACTTGACACTGATCTCCTTAGCAATCAAGGAGGTTGTCTCAAGGACCAACATGAGGTCTACATTATATGTTAACAAACGTTTTGGTCATTACAATCCAACCATATATGAATTTGCTTATAATTGTCTCAATGATCAATGGTAGTTTCTAAATCATTATTTGCAAATGTATCCAACAATGTTATTTGAAGGGCTTGGTGGTTAGAGGGTAGAAGGTAAAAATAAATCATAAAAGTCCATTAATCCACTTTTGTGTTTTTAAAGAGAAGGCAGGTCCTATTCTTAATCTACATTATCTGCTAACAAATGTTTAGTCATCACACTCTAATCATTAATAAATTTACTTATAATTATTAGTTTCTAAAACATTTCATTAAAAAGCTTAGTGGTTAGGAAGTAGAGAACACAAGTCCATTAATCCACTTCTATATTTTTATCTTCTTAAAGAAAAAGCATCATTTACTCATACAACTTCACACATTGGTAAATAAAGAAACACAAATTCAATGAATGAATTCTAAACATCATACATGGGAACTAAAAAGATAAATGACCGAAAATCTAAATATTATAAAAATAAAATCTAAACAAGAATTCTCTTGTTCTCATGGTGTCATTATTACACAATATTCCAAATCCAAACATAAATAAAATAGGAGTACAATGCAAACATTTAGTTAAAGAGCATAACACATATTTTTTTTGTTTGTAAAGTTTTATTGTTTTAAGTATATTTAATAGGATAAATTTTATCCAAACAAAAATAAAATAGGAATACAATGCAAACATTTAGTTAAAGAGCATAACAAATATTTTTTTGCTGGGAAAGTTTTATTGTTTTAAGTATATTTAATATGATAAAAAAATTTGGTTAATTTTTTTTTTTTTTTATGAATTTGTAAACTTATTTCATTAACATACTCATAGCTTCTCTTAATTATCCAACATAATTCAATATATTTAAAACGCTTAAACTTTTCTTGTGGTAAATGGTTTTCTCGTATTACATAGTAAACATGAAAAACTATGTAGAGGATTGGAAGCCAAAGTAAAGTTTTTTTTAATTAGGAAAGGTACAAATCGAAAAAGGTGATTATTAATTTTATAAATATATAAAATTATTGAAGAATGATACAATTCGATGAAATATGTATTTATATTAAGTATATTAAGTATTTATATTAAGTAGAGTAATTAAGATAGTGATACACACTTAAAGATATCATCCCATAATGAATTAATAAACATTGCATTCTTAGAAAAATATAAACATCGTCATCTATAGTATTATTTTTAGGGGTTTTGGAAAGCTATTATAGGCTAGACAGTCCATGAGCCATATTCTAGTTATATCTAAGAACATTTCAGAAAGAGAAAAGCTATATAAAGTATGTAAGAAAAGGAAGGACTACCCTACATGTTGTCATGCACCTTTATTCTAATGACAATTTGGACTAGCAAAAATCTAAAGGGTCATAGTTATCGTGTTTTCTCCTAAGTCCTAACCACAATTGTAGCAACGGTCTTAGTTACTTAGAAGTTAGAACAAATTTACTCAAGATTGACCTAAGAGTCTTATGAACAATTGACTAACATGCCCATTTATGTTCACAGAATGACTAACCCTTGTTCTAATACTGAGTTGTGGAGTTATTGGCATGAATTTGAAGTACAATATGGAAATAAGGATACATCCGGACACATTGTCATGAATGGAATTATATATATTTCTCACTTAGATTTTAGGTAAAGTGATGAATCAACTCAACATGACATTTTCTTTGATGAATATGTTGTCCCATACACGTTTTTTTCTTCCATGTACTATTTTTGAAGGTTGTGAGGCCTATGGATAGAGAATCAAGCCTATGCAAACATGTTGTAGCTTTGTCCCCGGTGGTATAGTATATTTTGAGGCAGTTTGAAAAATGTGTCTCCAGATCTTAAATTTTTGTTATAAAAGATGTTGAGAAGGAGACTAAAAACCCAACAACAATTATAAAACAAATTACATCAAAGGGGTTGCACAATTTTTTGGGAAATTGATCTGGATTGGATCATTATATTATTTTTCATCTATCTCAAAGCTTTTAGAGTGGGAAAATTGTAGGAATCATCTTGCAGGGCCATTTTAGTGTGATCCAGATTTATGAGGGAACGAAATGTACACATAAATATGATAGAAACACATAGATACAATAATACTCAATTTCTATTAATGAACGAAATGTATAGGAACTATAAAAAAACGAATGAACTTGTTGTAATGGTGGTATCTTATCTCTAAGAAGAGATGTGATGACTATGTGAATTCACAAGAACATGATTACAATGAGGCCAAAAAGGCCTTTTTAACATAAAGCATCAATGAGAAAACCCTAAAAATCAAAAACCCTAACTCTGGAAGATGAAATGCCAAAAGGTTTGTGGGCCCCAATGTGGTTAGTTGATATATCAACTTCCTAGGGGCGTTACTTTTTCATACGATCTTTGTTTGGGGCACTCAGTACCTCGTCAAAAAGGTCTAGCTGAGGAGTACACATTCCTTTCAACCTAAAATTTGTCTTGATTTACATTATAGGCACTATCGTGTCGAAAAAACGTCGTTTAGTGCCTCAAAACGGCCTTGGAAGTCTAGGACCCGAAAAAAAGCCATAGAAAACTACCAAGATGGAAAACTATGTTGTGAGGCAGTGGAATAGGTAGGTGGCCACTGATGTGCACCTGGATAAATCCTCCCCCCTTAGGAAGAAATGGTCCCCACTGAGTAAAGTTCCCTTGAGAGATGGGGAAACTTTTGTTGAATCTAAACATTGGTAAGTCACTTTCCTTATTGAAGTAGTTGTCATGGTTGTACTTGGCATTAGCCTCTTGAAGGATGTCATGAACCTATTTTTGGACGTGATGGATCCATTCAAAAAATATGGTTGCATGATCTGCCTTGTTCTAAGTGTGGAAGGACTATGTCGGTGAAGATGCAGTAGGAAGAGTTATATCAGTGGAGGATAATGGTTGGAACCCCAACCACATCTGAAAAAGGTTGTGGCCACTAGAGCTATGAAGGGATTTGTTATAGATTTTGTTGACTTGGCAGTGCAGACAAAGCCTCATAGGTGAATATCTTTGTGTTCTTCTACAATCTTGTTGACCCTTCTATTGTATAGAAAGGTCTTGAACTGAGGTTGTGGCGGTCGCAGTGACCTTTTGTTCAACTTATGTCTGGATCGTGAAGAGGCTAAACTTTGTGGTATGAGAGGTTACTTTGCAACATTTTTTTATGAGATCAATGAAATGGCAGTAGTCGGAACTACCTCTGGTACCATGTAGAGATGACCCCCCAGAGTAACAATGACACTACAAGGTTGAGACTCATAACCAACATCACGTTTCCACATATATGGTTGTCCTAAAATAACATCACAGACTTCTAGAGGGGTAACATCACATATTACCTCATCCTTGAAGGTCTTGATGTCATAGGACATGCATCATTGTTAGCTGACACAAAGATCTCGTCCATGGCTAAGCCACCCGATGTTGTATGGTTGCAGGGTGGTGTTGTTGGTAACTCCAATCGCTTTACGATATCTGCTAAGATTGGGTTATTTTGGCTTCCACTATCAACAATGAAATGCATTGTGGTCCCATTCACCCACATTTGTGAATGGAAGAGGTGTTCCCCCTCCTCGTGCTCCTCTGGTTCTTCTAGTTGGATTTTTGTGGTTGTGATGGTAGCAGTGGGTTTTGCATCGATGATATGTTTCCTTTTATTGTGTTCTAAATCAGATTCCAAGTTGGGGTTCGACTCATTTTCTTTGAGCTTGGATACCAACGATTTTTTCGAGCAAAATTCATCAATGTTGTGCCAAGGGATTTTGTGGAACTTACACCACTTTCCATTACCCTTATTTTCCTATGGCTTGGATTGGTTGTCTTGAAGTTGGCTATTATGTGAGATAAGGCCATATTTACCACACTTCTATTGTTGTGGATTTGTAGGCCCAAACTCCCGTTTATTCCACTACTTAAATGTTTGATCGATTTTGACAACATATTGATAATTGGCTCTCGGTGACGAGATGTCCAGAAACTCCATTTCTATTTGTATGTACATAAGACCCCCACATAATTTTAGAACTATATGTCACTTGGAGTCTCTGATACCTAGCTTTGTGTGCAAGGTATGGAAGTTATTTGTGAACTTCGGAAATGTTTGGTCCCTCTCCTCATGTAGTATGGTCCATTTCATGTATTGGTCATCATAATTTCCAATAGGGAAATACTTTTCCTTAATGACATCCATAAAAGAGTCCCAAGTGGATTCTGCCTCAAACATTCCAGGCTCCTCTGTAGAATTTTTCTCATAGTAATTTTCCCACCAATTTTTGACATGGGGGACAACCTTAAGGAGTGCAAAGGTGCTCTTTTCCCTATCGAAGAAATTGTGGATAGAGAAATAACCTTCTAGCATATTTAACTATCTTTCCAAAGAATTTGCATCTATTTGACCTTCAAATACGGGAATATCAAAATTAACTTGTACCTTGAAAGGGACAACACCACCAAAGTGGCAGCTTGACAAAGACACGTTTTCTATTGTCGGCATTTGCTGAAGGATCTGGGAAAAAATCTCCATCATCTCATCCCTCTATCATGTGAGGGATTCCTTGAGAGACAACTTAATAGGATCTCCTACTCCCTCATATCTCTTTTCTTATGCCATGCGAGGCCATTGGGGTCGGTGAGGATGGTCTTTCAAAGGCTCAAGTAGTTTGAGTCCCAACTCCTTATACCCTGACCTCGTTGGGGACATGCATAGAGAAACAAATAAAGAGAAGATTGCTTAGATACCACTGATCCAGAATTATGAGGGAGCAAAATGTACACAAAAATATGACAGAAACATAGAGATAAAGTAATACTCAATTTCTATTAATGAACGAAACTTACAAGAACATTAAAAATGCAAAGTGAAATGAACTCGCTAGAATAGTGGTAGCTTATCTCTGAGAAGGGATGTGATGGCTATGCACATTCACAAGAAGATGATTACAATGAGGCTAAAATGGCCTTTTTAACATAAATCATCAATGAGAAAACCCTAGCCCCAGAAGATGAAATTCCAAAAGGTTTGTCGGCACTGATGTGGTTAGTTGATACGTCAACTTTCTAGGGGCATTACTTTTGCATATGATCTTCTTTTGGGGTGCTCGATACCTCATTGAAAAGGTCTATCCTAGGAATACACATTCCATTTAGTCTAGCATCTTCCTATGGGTATATTCTAGGAGTTGTCACACAAAAAAAACATCGTTTAGGGCCTAAAAGCGACCCCGGAAGTTTAGGACTGGAAAAAAACCAGAGAAAATTGTCAAGATAGAAAAATTTATTGTGATCCATTCAAATAGGTGGATGGCCACCGATGCCCACCTTAATCATAGTGTCAGGTCCTAGTTTGGAAATTAGGGTCTAGAACCATCCGGAGCCATTTTAAGGCATTAAACGACATTTTTTGTGGTTTTGGTGTCCAAAATTTGCGCCCACACCCTTAACAATATTCTACATTTCGAGACCTTTCCAATGGTGCAAACCATACCTCAATTGGAGCTTGTATGCGAAATTATGCCTCATGCAATTTGACCTACCTTGTTGACCACCATGGTACGAGTGGATGCCACGTCAGCCCCCCCTTACTCAAACATATTGGGCTAGCCACTTGTAGATTTTCGAGAAGATTCTAGAAGGTCCAAACCTTATCACTAATTGAGGGTTGAGGAATTCAAAACCCTGCCCCTAAACGACTATCGAGCTATGTTAAATACTGGGGTGCTAGAAGGAGAAGGGGTTCCATTATTTAGCCTTATATTTGCTCCATAGTTTAGCAGAGCACCTAGGAGTGGTAATTTGAGAGCATAGTAGAGGAGGAGAGATTTTTTAGCAATCATACAAGCTATAGTGTAAAAGGAAACTCCATAGAGAGCGCATCTTTCTTTGTACTTGTATTTGAAGAAAAGAGAGTAGAATGACCTCACCTTCTAGCTGGGTTTTGTCCCATATTGGGTTTCCTAGGTTATATCTTTTCTTTATTTGTGGATGGTGTGTGAGAATTTATTTATGTTCTCTATTTTTCACATTTCATCTATTTCATACATTTTAAGAAGAAAATTGGTAATTAAACACTCCGAGATCTAAAGGAAATTAACCTTAATAGTAAAGATTCCAGTATTTTGTTATATTTGTTGTGATGAACTATCCAGTGGAATATCCATGGTAGTTTATAGATCATATTGGTATCAGAGCCAGGTTTTCTTGGGGTATTTGTGGAAAGTTATAGGGATTCAAGAATTGGTTTAAGAACAAATTCACAGAACCCTAGCCATGGTCGACAAGTCTATTCACAACAACCTTCGAGATCCAATAGAAGAGAGATTTCCAAGGCTGGAAGAGAAAGTTGCTAACATATCTCGCAATGTGTCCCTCCTCATGGTAGATATAGCAAGCAATATTGGACTATTCAGAGAAGTTGGAGGCTCAAAATCAGAGATCGGATCATATGGGAAATCGGGGGATAATGAAGAATTGAAAAAGGAGTCGTGGAAAGAACCTGAGAAAGAGAAGTTGAGTTCTAGTACAATAAAACCTTCATAGTTTTTATTCAAGATGGAATCAAAAGTGAACATAAAACCATACAAAGGTGAGATCTATGCATTAAAACCAAATCATTGGTTGTAGAAACTAGAAGTTTATTTCAACATTCACCACATAGATGAAGAACAAAAGATACCATTTTCCATACTAAAGTTAGAGGGCTATGCTTTAACCTGGTGGGAAATCTATACGAAAACACTTAGGCTGGAGGGTGATCTGCTAGAAACTAGGTGGGAGGAAATAAAAACCCTCATCAAGTCCCAATTCTACCCTATCGAGTATGTAGAGGACCAATGGATTCACTGGCACTACTTAAGCAAAAGCAATGGAAGAGTGTATAGAAGTACACCACTAAGTTTAGAAAGATGGCCATCATGTTGGGTATCTCTCCCAAGAGCCCAAATGTACTCCTCAAGTATATGGGAGATCTACATAGCCATATATGAATAAAAGTGATGTTTTTTAAGCCAAGGACAGTGGACGAGGCATGTGTACAAGAACAATATCTAGAAAACATAGGCCACAATAAAGGGAAACCAAGTGGTTCCTAGCAGAAAGAGCACTAGGAATCTTCCAAGGAAGAGAAGAAGAAGTGGAAAGGGGGAAAGGATAAGAATATGGTAGCCACTGCACATCAGTCCAAGGATCCTAGAAACCATTGTAACCATTGCAATATTGATGGGCACAGTAAAGAAAAGTGTTGGAAACTACATCTAGAGTTAAACCCGAAGAACCACAAGAAGGATGCAAAGAAATATAATTTTCTAGCCACTTATTCGAGCAATCAAGTTGAGTGAAACTCCAATGTGGATGAGAAGATTTTATGCACATCAATGTAGAAGAAGGTGAATCTGAGTAGCCTTCAACACTAGGAAGATAAGGGGATGACCTGACTCTTCCACATTAAGATTCAGCTCAAGAAAACCAAGATAGATGCTTTGTTCCACTCCAGTTCATAGGTTAATCTCATAGCAGTGAATCTGGTCAGCAAGCTTGGATTGGAGGTTCACGATCATCCTAGCCCATATGCATTTGGATGGGTAAATAAGGATGTAGAGAGAAAGGTAACAAAACAATGTATTATTTAATTTTTTGTAAGTGTTGATTTTATTGATGAAGTGAAATTGGATGTGGTACCCCTTAACGTATGTGGAGTCGTGTTTGGAATCACCTACATGTATATGAGGGATGAAATCTTCATGTGGAGAGCCAATCAAAACCAACTAATCAAGGATGGGAATTCCTACATCATCAACTTACATAAAGACAAGTCAAATATCTCACTGGTAAGTGCCAACCAAGCCAAGAAGTTGATTAGTTCTAGTAAGAAATATGTTTTACTTTTCCTAAGAGAAAATCAGTCTGATGATGAGTCGAAAAGGATAAAGGTGTCCCTGGAGGGGTGAAATGAAGAGCAGAAACATTAGTTGGAGGATTTGCTACAGGCATACAGAGGAGTGTTCCAAGAGCCTAAAGGAATACCACTCAAGAGGGAAGTGGAGCACAAAATACAGTTATTGCCAGACTCCCCATTGTCGAATATTGGGCTATATAGATAGTCCATTCAGGAAGCACATGAAGAGAAGAAACAATTGCAACAATTTTTGGAATAGGGTGTGATCCAACCAACCACCTCACCTTATGGGTCACTTATCATAATTGTACCAAAGAAGGATGGGACTTGGCAAATGTTTATCGACTACAAAGCATTGAACAAGATTACACTAAAAAATAAGTACCCTCTACCTAGGATCGATGATTTGTTATATTATTTGCAACACGAAAAATATTTCACCAAGTTGGATCTCAAATCAGGATACCACCAGATATGCATCAAGGAAGAAGACACTCATAAGACTTCCTTCAAGACAACACAAGGTTTGTATGAATGGTTGATCATGAATTTTGGTTTATGTAATGCACCAGCTACATTTATGAGACTCATGATTGATATATTATTACGCCCATATCTATATTCATTTGTTATAGTCTATTTGGATGATATACTAGTTTATAGTGCTTCCTACTAGGAGCATATTTCACATCTCATGCAGGTGTTAGAGACTATTAAGAAGCACTAGTTGTTGGCTAACCTCAAGAAATGTGAGTTTTCTCAGTAGTCATTGGTGTATTTTGGGTATGTGATCGGTGGAGGAGAGCTCAAGATAGATCCTGTAAATATGGAGGCCATCATGAAATGGACAGTTCCTACAAATGTCACTGAAGTTAGGATTTGTTTTGGGGAAACACAATACTTTCAAAACTTCATAGCTTCATTTTTAGCAGTAGTTTCATCACTCCACACCATAACAATGAGTGGTATGAGTTTCCAGTGGGGAAAGAATTAATAGGAGGCTTTCAATGAGCTAAAAAGAAAGATTAGTCAAGCACCAATTATCACATTACCAAACTTGCAAAATACTTTCGAAGTGGGGACATATGCAAGTGGGTATGCCATGGGAGTAGTTTTGATGAAAGGAGGAAGGATTGTATGCTATCATTCTGAAATATTTCATGGGGCGGTTTTCAACTACCCTACCTATGACATGGAATGTTATGCCCTGGTTCAAGCTTTCAAGAAGTGGAAGAACTATATTATGGGAAAGGAGACCATCATCCACATAGATCTCCAACCGCTACAGTATTTGCATGCCCATAGTAAGCTACAACAAACTAGACATTACAAGTGGAGATGGAGTTTTTACAACAATTCCATCTAATCATCAAGTATAAGAAGGGAAATACAAACAAGTTGGCAAACATGCTTTCAATGCCACCTACATCCAATATTACATATTTGGGAACTCTAATGCACATGGAGCCTTTTATCCATGATGCATATAGAGAAGCATACATAGAAGATGAGGACTTCACATAGGCGTCTCAACAACTACAAGGCCAAATTCATATAGAATAAGGTGGTTGTAAGGCAGACTATCATTTCTAGAATGGGTTACTCTACAAGCTCGACAAGCTATGTGTCCCTAAATAAGAATGGTTGCATCTTATTAGAGAGGCTCACACCTCCAAGTTTGTAGGACATTTAGGTGTTAGGAAGATAATTTCTAACTTACAAAGGTATGTGTATTGGCCTAGAATGCAAGAAGATGTAGCATGGTATATTAGAGGATGTATACTTTGTTGTACCAAGAAGCCCAGTAATAGGAAGCAAGGTATATTCCATCCCTTACATGTACCCACTCACAAGGGTTTCACCTTATTGAACAATATCTTATCACGTTCATTCATAAAGGTGGTTTTTTAATTGTGAAAAATAAGGTCAATATATTGTAGGTATTGGGTGGGGATGTGAATTACGGAGGGATTTATAGGTATTTGTGGGTATAAAAAAAGGTGTATTAAAAATCTATTGACTCAGACTCGGACTCGGCTGAGTTGATTGAGCCAACCCCAAACCGTTCTGACTTGACCCTCTTATTGACTCAAACTCGGACTCAGCTGAGTTGACTAAGCCAACCCCAAATTGTTCTGGCTTGACCCTCCTATTGACTCAGGTGACCGTTTTAGTGTTGAACTGTGACTCGACCAATTTAGCACCAAACCAATCAACTCATCCGAGTCAAGACCTTTTCAAATGATATAATTCTATTATATGATCACCCTAACAACTATTAAGTTGTTTACCCTGAAAATTTCCGTTGGTAAAGTGACTAGAAAAACCAAGGAAGTAGTTGGTTGAAGTCGAGGCGACTCTTGAGGCATGCAAGAAAACTCCAGAGGATATTTCTCCTCACCTAGTTGTTGAAGGACTCGTGATATATGAATGGGTATGTTATTTACTTCAAGTTTGTTTGCATGTTACAAATTCTCCATCCAATTTAAGGATCATTTATCCATCTCCAAATTGTTTTCCTTTGTATCAGAATGAGCGGAGGGAAAAGTATATGGCTCAAGAACGACAGATTGAAGGGGCCTATTCTATTTGATATTCAACTTCATGGGGTTCGATCATCTTTGCTTTTAGATGTTCTTAACTGTTAGATGTGCAACAAAATCAGTTGAATTTTTAAGATAAGGTGAGGTAGTGCTAATTATGTCAAAAAGGCATGGGCCTGAGATCAACTAATTTTTTTGCCCACATTATAAAGTGCCTAAGAGTACACGAAATAAACCCACATGTAAACGAAGAACTAAGATATAAAACCAGTCAAAAATGGATAGGGAAAGTTGAAACCTGGTCAACATGGTTGATTAGGCACATATGATAACGTGGGCCTTACATGGTATATGCAATGTACATGTGTAGACTTTGCATATTTTGTCTCTAATGATTTGGAATCTTTAAAATATATTATTTTTATTAAATTTAAATATTTTCTATATTTTTTAGTAAAACTAAATCATTGGAATCAAATCAGTCCAAGTCAATCCCGAGTGATAGTTGACCCTTGACCTATTTTGAGGCCGGATCCGAGTTTTAAAACATTGATAAAAAGAGTTATCTAGTAAAAATGGGGGTTTTAATTATTGGAAAGATGTAGTGGGAGGGGGTCCAACAAAAGGATTTTAGGAGGTATTTATTAATATCTAGTGAAATTATGGGTATTCATTAATATCCATGAATGCAAGTGTTATGTCATAAGTTCACAAAGTGAAGACCTGTGTGCCCACTCAACCTTGGGAAAGCATTTACATGGATTTTGTGGGAGGTTTACCAACAACCAGGAAGGGACATGACTATTTATTTGTGTCATTTGACAGGTTCATCAATATGTGCATTCTCATGCCTTGTAAAAATACCATTAAAGGAAAAGAAGCAGCAAAAATATTCTTTGAACAAGTGTGGATTCACTTTGGGATACCAAGGAGCATCATCATAGATAGGGATACCAAATTTCTCAGTATATTTTGGACTACATTATGGGAGAAGATTGGCACTAAGTTGAAGAGATCTACAACCTTCCATCCACAGACAGATGGGAAAACAAAATTAGTCAATAGGACTTTGGTGTAGCTTTTGAGAGGTTACAATCAGAAGAATCCAAAGACCTGGCATGAAAATATGATCTACATACAACACTATTATAATAGAGCAATACACACTTCTACTGGTAAGTCACCTCTTAAAATTTTATTTGGATGTTTTTCACCTTCACCCTTGGATGTTGTATATGGACAACAAGGAGGAGTGAGGGAGGGCCTCACAGGAGATGCACTAACCATAGAAACAATTGTTGAGAAGATTACGCATATCCATTTGCAAGTATAGGAGATGTTGAAGAAGTCACAGAAACAATAAAAGGCCAGACATGATCAAAACATAATCAAGAAGTCATTGAAAGTGGGAGACAAAGTTTGGTTACAAATGAACAAGCAAATACTACAGGGTTCTATCAAGAATATCAAGGCTCTACAGTATAGACCTTTTGAGGTGTTGGAAAAGGTGGGAGATAATGCCTATGGACTCATTCTAGCCCCATACATGCATATTTACTCAATAGTGAATTTGGAGAATATCAAACTCTATGATCCTTCCATGTTGGATCAGGGAGAGGAGAAAGAACTGCCTTCCATACAGGACTTGTCACCAAATTCTCAAGAAGAGTTGGAAGAGGACATAGTTTTGCAGAAGCGATCTAAAACTACAAGACATGGGCAACATGACCTTTGGTAAATTGGGTTGAAAGGACAACTTCCAGGAAAAGAAAAGTGATACTCCAGGAAGAAGGTAGAGGAAAAAATTCATCACCTCATTTAGTAAATATTTTGGGGACCAAAAGCCTCCCTAAATAGGGAGGTATGATCTGGATTGGATCATGACATTACTTTTCATCTATCTTGATGTTTTTAGAGTGGGAAAAATTGGAAGAATCAACTTACAAGGCCATTTTAGTGTTAGGTCCCAGTTTGGAAAATTGGGGTCTGAAATCTTTCAAAACCATTCCGAGGCATTAAATGGATTTTTGGGGGGTTTTGGTGTTCAGAACTTGTGCACACACCCTTGATGTGTTCTACACTCTGATACCTTTCCAACAATGCAAATCACACCTCAATCGAAGCTCATATGTGAAAGTTATGCCTCCTTCAAGTTGACCACCATGGTACAAGTGGATGCCACGTCAACCCCCCCTAACTCAAACATATGGGGCTAACTATGTGTGGAATTTTGAGAATATTCTAGAAGGTCCAAACCTTATCACTAATTGAGGGTTGAGGAAATCAAAATCCTACCCCTAGATGACTATTAAGCTATGTTAAATAATGGGTCGTTGGGAGAAGAAGGGGTTCAATTCTTTAGCATTGTATTTGTTTCATAGTTGAGACTAGCACCTAGGAGTGGTGATTTGAGAGCACGGTAGAAGAGGAGAGATTATATAGTATCCATTCATTTCATAGTGTCAAAGACAACTCCACAGAGAGTGCCTCTTTATTTGTACTTTCATTTGAAGAAAAGAGATCAGAGCAACCTCACCTTCTAGATGGGTTTTCTCCCGTATTAGGTTTCCCAAGTTATATATTGTTTTTATTTGTGGATGGTGTGAGAGTATTTATTTATGTTCTCTATTTTTTACATTTCAGATATTTCATACATTTTAAGCAAAAAAATGGTAATTAAAGAATCTAAGATCTAAAGGAAATTAACCTTCACGGTAAAGATTTCAATATTTTGTTAGAAATGTTGTGACGAGTTGCCTAGTGGAATATCCACGACAGTTTACATATCAACAATTAATGATCATGGTAGAATTTCCTTCTTTATATAGTGATGCTTTCATGGTAGACACAAACACATGGAATAAGTATGCCCGTGATTGTTTTGATACCATGCAAGAAAGCTAATTATGTATATTCAAACTTGTCCAATTGGATAGAAGTTTTATGTTGCATGAATGTGGATGGAAATGAATTGGAGTGGGGAGTATTTCTTGAAATAATAGGTATTTTTCATTGTTTGGGACTTACAATATGAAAAGGTGTTATATATTATTAGTGTGGATGGTACCAACCTGAATATGTAAATGAATATTTGTCAAGGGGGGGCGACCTGTTCCAAGTAAAATAAGATAGGGTCGAACCTTGTTTCTTTTTATTCATTAGGGGAGAACATATCTATTAATACACTCATAATTCATCCATATAGAGTTTGTGTTGGATTTTTGAAGTATGAGGCAATGGATCAAGTTATGAACCATGCTAGTATTGCTCTATCAATTTTTACAAAATTGGGGGATGATTTCTCAGACTTGTCAATGGAAACATATATCATAGAGGACACCTATAACATAATTTTAGTAGATAGATCACCCAAAATCCTGTAGGGAGAAAGGTCTATTTTGGGGATTTGATCAGCTGAGGATAAAATGAAGTCCAGGGATCAACTAGTTTGGAGATTGTCTCATTAATCCTTGGCACGATCATATATGAGTAGATTCATTGTAGAACCTGCATATTTTGGCTTATCATGTTCTATCATATATAAAATATAATGGCGATGGCTAGAAATCCAAATTACCTTGGACATGGCCAAAGGAGTCCTCAAAGTGCTTCTCAATTACAATATGGACAAAGGTCTAAATTGTGATGCCTCTCTTGGTATGATGCTTCAAAAGAAAAGAAGAAAAAATTATATAGAACATGTCGATCTAAAGGACTTCTCTCCTCAAGCATTTGGATCATAGGATGCAATATATCTACTTCAAATTTTGACCTGTGATACACAATCTAGAAAGTTTATAAAATCAAAGAGGGATAAGAGTGTGTTCAACAGTAAAAAAAAAAATAGAATATCAAAAGGTTAGGAGAACAAGACTATGATTTCTCAATTAAACATCCTAAAGAGAAAGTTTATTTGGGTACAGAACAAATCAAATTGATCCCAAAGAAACCTTGTCTCCATAATTGTGAAATCAATGAAACTACAAAATATTTGGAAATGGCAATAGGGAACGTTACTTCATTTGGGAACCTAAAGTCTAAAGTTGACGATAATCGATTCTTGCAGTAGTTCGAGCAGTTAAGTATGGGAATCAACCCAACATTCTTTGATATATATTGGCATATAAATAAAGAAGCGCCCAACATAAAAGAGGTATCCAATGCCCACTTTTGAGGAGATCAAGATATGGCACACATATCCACACTAGATCCACTATTTAGGGAAGTTGGTCAAAATTATTTGAGGAATTTCCTTCTTTGAAGAGTTTGTTATCTTTCTTTGACAAGATTAGGGGTATGACACATGGCAGGTGAATTTCAAAGTAGCCAACAATTTAATATGGTCAAATAAAGGGAGTCATACTTAAAGCATGGATCTAGGAGAAACTTAGATAGTGGAGACTTGGTTCACATGTGGGACGACTTCTTGGAAGGCACACTTGTGGATAGATAGATATCTACTACATTTGAATGTTATTACTTGGTCAAAAAGGTGCCCAAATAATCACCTCTAGTTTTAGAATGTTGTTGTAACTAACTCCACTTTTATTCATTGTTGACTTGTCTATTGGAGTTAGTTAGGTGAGAAAAGTAGTTTATTTATTTCATAGAATGTTTTATTGGAGGAAGTTGAGGATCTCAACAAACTTCTTGTTACTTTTAGTAAGCAAGTAGTTGGGATTTCTATTTTATCATATTTCTCGAAGAGAAAAGTGGATCTAGTAAGGGAGATGGAGCTCGAACCTATATAAGGGTTTTCTCTCTCCACTTGTAATTTGGGATTTGATTAATGGAATAACTTGTGAGAAAAATAGATCCAAGTTTGTGGAATCAAGGGAAACTATTTGTTTAAGTTAATATTTTTTATTGTACAACTTTGTATGTGGCTACATGTTCTAAGAGCACCATTGGAGATTTTATTACAGGTTTTGATTGTCAAAATTGATCTAGGAGCCATAGAGGAGCTACCTAGCTACATTGGAGAACGTAAAATCCTTTGTCTTATTGTTATTTTGTTTAAAGGAAATGGAATTATATGCTCTAGGAATCCATAGTGAGAAAAAAATATAATCAGTTTCCTTAAACAAGGCCACTCCTAAATCAACTTGGTTGTGGAGCTCCCCATAGTGAGTCCCCTCCCTTCATAACTTTGTAGTATCTAGCATCCAAATTAGGGGTGTTGTAGAAAAAGCCACTTTGGCTACCTGTAACCCATAATCCTTCATTACAACTTCTCTATAAGGTTCCAATCATGACCTCCATAACCCAAACAAATAGGGCATTAGTTTCCCTTTCATTCATCACCCCCAAAACTATTTTAAAATCAATATTTTCTTTTTGTTGAAATTTACTAAGCTTCATTTACTCCCACTTCATACTACAAGAAGTGATCCTGGTAACCTATAGGTAAGCCCCCCTTGGCCAAGATTCCATTTTCCTTAGTCTAAATTGCAGAAGAGAGTTAGTGAGGTGACAATGGCCAACCTCTTAGTTAAACATGTCTTCACCTAGGTGCTCAGAATTTGCATTTTTTGGTGACAAATTTTGTGGTAACAAGAAGAAATATGATCTTGCATGTTTCAGGTTCTTATACAGTTTGTTTGTGTGTTTTGTTTATGTTATATCTACAATACTCTAGATTTTTCTAGATGTCCACATGCAACGAGCCCTCGAAAATCCACAATCATTTGTTGTGGCAAGACTGACATTATTACTGGGCTCATTCATCATTGCTCAAAATTCAAATGCTCACGTCATCTCTTGATTTCTCACATCGATATTCCTCTATGGATTGTAATCTTCGTGTGAAAAAGAGATTTTAAAAACCTATCATAACAATAATGAAAACTTAGGATACTAGCCAAAGTATTTGAAACAACACAAAAACTAATGGCCAAAGGTAGGAAATATTATCTCAAATTACCATGTTTGGCCTTGTAACAAAAATCAAAACTTTTGCTAAGTCGAACTTTGAATAATTGAATAAATTTCAATGCATATAATTGAATAAATTTCAATGCATTGGTTAAAGAGCAAGTCATTAATTTCAGGAAACACACAAAATAATAACAATAAATTACTAAGAGTCCTTTCTCTATGCATGGACTAAAATAAAAGACAAATGCAATACTAAATAAAAGGAATTGGACAATGGCATCTCCCTTACAAGCTTTACAAGACACAAAACTTAGTTGATTTCATAATAAAGGGTAGAACTCCAAAGTGAGAATTTATAGGATTGTGCACCCTACACCATCTCCAATCCTAAGGTTCATTATGTTGCATATTTGACACATTGTTCTAAGTACAACGTAAAACTAAAGTTAGGGTATTTAAGCATGTATAACATCAAATTACATACATTAACAAGGCTATGTGGTAGCACATATCTATCAAAGTAGCCTTAACAAGGGTGCAACTATTATGTGATTTGAAAGGTTTGCAACAAAGCAACTCTAACAACCCTTGAACAAGTCTAGTCAAATTATATTTGAATCCAAAATTTATGGAACAATGGGAAAAATGTATCTACATAATATTCTTTAAAATGAATTAATTGGGGTTTCCTCTTATGTTGTAATCATCTTGAACCAATACATAAGCATATGTAATGTTGTGAAAACAATGGTGCTTGTTTTCCTATCTAAACATAGAATTTGATGTGTAACATTGATGGACATAGTGATGTAATTTGAACATTGGATTTGAGTGTTTGCCATTGTCTATTCAAGACTATTCGTAATTTGCATTCTTTTACATTCTTGCAAAATTTACATGCAACTTAAAACTTCCATTATTGACATCAATAGGAACATGCCAATTGGTTTTGAGGAAGGGCCCCTGTGAGGAGGGCCCTACAACCACCCACAAAATTGAAAATAAAATGTAATGTTTGTAAAAAAAATATTCAGAATTTTCAATTCAAATTGCATTATTGCAATGTCTGTCGAAACAAATTTCTAGGTTTATATCAACACAAGGTCAAAAGGATATGTGATTGGAGAATTTGTATCTTTTGTTTCTCTTCTCTCGTAATCTGACAAATTGTAAAGAAAGATAGCTTCATTGATAAGCAATATAATTCAGAAATTAGTTTCCATTATTTTTTGTTGAATAATGCGTCAAATTAGTTTCCATTGATAAGCAAATATAATTCAGAAATCAGTTTCCATTAGTTTCAGAAATTACATTTACTTCATTGTTTTTGTTGAATACTTTCTTTTTATTACATGATAAGAGAACAATAGATTATAAAATGAATATGCAACTCACATATATGCAAAGGAATTAAAACCCTAGCATATGTACCACCTAAGTCATAGGGTTCAACTAACCTAAAGCTTGAGGTTCGAAATTTGGAGAACCTCAAAGGATAACCTAATGTGAAACCCGAACGAAATTGAACCCTTGCCAGGATTTGAATCTTAAGACAAATTTAAAGGTGAATTTTATTGTGGTTCAGGATGAGGTTCGAATAGTCCCCGAGGTGTAGGACAGTCGGTGATGGAGTGTGTTGTTAAAAGTCACTGGTTCGAAACCTACGGGGACAAAAAATCCAACCATGTTAAGGGTTGGTGTGGCTCAGGCCGGGTGAAATCCCCGGGTGATTTTGACAGCTTAGATGCCCCTGAGTCGCAGTTTCTCAAGCCACAAGTTAATCGCATAGCCAACAGGTCCCGCACAAATTAACAAACAAAAAAAAAGGATGAGGTTCGAATAGGGTTCCACCATCAACACAAGGTAAATTTAGTTAGTTTGATAAAAAAATGAAAAATGAAGTGAGCCTTGTTGACGCTTGAATACGTTAGGATTGAAATGACAACCTCACAAGGATGTAAATCCCCCTACATTTTATAGAGGTGGTACTCCTCATTAGATTTTCTTAGAATTTATAAATATTCGGAATGTGGGACTTGACATAAGTCCGTCGTGGTAATCGAATAAACATAAAAATTGCAATCAAATAAAAGGAAAATGTTTTTTGTTTTCTTTTTAAAAAAAGTTCCTGAGAAAGGACCAAGAATCATACACTCCACACATAATCAAAATTTCCTCACATCCATCATAGTTTAAGATAAATATTTGTGATCACATAAAATAAAAAGAAGATGATCTACATGCACAAGAGAACTTTAACAGAGTGGACACATGGGCAGCTCAAATAAATGTGTTTGTCTTAAAGACTAGGATTGGGGCTCCAACGGACCATAAATAAAATAAATACAAGAAA
Organism: Picea glauca; assembly: GCA_000966675.3. Lineage (NCBI taxonomy): Eukaryota > Viridiplantae > Streptophyta > Pinopsida > Pinales > Pinaceae > Picea > Picea glauca. The sequence continues at coordinate 582,475 of JZKD02S1664496.1, forward strand.
TAAGTTTTTAGAAGGAAGACAGTGGGCGATAGAAGGATCAACAAGACCTGGTAAGAAGAAAAAAGGAGTTATCAATGTTCGGTTAAACCTTTCTAGTGAAAGAGGTGGAATAACTAGATGAAGAACTTGATAAATAAAAAGAAGGATATATCAGCATAAACTTACTATGATGGTCTCTCTTCTCTTCACTTGTTTTTTTCTGTTCTTTTATTTTCTTCTTTGAAAGTTACAGGAACCGTCTCAATTGTTTCTTTCCCTTTTTAATAAAGTTTTTAAATAAACTTTTATTTTCACAATTTAAATAATTTCCCATTAAAATAGGACGACTGTAATTTAATTTTTAGGAAATGAAAACCAAATTTTTAACCATGTAAACCACTTATGACGTTCTCTTCATCGTCTCATCTTTCCAACGATATAAATTTTTCCCAAATCCGTCGCCCGGATCTCAAGATATGAGCTCGTGAAGTTGAGTTGTCACACAGGCCCATTAAAAAATGTAGTTGACTGATATTTTAATTTCTGAGACAAATGTATCAACTGTCACCACTTGAAAACTATATCAGCATCTTCTATGTCAAAATAACTTTCCAACGGTATAAATTTTGCTGCAAACGGAGATCGGGAGCTCAAGATATAGCCTTTGCAAGATCATGACCCAGCCATTGTCAATCAAGTTTGATTGGTAAATGTGGACCCTCGATTTAATTTAGACCTCCTTTGTTGAATTTTGAATTTTCTTCATTATTCTCATCCCACATGTATGAGAATAAAAGAGTCTTAGTGGTATATAATGTTAAGTGTCACATACACTTGAAAAGAAATAAAGAAGAGAGGAGATTTTGGAGCTTGGAGGATTGGACCCTTGGAAAATTGTTGAATATAGTAATATTTTTGCATGCACAGTCAACCACCAATATACCCAGTCAGCAATGATGAGTCACCCAACCAAATATTTCCATATGTCATAACTCGGTAGGCCAACAATCTGCGAATAAAATCTTCCATATGTCATCCAATAAAATCACGCCATGTGTCACTGTAATAACTTTCCACGTGTCTCTAATAATAATATTCCACATGTATCTCTCCACAAGTTGTCATGTGTCACAATTCCATGCTTACATGTGGAATGTTCTTATTGTTTCATGGTTTAAATGGGGAAAACTTTGGAATAATGGTTAAGTATGGGAAGTCAGGCAAAAGGGTAAGTGAAGGGAAAATTGTAGGTAGTGGAAGTCAAGGGGGTAGTTTGTAGGATGTGGGGACGGGTTCAAGGGTTGGGGAGTTAGGTAAGTAAGGGAGTGAGGATGACCAGTGTCCATGAACCCGATGAGGATTGTGAGTAATTCGGGGGAAAGGGGAGAAATGTAGATGACGGAAGTGAGGGAGGAGAAATGTAGGTAGCGGGAGCGGGGGTGAGAAAGTGTAAGGAGGTGAGGGGATGTATAAGTTAGCCAACCCGTGAACCCGCAAATACTGAAAAATGACTAAGTATGGAGAGAGATATGTTGAGTGAAAAATTATAAGTATGGTAGCTTGTAATATAGGAGAGGATAGGTGAACATGATACTTAAAAAGATTCCTCAAAATTGGACCTCTGGACAAGATCTTGAGTAACTTAGGCTTACATAAACAAATTTATGATCCAAAAAAGCGTGGTGAAGCTGAGACTGAGGGCTACATAGTGAACTTATAAAAATTCAAAAATGTCTTCTTTTGATATCAAGGATTTTTATGAATCCAAGAGCAGGAAAATAAAGATGACCAAATTTTGGTCAACAACTGGCTCCAACTGTGGGATATTGACCCCCTGTGGGTTGTTGAGAACAATAGAATCTCAAGATCAGTTACCTACTTCTTTGGGCTATGGATTCATCATCAAAATAAAGTCTTGTAATTATTTTTCTTTCATGGAGTTATCTTCAAACTTTAATATAAAGACTACCTTATTATGAAAAATTGAACTGAAGAAACAAAGTATGTACATACATGATATACCTACCCTAACTTACTTGAAAGAAAGGGTTACCTTAGGTGTAGGAAGATTTCCAATGGAGCCATTCAAGCATCAATCTGATTTGTGGAATGAACTCCAAAATTATGAGATAAGTTGGGACTTGTACCAATGAATCAGGGGCACTCTCAATATGTACTAGAGAAAAATTATACCAAGTATGGTGAATATTTGATTGCGTTGTTTGACCAACAATGCTCTGGAACCATAATTCAATATAATCAATTCTTGGTTGAGGAATTTTCAATATAAGAATGCATTCATCATTTTCTTTATTTACAACTACTTCCATGGTTCTTGATTCATCAAAAATCTCTTGAAAATATTCTTCTTTCTTGTAAAGGTGATCTTGTTCATCATTATTTTCAAGATTCGTTTCTTCCATCAATTCTTCTTGTTGCAAGTTCTCTTGCAATGTTTCATCATTTATCACATGGCTGAAATCTTCGTGTGTATTTGGTGGAGGCTTCTCAATTTCATTCTCAAATTTGATGCTTGAAATATCTTCGTATGGAGTATATAGGAGGCTGAAATTTTCTTCTTGTAATTTGGAATTTTCATCTTCATCTTCAACAACATGACTTGACTTAAAAATTTCATCCACTCTTTGATTAGATTCTTCTTCAAAATTGGTCATTTTGTTATCTTGCTTCCACATGGGAGAGGATGGGTGGGAAGCAACATTTAAAACATCAACAAAAACATATGAATGCACTTTTGGGATTAAATATTTTGCAAATGAATCTTCTAACACATCCCAACTAGTGATAGAGTTGAGCATTAATGAACTATACCATTCAAGAGCATCCTCTCATAGAGTTTGTAGGAATAATCTACATGTAACATTGTCTTCAGTGAGGTTGAAATCATAACATGTACCTTTAAAATTAATCAAGTGTTGCTCTACATCTTCTGAAGCATCTCCAAAGAATGTAGAAAAAATTTCAATAGGAATATTGGGCATTTGAAAGTCTATTTCTAGTAGATTTAAAGGGGTATTATGAAATCACCTCCTTCTTTGAGTATTTATCTATTTTTCTATGTCTCGCAAATCCATTGATGGGATTGATGAAGAATATAAAGAAGCATTATAACATGAATGAAACCCTTCATTTTGAATTTTTCCAAGGAGTTCATTCTCCCGAATCTTTGGTGCTTCACGTTTCTTTTTGATATTACAAAAAAGGTGAGCCATGCTTACAATAAGTAGCGATTTTCTTGAATATTCTTCTCGAAACTTTGAGCCATGGAGATTTCTAGTTCCCAAAATATCTTGAAAATAAATTGTTCCCTGGTATGGTCGCCAAAAATGTTGACGCTTGAATCCGTTAGAACCGAAACGACAACCTCACAAGGATGTAAATCCCCTTACGTCTTTATAGAGGTGGTACTCCTCTTTAGATTTTCTTAGGATTTCTAAATATTCGAAATGTGGGACTTGATAGAAGTTCATGGAGGTAATCGAATAAACATAAAAATTGCTATCAAATAAAAGGAAAATGTTTTTTGTTTTCTTTTTAAACAAAGTTCCTGAGAAAGAACCAAGAATCATACACTCCACACATAATCAAAATTTCCTCACATCCATCATAGTTTAAGATAAAGATTTATGATCACATAAAATAAAAAGAAGATGATATGCATGCATAAGAGAACTTTAACAGAGTGGACACATGGGAAGCACAAATAAAGATAATGATAGATCAACCTCAAATACTTTATATTCTGAAAACAAGGTTACAAAGCACATTCGAGATTGTTCCCAAAGTAGTAATCTTAAAATTTCTAAAAAATATATAGTTTGTTATATATTCTTTGAAATTGTAAATGCATTTGTCTTAAAGACTAGGATTGGGGCTCCTGTGGAGCATAAAGAAAATAAATACAAGAAATAATTTCTTAGAAGGAAGACGGTGGGTGGTAGAAAGATTAGGAAGACCTGGTAAGAAAAAAAAACGAGTTATCAGTCTTCGGTTAAACCTTTCTAGTGAAATAGGTGGAATAACTGGATGAAGAACTTGATAAAGAAAAAGAAGGATATGATCAGCATAAACTTACTATGATGGTCTCTCATGTATTCACTTGATTTTTTTTTTCTTTTATTGTCTTCTTTGATGGTAACATGAACCATCCCAACTGTTTCTCTCCCTTTTTAATGAAGTTTTTAAATAAACTTTTATTTTCACAGTTTAAATAATTTCCCATTAAAATAGGATGACTGTAATTTAATTTTGTGGAAGTGAAAACCAAATTTTTAACCATTTAAACCACTTCTCATGTTCTCTTCATTGTCTCATCTTTCCAACGATATAAATTTTCCGCAAATCCGTTGCCAAGATCTGAAGATATGAACTCGTGAAGTTGAGTTGTCACATAGGCCCATTGAAAATTGTAGTTGACTGATATTTTAATTTATGAGACAAATGTATCAACTTTCAGCACTTGAAAACAATACCACCATATTCTACGTCAAAATACCTTTCCAACGGTATAAATTTTGCTGCAAACGGAGATCGGGAGTTCAAGATATAGCCTTTGCAAGATCGTGACTCAGCCACCGTCAATCGAGTTTGATTGGTAAATATAGACCCTTGATTTAATTTCGACATCCTTTGTTGAATTTCGACTTTTCTTCATTATTTGTATCCCACATGTATGAGAATAAAGGAGTCTTAGTGGTATATAATGTTAAGTGTAACATACACTTGACAAGAAATAAAGAAGAGAGGAGACTATGGAGCTTGGAGGATTGGACCCTTGGAAAATTGTCGAATATAGTAATAATTTTGCATGCACGGTCAACCACCAAGAAATGATGAGTCACCAAACCAAATATTTTCATATGTCATCACTCGGTAGGCCAACAATATGCCAATAAAATCTTCCATATGTCATCCAATAAAATCACACCATGTGTCACTGTAATAAATGTCCACATGTCTTTAATAATAATATTCCACGTGTCTCTCTCCACAAGTTGTCATGTGTCACAATTCCATGCTTCCAACTGGAATGTTCTTATTGGTTCATGGTTTAAATGGGGAAAACTTTGGAATAATGGTTAAGTATGGGAATTCAGGCGGAAGGGTAAGTGACGGGAAAATTGTAGGTAGCGGAAGTCAAGGGGTTAGTTTGTAGGTTGTGGGGACGGGTTGGCGGGTTGGGGAGTCAAGTGAGTAAGGGAGTGAGGGATGACCGATGTCTGCAAACCTAATGAGGATTGTGAGTATTTTGGGGGAAAGGGGAGAAATGTAGATGAGGAAAGTGAGGGAGGAGAAATGTAGGTAGCAGGAGCGGGGGTGAGGAAGTTTAAGGAGGTGAGAGGATGTTTGAGTCTACCAACCTGTGAACCCTCAAATACTGAAAAATGACTAAGTATTGAGATAGAGATGTTGAGTGAAAAAATATATGGTATCATTGTAATATAGGAGAGGAGAGTCGAACACGATACTTAAAAAGATTCCTTAAAATTAGACCTATGGAAAAGATCTTGAGTAACTTAGACATACAGAAACAGATTTATGATCCGAAAAAGTGTGGTGAAGTTGAGACTGAGGGTTGCAGAGTGAACTTATAAATGTTCAAAAATGTCTTCTTTTGATATCAAGGATTTTTATGAATCCAAGAGAAGGAAAATAAAGATGATCAAATTTTGGTCAACAAGCCCGACCATGCATGTTTATTTCCCCATGCCTAATTATTAACCTTCGCAAGTCATCGTTGTAATTCTCATTCATTGTGAGCCCTAAACCCTGCATTTGTGAACCAAAATCCTTTCATTTGTGAAACAAAGTGTCAAACCTTCGCTCGGGCCTCCTTCCAAACTATCATGCGACATGAATATGCAAATTGTGACGCCTACGTTGATGGTAAACTAATAGGCATTGAACGGTAAATCACTATAATGTTGGTCCATTGGGTAGCCATTGCTGCCTTTGGGATGAGTGAAGTTGTTCCACGAGTCATGACCATAGTCTATCTATAGCGTGATCCTGATTTGTGAATCTGTCTATGCATTTTAATCTTGATCCAAGCCTCAAGGAGTCGGGATTGATATGTTTATTTCTTATTTTAAAGTGGCTATATATATATATATATATATATATATATATATATATATATATATATAGTTGAAACTAAATCCGAACCTCATTCAAACCTTATTGAAAAATTTGAACCTGAATCAAAATTAATCGTTGTCGAACCCGAACTCAAACCCGAACCATGTGACTTAGTGTACCACTAAGGCCATTGCCTAACAAAAACTAAATATAAAGAAAAAACCTCAATATAAAACAAATTACTATCAGTTGTGTTAATAGGGAAAAACACTCAAATGTCAATAGTAGGGGTTAATCCTAGTGAATAGGCCCAATTAGACTCTCCCATGTTTGGTATGGATAAGCCCTTTGTATTAATGGTCTGACAACCTTTTGATGAGCTTTAAAGTTGTTGCAATATTTCTTTTTACATTTTTTAAAAGATTGATAAACAAGAAAGCATATATAATATCTAATTAATGTTCAAAATAAATAAAACATTGTCTTGAGAGTTAGCTCTCAACACAAAAGAAAGATTATGATTTATCCTTCAAGATTTGAGAAATAGTTCTACATGGATTATCATATTGAATAAAATACTTTCCAATAAAAAAAACTAAACTTATCACAAAAATAAATAATTATAGATTGGTTGAAGAAAACAAATGAAAGTAATTTTAATGTTGTTTCAGGATAGCATGAAACACATAATAAGAAATGTCTTAAAAAACATCCACGCAAATGTCGAGTTGCAGATTACTCCATGACATTCAATATGCATGAAAATATCCCTTTAGACATAAAATGGTATGGCCAATGATTGGCTTCTTAATTCATCAATGTATTTAAAATGGTTCTCTTATAATAATAACCCCTCAAAAAGTGGTAGCACCAAAAATCCCTAATGATTTCTCAAATTCAACTATAAATGCAGTTTACAAAAAGCGGTTATGATAACCAACTATAACTTAAACCTCACATGAACTAGGGGTTTCCTCCCTGACTACTCCTTTGTCACAGTTTTCCCATTGATCATAAAGACCTTTACATAAGTCATCATGGAGAAGTATATGTTTCCCAAATGGATCCTTCAAAATTGGTAATTCTCTATTAAATATTTTAATGTATTTATCAATATTATGAAAAACACTTTCAAGTTGAGTTGTTTTTCTCACTTCTTCATTAAGAAACTTTTAAAGGTGTCATTTCCCAATATTTGATACATTCCATGCCTCGGTTTCATGAATTTGTATCATATCCTTGAACTTTTGTAGCACTTGGTATGTTGGATAGAAACTTTCTAGTGAACCAAGGGAGAGAAGTTGACATTAAGTGGTGGCACTAGCAAATTTGGGTCATTTTGCGACGGCTATTTCGACGCTCTTGTGACATTATATCGTGGATATTTTGATGAATCTTAGGTCTCCCAAATGTCGCTTCACGTGACGTGGAACATGTGACGAACCTAACACAATGTCGCAAGAGTGACGACACTAGGTAGTTGTCACAAAAGCGACAAAGAATAAATATTGTCGCCAGAACGACTAAGTAGGGAAATCGTCAACAGCACGGCAAAAGAGGGAACTTGTCACAAGAGTGACTAGCATTGAAAATCATCACAAAAGAGACAAGGTAGAGATATCGTCGCACGAGTGACAACTTAGAGAGATCGTCGCAAGATCGAAAATATAGGGAGATCATCGCACGCGCGAAAATATAGGGAGATTGTCACAAGATCGACAAGCGGAAGAAATTTTGTGACGAATCGGCTATCGAAGGGATCATCACAAGAGCAACGAGAACAAGGTATATTGTGAATAAATTTCTATACAATTTTTTGTAATTTTTATAGCAATTTCGTCGCAAGATTTCTTGAGGTCGTCGCTATTGCGACGACATATATTTATTTTTTTTTAAAATGATTTTTTAGCCAAAAAAATAAATATTTGATTTTTGAGCCAATTAATTGGGGTCATAAATAAACAAAATTAATGATTTTAAAGGGAAGCACAACTTTTGGATGGTATATCTACACTATATGCATGCACATAATGGGGGAAATATCTATGATAACCTCTTTTGGTCAATTTCAAGGTTTAACTAGGTCGATTCCAACAAGTTTGAGGTCATGTGATGATGGAAAGGGGCTTCAAATGAGGGTTATGCATGCCAATTGTGATGTATTCATGTGTAACTACTAAAAATGGTGCAAGTGAACAATTTTAAGGTGATAACACACCCTCATCCTCAAGACTATAGCCTATTGATGAATGTCACCTACGATTATACATGTGTAGGATTTGTCAACTATTTTGGGTGAAACAAGGTGCTGTGATTGCACGCTAAGGAGGTCCTCCAAGTGAAGTTGTTGCATGGATAGAGTGTTGGTAAGAATGTGCAACATAAGAAAAAAAATTCCATGCTAGGAACCAATTGGTCCTAGTAGAAGGAGGTCATTCCCACATCCTCTTGTGGAATTGCTACATGATAGCATAGCTTGTTGCATTCACACTGAACAATAAAACCAGAATTCTACTTGGATTCATTAACTTCCAAGATAGATTGTATCCAAGTCTAAAAATGCAAGAGACTTGCACTCTAAAGATGGGAATGAATTCTGAGTGAAGAGTTGGATCTTAATATTTCTTAGAGCTTAGAGTCAATGAGGATACTTTTGCAATGAAGGAAAAAGAAAGCTAGGAACTAGAGATAAATCCATAGTAAGAACTCAAGCCAGTAATGAAATCCAACATTCATAGCTAGATCAACGAGCTCTGCGTTTTTTCTTCACCCGATGAACTAGGGTTCTGCAGATCCTTTGCGGTGCCGGGGTCTAGCAAGGGCCCCAATGGGGCTTTCGCCACCCAATGGAGGAGGGCCGGTGAGCGGCTCTTACAGACAAGCTACAGCAGGCGGCGCAGAAGCGGAGAGGACTAAGAGGCCGGCCTTTGAGCCGCCGCCAGACATATACTCGGCAATATGGGAGGAAGGCGTATCCAAGGACCGGGAAATGGAGATCGACCCTGAAAAAGCAGCTTCTATCCCCACAGCGACCGCTCCCTGGAAACCTGGTAAGTGTATCCCACAAGCACCACAAGCCCCCAAATATGTAATTAGTTCACCACGCATCGAAGAGCAAAAACAATTCATGAGGGATTACGCCCTTGTGGGAAAGTTTTTAGAGCTCTGGCCCTCAGAACGAGATCTGATCCGTTGGATCTAGTACTGGTGGAAACCCAAGGGTCACTATGAACTGCAACTAGGATCCAAAGGTTTTTTTACAATAATCTTCTACAACCTTGAAGATCGTAACCGTATCTTTGATGGGGGACCATATTTTTTCAACTCGGCTGGCCTCTTCCTGCGCTTCTGGATGGAGAAATTCAGCCCTGAAAAGGAAGACTTTGCTCATGCGCCGGTATGGATCAGATTATACTCCCTCCCACAAGAGTTCTGGCTTGAGGAGGTTCTGGCGAGTATCGGTAACACCATTGGCATATATGTCAAATCATCTGAGGCAACAAAGCAACGGCGTTATACCTCCTATGTTCGCATCTACGTTTATCTGAATATAACTAAGGTGCTACCTGGCTCCATCATATTGGAATATCAAGATGAGGACTGGATCCAGACCATTGATTATGAGCATATTCCATTTCGCTGCCGTAGGTGTCATGAGCATGGACACCTGTTCAGAGAATGCCCCCTCAACACAGCTCCAAAGGAAGGCAACCCAGACAGCAACAAAGACAAGGACGGCTTCATCCAACCCACAGGGAAACGGAGACCAGGAGGCCGAAGACAACCAGCCCAGGTAAGTAAGGACCCATCCACTAGCAACAGATTTACAGCTCTGCAAGACCAACCTGAAAACCCTGCAGATCACCCACCACCAAATGAACCACTACTGACTACTGGATCTCAAAATGCTAAGCAAGGGGAAAACACAACCCCTCTGAGCAAGGAGCCCGAAATCGCCCCCCCAAGCAGGAATCAGGACGCACACAATCCTGTGGACGTAGAGAACGGAGAAACGGAAATGGAGCTAGAAGAGCCTGATCTAGCAAGGGTTGATCTAGAACATCTTGAGCATGCTTACAGACAACAAAAACTTTTCACCATCCCTCGAGATCAATTACGAAAGGTGCATAAGGTATACCTCAACTCATCGGCTGGATCCACAGCCAGAGCCACTCAAGGGCTGGGAATCCAAAGCAATCAATCGAAGAGCACCGGTAAAACCCAGAAAGATGAGAAGAGAAGAGGACAGAAATCTACCAATAAACTCATTCAAGAAATTGGGCATTTCATGGTAAACTCAGGGCAAATCCACCTGATCTCGGATATCTTTCCTCCCCTCCCCACTCCCTCGTCATCATGAAGATTATTTCCTGGAATATTAGAGGTCTTAATGGGCGTAGCAAGCACAAACTGCTACGCGATCTGATCATGGCAGAAAAACCTGACATCGTCCTTCTGCAGGAAACCAAATGCGCCTCAGAAGATGTGGATAAATTACTCCCCTACTGTTGGAAGCAGGGCGCAGCTATTGCGGTAGACGCCACAGGCACAGCAGGAGGACTAGCCATCCTCTGGAATACAAACTCAATACTGCTCGAGAACTTCCTGGCTACACGAGGTTCCATCACTACGGACTACAGACTCATTGGTTCCGACCAACCAGGACACTTAACCAATGTCTACGGTCCAGCCACTACAGGAGAAAAAGCCGTCTTTCTTCGGAACCTAGACTTCCTCGCCACCTTACACAAGCACAACAAATGGATTATAGGAGGTGATTTTAACATAATCCGCAATCTGGACGAGAAAAGAGGTGGGTCAAGAAGATTGGAACAAGAAACTAGCAATTTCAACAGTTTCATAGATACTCACAGCCTTATCGACCTGGATACTATTAATGGCATCCATACTTGGACAAATAGAAGATCTGTCACACATCAGATCGCTTGCAAGCTCGACCGATTCCTCATCTCGGAATCCCTCATGATGGACGGCCCAGGTATGGAAGCCTCGATTCTGGACATCCCAGGATCGGATCACTGGCCCATTAGGCTCTGGATAGATCTCCCAACTGCAACAGGAAGGAAACCTTTCAGATTTGAGTAATTTTGGCTCGACCACCCAGATTTCCAAGCCAACATTTAGAAATGGTGGAAGGCTGCCGAGATAACTCAAGGATCCAAAATGTACAGATTCCAACAAAGACTAAAAAATCTCAAACAATCACTCAGAGTCTGGAATAAGAACACTTTCGGTGATATCTTTGCATCCCAAAAGCATTTAGCAAACCGCATGAGTGAAATCCAGAAGCAAATCAGAACCTAGGGGCTTACCATTGATTTAAAGGAACAGGAACAAGTTCTTACCCAACAACTAGCAGCCAGGAAAAAGCAAGAAGAGATCCTTTGAAAGCAAAAGTCGCGCATCCGTTGGCTCAAGGAGGGAGACCGCAACACCAAGTTCTTCCATAGAACAACTATTCAAAGATGGCATACTAACAGAATCACAAGCCTGATCTCTGACAATGGGGAGCCCCTTCACTCACATGAGGATATGGAAGCAGCTCTGGTTGGGCACTATCAAAATCTCCTCACCGAACCGATCCAAGACAGGCATGAAGCCATTGCCAAAGTAACCCAGCATGTGCCCTCCTTGGTCACGAGGGAACAAAACCTTGCCCTCCTTCGACCTATCTCACTTGAGGAAGTAGATCAGGCGCTTCAAGACACACCCAAATGTAAAGCTCCAGGACCCGATGGCTTTACCAGTGACTTCTTCCATCACTGTTGGCCAATGATCAGGCATGAGGTTTGGGAAATTCTTGAGGACTCCCGAGCCTCAGGGCAGATTCTAAGAGTGCTGAACTCAACTTTTTTGGCTCTCATTCCCAAAGAGGGACAGGCGCAGCATCCTCAACAATACAGACCTATCGCACTCTGCAACATAATATATAAAATCTTAACGAAGGTCATAGCCAGTAGACTCAAGCCAATCTTACCGACCATCATCTCCCCAGAGCAATCAGGATATGTTGAAGGCAGGCAAATAATGGATAGCGTCATTTTGGCTCACGAAGTGATCCACTCTCTGCAGAAAACCAAAACTCCAGGTATGCTTCTTAAACTGGACATCTCCAAAGCCTTCAACAAGCTGAACTGGGATTATATGCGTTCCATGCTCATTGCCTTTGGTTTTGACCAGAGCTGGGTCACCTGGATTATGAACTTAACTTCTTCAGCTTTCTTTTCTATTCTGGTCAATGGCATCCCTTCCCAGACCTTCTCTCCTTCCAGAGGTATAAGGCAGGGAGATCCACTTTCCCCCTTCCTCTTCATCATCATGGCTGAAGGCCTCGGTCGCTCCCTCCAAGCTGCAGTCGAAGGAAACCGCTTAAAAGGCCTACCCCTGCACGGTATCTCTCCCCCAATTTCGCATAGTCAATTTGTGGATGATTCACTCCTAATGGGCACCCCCACAGTTCGAGAAGCAAACGCCCTTCTCGACATTCTCCAAGACTTCGCGGATGCTTCAGGACTGGAATGCAATAAGGAAAAATCCCAAATCTTCTTCTTCAACACGCCCCCTCCAATCCAGTGCCACATCACTGAAATCCTAGGTTTCAGAAGGAGCTCCCTTCCGTCCAAATACCTAGGTATCCCCCTAATAGAAAATGCTCTTCACAACTCCTCGTGGGAGCATCTTCTTTCCTCCTTTGCCAAAAGGCTCTGCTCCTGGACCCTCCGAGTTCTCAATCTACCCAGCTGCCTAGTTCTCCTCAGAAGTGTCCTTCAAGCCCTACCAATTTACTCCTTCTCGGTGATGGCAGCTCCAAGACATGTCCTCTCTTCCATTAGAAACCTCCAAAGGAACTTCCTCTGGCACGGCCTCAATACTGGAAAGAAAATCGCTCTAGTCAGTTGGGACAAGCTCTGTAGGCCCAAATCTCAAGGGGGTTTGGGACTGCGGGATCCCCTTATTCTTAACAAAGTTCTCACAGCCAAAATCTGGTGGCGGTGGCTTAGGCAACCTCAGGACCTCTGGGCCAAATTCTGGCGAAAAAAATACACGCCACACGTCGCAGAGGAAAATCTCATAAGGTGGGATGGAGATGGACCGGGATCATTGACCTAGATGGCGGCCAGGCAAAACAAACACGTGGTCACCAGAAATGATTTCTGGGAAATTCGAAATGGGGAATCGGCCCTCTTCTGGCAAGACTCCTGGCAACAATGGCCCATTTTAGCCAACATAGACTGGGCGGAAGCAATATCCCCAAGAGCTACTCTGGCAGGTCTGACCAGAGTGGCTGACTATTGGCAGGACAATTCTCCTGAAGACAAGTGGCGTAAATGGCACCTGGACAGGGAGCGCATGGAGCTGGACGCACAGGTGGACATTGCACTGTGGCAGGAGGAGAGGTCCAAAAGGAAAATACTCAGGCTAGAAGGAGAGGATATTCTTTGCTGGGGACATCGCCCAAAAGGTACCTTCAATTCGCAAGAAGCCTACCACCTCCTGACCCAGATCAATCTCCCTCCTACTAATGAACTCTAGCGCAAAATCTGGGGTCTTCAGCACTGGCCCAAAGTCACTCTTTTTCTATGGCTCATCTCCCACTCCAGCATACTCACTTGGGACAATCTCTCGAAGAGAGGTTTTATAGGACCCTCCATCTGCCTACTATGTGAAAGCGCAGGAGAGACCATGAATCACCTCTTGAATTCGTGTTCCTACACAGCCCAATTCTGGGATCAAGTGGCCATTATCATGCGCAAGTCAGACCGGTGAAGAGAGAGTGTTATTGACACCATTGCAGACTGTAGATATCATGCATTCCAGTCCCCCATCCTCAATCGGATCTGGCAATTCCTTCCAGGATTCATCCTCTGGCATATCTGGAAAGAGCGGAACAGAAGGGTCTTCCGAAATCTCTCACAACCTTGGCAATCTTGCTGGAATCAATGTCGTAACCATATTCTGGAAACCATCTCTCTGCAGCACTGGACTGATGACAAGGGGGGCAGCACTCCTTCTGAACTTACAATCCTCCAACATTGGCAACCCCTCCCTTTTTCCCCTCCCTCTTTCCCTCCCCCTTCTTCCCTCCACTCCCCAAGCCCCTCGTCTTGGTCCCCTCCACCTTTCCCTTTCATCAAACTCAACTTCGATGGTGCTTCTAAAGGCAATCCAGGAGCGGCGGGTTATGGAGTAGTTTTTCGTGACCACCTTGGCCACATTCTCTTAATCACCGCAGGCTACTTGGGGCACTCAACAAATAACGCAGCAGAGCTCTGGGGAATGATTCGCGGTCGGCAACTCGCAAGAGAATAGGGATTTCATAATTTGGTAGTGGAAGGCGACTCACAGATCATCATCAATATGCTACAGTGCATCCTAAATGGAGCAAACCAAGACAAAGTCATGCCAAGCTGGAGGCTCTCACATGGTCTACAACTGTTGACTGACCTACTGATACCAACTCAGGCAATCATCCCATCCCATGTTCGAAGGCAAGCAAACCAAGTCACAGACGAGTTTGCAAATATCGGAACCACCTGGACGGGACCAGATCTCCTTTGCATCTCTGCGCTAGAACCGGAGCACCCTACTCTTTAGCAGTGCATTCACAAGGCAGCTACAGTTGAATCGCCCCCGAACGGGGTGGTATTGCGGTCCACCTGGCAGGCAGTGGGCGAGGGAGGAGGCCAGCGGAGCACAGAGCCATGTGCTCGGCTCGTGCCCGCTGCAGCTGCCACCCCAGGGCTTTAAACTGCATTCAAGGCTGATGGGAGGGGCATTAATCCCACCCCCCGTGTTCCCCTCTATGCATCGAACCATGCAGAATTCTTTTGGCATTATCACTTGGGTGGGTGGCTTAGACTCTGGTTCTGCAATTTTCATGGTTTCTTGGGTGATTGTCATACTCCACCTTGGCTCTGCAGACCTTCTGTAGAAGTCGATCTCTGCCATGCCGCGTCATCATATGCGCCCTCGTAGGGGCTCTCCATGGCACCCGCGACGCCCTCGCTCCTCCTCCTCGCCCTCCGTTTCGCCCACCCCAGGCCCTCACTGTGTAGCCTTAGTCGACACCTCTTGGACCCAGGCATGGCGCTCTCCCCCCGACTTGCACTCCTCCTCTCCCCCGCCGTCGCGCCATGGCCAACCTCGTCACAGTCAAAAGACGCCCTCTCCCTTGCTACCGCGTGAACACTCTGCCATTCTGTAGGATCTCGTTTTTGAGCTCCGAGATGGTGTGAATGACCTCCAATTCTGGGTCCAGCAAATGGAAGGGAGGCTTTCTATCCTTCTTCAGCTCCTAGCCACTCCCCCTCCGGCCGCTCCAAAGTTTTCCAACGATGCTCCTGAGAAATCCAGTGACAATGCAAGCAGCTACCAACAAGCTTCCACAGGGAAAGGCCAGCATTTCGACGGGACGGCAGTCTCTCCAGAGCCCAGAACAGCTCTCGCGCTGAAGGAGCCTTTGGCAAACTTTGCAGGAGAGAACGACGTGGCAGCGTCGGCACTGGTAGCCGAGGAGAAGGAAACCAACATCCAGGTGCCCGAAGAAGAGCGCAACAAAGCTACGGACATGAATTGGATTACCGGCGGGACACCTATCACGGAGGAACCTTGGCCTGGCCTCCTGCCCGAGTATGTCCCAGATTATACAGTGCTTGTTCCTTACTTTAGTTCTAGTGGCTCTCATGGTAGATAAATAGTTTAGTTTTCCACTAGCTCTGTTAGAAATTTTGCTACTTATTATATACGGTTGGCTGAACTGGTTTCTCCTCACAGAGCAGTTCAGTAATTACAACCGCATGACTTAGCAAATGTACTCTTGTTTCTGGTTCTGAGAAGGACTCTTATATAATACAAAAACTTACTTACAAAAAAAAAAAAAGCATTCATAGCTAGATCCACGTTCAAGAAAAACAAAAATATGGCACATTGTTCTAGATTGGTCCTCTAATATTTTGGATACCAAAAATCCTATCAATGGGGAGGCCTGATTTAAAATGGATATGAACATGGGAATGATTGTAAGAATCAATACCTACAAGTGTAATTTAAAAATTAATGAAGGTTATATAATAAAGGACAATGCAAATTTTATAAATTAAATGAGACAAAGAAAGAAAAGTAAAACAAACAAAAAATTGGAAAATGAAAATAGGAGCAAAAAAGAGAGAGTGCAATGGGAACTAAAAGGTAGGTCTTTTGACCTTCCCATTACCCCCAAGATCTCCTATTTGTACTTGTAACACAACTCTCAAAGGGTATTTTGGCCAAAGAGGAAAATATGCACAAAGATCCATGAGTTACATTGTAACCAAAGATTCTCAAAATGAGAATTGAGTAACCATTGAAATTTGTTTTTCCCATTTGGGTTTCTAGAGTAAACATTATGTCATTGTGTGACATCTCATTTATGTTAAATTAATGKAATATAAGTTGGATTRGAGTTTAATTAAAAGAAMAAMCARTGTCCTATACAAAAGTTACTGAAGATGAGATACTAACATGCTATGTCTCATATGCAATATGTAGAAATGATGGAGGAACTAGTGAGGGCAATGGATCCACTTGCTAAGATCCCTTTGGAATATTAGTAGTATGTGGTTTTAGTGTGGGATGCAGGAGGAAACAATGTCACCCTTGTGGATCCCTTTGGAATATTAGTAGATGACCCCTTTGGCATATTAGTATTATGTGGTTTGAGCAAATTTGGTGGCAATGAGAACTCTTGAGTAGAATCGAGCTTGCCTTGATTGTTATGTGGGACTTCATATTTCAAAGTGAAATTTTGGGAGCTGATGATTGGCATTGTTACCAGGGAAAAAGTTTGATTCCCTGGATTCAATAGATCTGGTATAGCATGGTGTTGGGAAGTCATATTTCTTTGAATCATTAGTTTCCAGTTGCTTGTATTGAGGGTGAGAGAAAGAAATGGTACGCAAGGCATTTCAAGGTCTGACATGGTAACTCCAATTATGGAGCACATCCCTTTGATTGTTATGGATAAATTTTCTCTAGTCCAGGAGGATTAAGATCTTGACTACTATAGTTTTGTGCAACACAAAAGAGATATTGATGGGGGTGGTGAGCATGATCTTTAAGGATTGAAATAATAGAATTGGATATAACCCTAAGAAGGGGAGTCTCTGTCAAATAATTGTCAATGGACAGTTATATGAGGATCCTCTATATGACATTTACTACCATGATTATGAAGAAAAACGTCATAATTTGATATTTTTCTTGGAGATGACTTTTAACATTGTGTTATGGGTATGAGAGGTCATCCTAAACACATCTAATGCATATCTTGGGGCTTCACAAACCATAATAATTGTTGTGATAGTGGTTTCCTTTTCTAATATTTCCATTGAAGGTTTAGTTACAAGTTTTGCACTATATTCATGGTGGTTTTTGTTGCTACTTGGTTCTCCTCTTTTTGTATGGAAATGCCTAGAATTTCCAAGTGGAGGCATGGTGTTAGTTGGAGAATATGATGACATCTCATGCTCTCTTTTATTATCCACAAAAGTTGCATTATTTTCTTACTTATTGTAGCTTAGGTGGCATGCTATCCCAAGTCTTTCATTGTAGTTTATTTTTTTGACCTCATCAATGGTGTTGGGTTCCCTTTATCTTGGTATTGGTTCGTAGGCCTAAGGAGTTGGCTCAAAGCCTTTACATTAATCTCTAAGCATGATACTAGGGTTTTAGGCCGCTTCTTGTGAAAAAAAAATTGTTTTGAGGGTAATAAGGGAGATTACATTTCAAAAGAGATAATTGAATACCCTGAATTAGATGATGAACACTCCCTTGAAATGCCAATAGTCAAAAATCCCTAGATATTATCAATGCCTATGAAAATTATCCAAAACAAATAGATCATTATATATTTAAGTAAAAATAAAATCTCTTGGATGATGTCGATTTCCAAAAATACAATGATAAGACAATTATGTGTTACTGTTGTGACCAAAGCTAGAAGTGAAGTAAGTCTAGTATGTTCTTATAAATTGGCAATGGTAATGTGATTTTGTTTCTTTGTCATGTGAGACACATTGAAAAGAAGGGTAATGCTATGAAAAAATATTATAAAATGTTTGACATCGCCATTTCCAACCCCTCATGTCTAATCCTTAATGTTGTTGAAGAAACAAAAGAAATTTCATGGAACTAAAAACATTAAATTGTTGCCAAAATTGTGCCCTCTAATCGACAAAGTGAATATTGGAATTTATGTCAACATTATAACAATGAGTGTTTATATCATGAACCTCTATATGGATTAACATGACCATGAGAGGATTAAAGTAGGAAAATATGAAGAAAGTCTTGAAACCTTGAATAACCCTCCACATATTGTAGACATGAGAATTGAGATGATGCACATGTGTGAAAGAGTAAATGTTTGACATTGCCATCTCCAACTCCTCATGTTTAATCCTTAATGTTGTTGAAGAAACAAAATAAATTTCATGGAACTAAAAACATTAAATTGTTGCCAAAAATGTACCCTCTAATCGACAAAGTGAAGATTGGAATTTATGTCAACATTATAACAATGAGTGTTTATATCATGAACCTCTGTATGAATTAACATGACCATGAGAGGATTAAATTAGGAAAATATGAATAAACTCTTGAAACCTTGAATAACCCTCCACATATAAATTGACAATTGCAATGTGATTTTGTTTCTTTGTCACGTGAGACACAATGAAAAGAAGGGTAATGCTATGAAAAAATATTATAAAATGTTTGACATCACCATTTTCAACCCTTCATGTTTAATCCTTAATGTTGTTGAAGAAACAAAAGAAATTTCATGGAACTAAAAACATTAAATTGTTGCCAAAATTGTGCCCTCTAATCGAAAAAGTGAAGATTGGAATTTATGTCAACAATAGAACAATGAGTGTTTATATCATGAACCTCTATATGGATTAACATGACCGTGAGAGGATTAAAGTAGGAAGATATGAAGAAAGTCTTGAAACCTTGAATAACCCTCCACATATTGTAGACATGAAGATTGAGATGATGCACATTGTAACGATGAAGTTTCATATCTTAACAAGACCTTTACAATGGTACAAATATGACACAAACCAATTTTTGGGTTCAAAAGTTATGGTGAAAATACTAAAATATGTGTTTCACAAGTTGCAAAAAGATGAATGTTGCATGTCACACAAAGTTCAAAGTTCACATATCACACGCCACACCAAGTTCAAGTTTTTCATGTCACATGTCAGACCAAGTTCAAATTTCACGTGCATGGAACAAATGCTTTTTTCATGTTGCATATCACATGTCGCAACATTTTCAAAGATGGATGTCGCATGTCACAAGATTTTGAAAAATGCATGTCACAAGTTGTAATATTTTTCAAGTTATTTTTACAGCTTCCAAAAACTTCTTATTGCATCTTCCCAAAAAATTATTTTTGCATGTTGCACCAAGTTTAAAGTTTGCACATTTCTTGGAAAATATGCTTGCCACATGTCACATGTCACAAGACTTTCAAAGTTGCATATATCATGTCACAAGATTTTGGAAGTTGCGTATTGCATATTCAAGTTCTATATGTTGCCTAGACTCCATAACCCAAGCACAAGGCACCGGGTCTTTCTTGGATTCTCACGTTATATCTTAAAATACAAAGAGATTACCATTCTTAAAAGACAAAGAGATACAAGTTTGGAACTCTTGAAACCCACAAACAAACAAGCATGTAAA
>JZKD02S1664496.1:602587-617628 GCA_000966675.3 Picea glauca
AAATATTGTAATTTACCTTGGTGTACCAGTTATTTTTTCTCCTGATTTTTTCAAAATCTTCTCTTTTGCATCATCAATGATCGCCTTCCACTCCCTCTCTGGAATTGAGGGAGGACACTCATACCTAGGATTTCCTACCAAGATTCGTCTATAAACATCCCGCGTATATTTTAAATATTCGCCCGCTGCAGAGGTGACTGCTTTTTTATTGAACATGTCTACTCCAAAGAGGCCATCAAGATAATCCATAAGTTCCTTTTTGAGGTTGGAATTTTGGCAATTCCACCTCATGCGTAAGGTTGCCCAAAAAATAAACAAGGCCTTGCTCTCTAGGTGCCTATAAAAATGGTCGTTTCCTACACACAAAAAGATATGATCGTTAATTTAAAATTAATAATCTAGATGATTTGTGTATGAGATGGACATCATTAAACGATTAAAATATGAATTAAAACTACCTGGGAGTCTTGATTGTTTTAATGGAATTCCATTAGCGTCGACCAAAAAAGTGCACGGAAGGGTCCTCGTGCTTGTCACACATCTAGCTCCAAGAAATGCAACCATGTCAACCACATCACTAGCCTCATCTCTACCACCATCTCTAGACTCTAACCGATGTGTGGATGTATGGCGGTGTGTGTCATGGCTCCTATCTAAATTAGGTGTGGAAGATGGAGAATTAAATATTACTCAAGCAGCTGTATGATCGCTTGCATCAGGACTTTGTGGTGTCTCTATAGTGCCACTACTACCAACACCAAGTTGAACAAGCTCCAAAAATCTCTATATAAAAAAGAAAATATTTTTTCGTGAGATAATGTAAAAGTTAAAGAACAAAGTTTCATAATTGAACATATGAGTACATTAGAAAAAACACTTTAAATTATGGTCATTACCTTATATGTGTTAAGCTGTGACATAAGGAGATTGATCTTTGCTAGGATGTCAGGAGTTTGATCTGAACGATCTAATAAGCTAGCAAGTTCCTTGTTCGCTTAAATGATATTTTTTTTTATTAATACCATTGGATCAGGGGATGAATACAACCCCTCCTCATCAGTGGAATCATGATCAACATGGCCCACCGAACACATATAATTTCAACAAAAACAATGTTATTTCAGTAAAATTATATAGGCAAATAATAAAATTCACGTAAATGAAAGTGGAAACTGATAATCATTTACATGTTCTTTGGTTGGCCCTTTTCCACAATCATCATGTCAAATTATAATATAATTAGAACCCCCAAATATTTAAAAAATTGTTAACGATAACAAAAAAATTGATTGCCACCCAAATAAAATCAACCTCAACGATCAAGCTCCCACATTATTATAAAATTGGGATCGTGAAATATTTAAAACAATGTTAAAGATAATAAAAAAACATAATGCAATAAGTATAGGTTCTTAATGAGGTGTTGCATAAGTACCCTCACACTATTAGTCGATGTTTCTATTCGATTCGAATGGTAATCCACTAATAACTCTTCCCTGGGAGCTATCTTTTTTATTACGCACAAGACTACTCGATTCTCTTCATGTCCCTCATATATGTAATTCGGTTGCTTGTTTGTTGTCTCGGGTCATGTGTTGTTTATAAACCTTGCGATATTGCTGGAAGCTTTAGGCCTTCCATCAATATAGATAGTCGCCCCCTTATTTTTATCCTTGTTTATTAGTTGTATATAATTTGCGACGAGTGCATATCTCTGCATACTTCACATGTACCGGACCAGCCACATCCAATCACTATAATTGTAACACAGTCTGACATAGTCCATCAATTCATTTATTGTATTGTATTTTACAATTATTCCATCCATGGAAAATAGCCCCAGGCCATGCAGGGAGGATGGTGCAATGCGATATGTCCTATTGTTGACAATGAAGTCAGCATCTATAGGAGGTAGTTCCTTAGGTACCCATTGTTTCACCAGATGCTTATACCTGAGTGGCACCTCTATGTCTCCTATTCTCTCATCATCATAAGAGCATGATTCTCCTTCAACAAGAAAAAATTCCATGCGTCTACAAAATTTTCTTCTGACTTTTTCACCTCTGGTCCTTGTTTGCTTATCATATCTACTAGATGCAGTCACATTTCCCTCTATTTTTCCTAAGCTTTCCTCACTCGAAGAAGAAATATCCGACAGGTACCTATTTGGTTGCACCTTCAGTTGCATTTGCATGTGTTGTTAGTGAGTAGTCCATCCTCATCCTAGTTCCAATTTATGAACTTTTTTTTTCTATATTCAAAGTTCTAAATAAAATTTGTATATCTTTAGTTTTGGATGCACAATTAGACTAGGGTGCAATTACCAATATTAGTAGGGGCACTCATGCATGCAGTGGATTCCCAACTTAGTGAAGGGTATGAATCTCTAGGTGGGTGCACCTTAATTTGACTCACTTATCCATGCAAGCAATATGCACTATGGTTAGATTTCACACTACGGAATAGTGGTCATCCACCTAATGTAATGTGATATCCCTCTTGATTTTGGACATATTAAGGACATATTAATGTGATAAAAATAAGGACGTGATAAGTTTATCATATGGATCTAAGAAAAAACTAGTAGTAAGGTTGTTGTTTGTTGGATTTGTGCAAATTAGAATTATTATAAGAAATGTCCATTGAAGATGAGGGTCAATGCTATGGAGTAAGAAATCCAACCATCAGTTGGTGTGTTGCAATAAGTCTAAGGAAAGCCAAGAGTAGAACTATACAAATATTAGTTTTGTTCAAGACAAGAGTAGAACTATACAAATATTAGTTTTGTTCAAGCCAAGAGTCGAACTATACAAATATTAGTTTTGTTCAATCCAAGTTGAAGAATAAGTTAGTTATGGTGATGGTTAACAATAGTGCAACCCACATTTTTATGTAGGAAGTAGTGGTTGTTAAACTCAATGTGTAGTTGAAATTGGTGCAGTCTTTTTTCAAGGCAGTAAACTCTAACACAGGTAGGGTGGTTGGCTTGGCTAAAGGAGTCAACTTATAGCTTGGACACTAGAGTGGAACTACTAGTTTCAAAGTGGTACCCATGGATGACTTTGAAGTTTTTTTTGTGCAAGAGTTTATGAGGATGTGATAGGTGGCACCAATCCCTCACCTTAACAATTTGTTAATCTTTGATGACACAAAACTTCACGTAATTCAGATGTTGAGGAGGAAATAGAGTACAATCACTAGGAGACTACCATGACTATGATTACAACAACCAATCATGCAATAGTGCAACCTTACAAAGAGGAAGATGGAGATTTTAAGACATCAAAGAAGATCTCGATTGTAGGTTTTTGGTAACCTTTGGTGGATGAAGGCCCACACAAAAAGTTGTTTACTAGGTTTGAATCCATAGTAAATAACACTATGTCTACAATATCCAAATTAGTGTATGTCTATTTAGAGAATTAAGATGGTCTAAACTCTCGTTGGATGGTTCAATATTTGACTTAAGCAGTTCTAGAAAAAATGATGTAGACTTTAAGGAAGGAATGGATTACAATGTTAGTGTTTCTAGTGGCATTGGTGGCCACTTTCCATCCTTTTATCACTAAACAAATTCATAGGATGACTCACTACTAGCTTGGAAGCTGGTAGTGGAGCCAAAGCACCCCACAAGGAAGTAAGTGCCTAGTTTGGTGTAAGTTGGTAGGACTTAGCATATTTTAAACATGAGATCAGGCACTTGAGTCTATTAAAGAGAGAATAACATAAAAAGAAGTGCATTAGAAAATCCGAGTAGGAGTGTTTGATTCTATAACACATGATGATGTACTTTCATGGTTTTAAATGTAGAATTGGACTAGCTACATGGCTTGTTTGAAGGCATGAAGACAAAGGTGTAATAAGGCATGGGAAATTGGAGTTGAAGGTAAGTACAAGTGTGTGTGGCAATGTGAAGAAATTGAAGTGAATTTAGTTGAAAATGGATGGTGAGTCTGTGTAGTATAGTAGTTAGCTGACAAAGACATGTAGAATTTACGAGGATGTTGTTGGGGCAACATTGAACATAAGTGGGGGAGGATGTAAGGATTTTTGTTTTCCCATAAAGAACAAATGAACTTTCCACGTGTATTATCTTGATCAAGGTGAAGGAAAATGGGATGAGTCGGTTGTGACTTAGGAACTTGACATGGTGTAGCCACACACATTACAAGTTGCATTACAATATGGGTGAGGTTCTCACTAGAGTGAAAAAAATTGTGCATATGGTGCATAGTGATTCATCTTAAGTTGCGATGAAAAAAGTGTCATTGTCTTGGTGGAGAAAAGGGATGATAAAGCTTAATGGAGAATACATGGTAGTCAAAGATTGAAGAATGTGAATTTATAGTTTGGATAGGTCTGCGACATGATAAGGTTGTAGGTAGAAAGTGAGTCACTAGAAAGAACACCACAAAAAGGAACACCTTAGTGGAAGTGTTTTGGGTTGCAACACTTGACATGCATAACTTAGTTCAGAATATGGGTGTGGGAGAGTCACCCACTAATGAGTGGTGTGGTAACAAATGAAGCATTGTGTTTAGTACTATAGTGTCTTATGGAAGCATTCAAGGTGCGACAGAGTTTGCAGTGACAACGATCCAAGGAGGGAGAACGCTAACAAGATCTTTAGGAGAAATACTCCAATTTGAGGCCTACAAGAGGCAAAAATTAGTTTCTGTAAAGCAAGACTACAATCATCATGTAGGTCCAAGTTTGCAAGCAGGACATATAGAAACACTTAATGACTACATGGATTTCCCCCCTACTTTTGAAGGTGGGAATGTGGTATACTATGTTGCTAATTCCCAAAAGGTGGTGGGGGCACACAGCTCCTCCCTACAGGTAATTTCCTTTTGCTTGACTAATCAGTTGATTTAAATAGGCTAATAAGGGCTTGGAAGTCTCAAATAGTTGTGTTAGTTGAATGCCATATAGTTCTTAGTCAACTTAGTAATGTAGATTGGGGTTGTAAATATGATTTGAAAGGGAGCCTCTTTTATTATATCCTATCATAAGGCAGTATCTAGTGGAGTGCTTGTAATGTGGAAAGACATTGGAAATGTCAACCAAATAAGGTTTATGGTAGATAATTGAAGACATTAAGCTATTACCCGCATCCCAACAAATGGTCAGTAACTCTATATTGTCAGAATCCATGCACCTACTAATCCTAGAGACAAAGAAAGAGATGCATTCTAGGGTACAAATTAAAATTGGGGAAGCCTTGGCTCGAGGAAATTTTAACAATACCTCATATTCACGTGTTGCAAAAGGGGTTTTGAAGAATATTGAAAGAGGAATATCCACCTACAATTTCAACTTCATATGTGCAATGGAGAGTAAGCTACACCAATTGTTATTTGAACCTATATTTCAAGTATTCGTTGCTTAAGAATTAATGGCAACACCAATTTTTGTGAAGATAAAAATTGGATTAATCTTAGTGAATGTTTGCATATTATAAGAGGAAAGTGGGAAGAAGTATTTACAATACAACTATATTTGGGTGGTGAAGCTTTTATGTGGTGTATTTACAATACAAGTATTGCATTAATTGGCTAAGGTTTGGAGTAGGACATTAACCTTCCTTGGCTAAGGTTTGGAAAGTTTTGATTGTAAGAGGCCAATTGTTGTTGCTACACATTTACTTTGCTTGTTTAGAATATATCAAGGATAGAAGTTCAAGGTAAAGTTTGAGGAACCATCAATATAGATGTACCAAGACTCATGGATCTAAGGGATAATGGCATGGTTGATGGGGAGACCCAAGGTTAAATTGGCCCATGGATAGTGAGTGGAGCAACCACTTGAAAGAAAGAAGGAAAGATATATGTTCCATCAAAAGGGGGATATATTCTCGAGGCCGGGAGAGGGTCATATCAAGGGAAACAACTATTGATATAAGAGTAGGGGCTTCCCTCTTGCTTGGAAGAGAGGTGAGTTTCAAGCTAAGAGGGTGGTTTAGTGAGTTGAATGTGAGGACATCACAATATATCAAGGCCTTGTGAACTCTAGCTTGACACCTTGGAGGCAAACCGAATGGTTGTATATTCCCACCTTCGCCTCCCGTACTTGGATGAGTATGTGGTCATATACCATGGATGCAAGAGGGTGGAATGTTGAACATGTTCATGATTGGATTCTAGTTTCCCTAAACGTTAGTTTTGAGCCTGCATGTATTCATGTCCAAGAGGTTGGGAGAATGTTGGGAGAAAGAAGAGGAACCTCACTTATTTTCAAGAAAAGGGACACAACACTCCCTATTGTAGGGGAAGGCTAGTATAAGAAGTAGCATTTATCAAATAGAGGGGGGATAAAAGTAGTCTTTGACCACTTCTAGAATGGGATCATCCTTTTTAAGCAGGACAAGGGCTAAAATATCTTCAAGGGAATTTTATATATTTCCATCAAGGACATGGACAATTCTGATGTGGACAATTTTGCATGGAGGCATTTCTCCCGAACCTCTTCATGAAAGATTTTGAATCTATGGTCCATGTACAAATATGTGAGATGTGGGTTTATGATAATATTTTGAATTCCCCAATCACATTCTCCATTGACCTTGTGTAAACCATTCCATTTGGTGTTTGTTGCACTAAGTGTAAAGAACAATGTTGGAGAATTATAAGACGTAACTTAGGTATGAGTTATTTGTTACCTCTTTATTCCCTTTTATTTTAATGTTATCCATATTTTGTATTAATCAAATGAAGAATTAACCCAGAATTGATGCCATTAGACACAAACTCAATCCTAAGGCCAACAAAGGAGAAAAAACAACACATGTTAATTAATCTAGGAGTCAAGAATGCAAACAAACCTTCTCACAAAGAGGTGCTAGTTGGTGATGAAATCTAACATCAAAAAATCGATGCGTGAAGAGGTTGAGTTTCAGTGGGTGGTAAAGTTACATTGACAACCTGCTTAACGAACTAACACCCTAGTGTAAGTTACCTCACTGAGCAGTGGGAAACCCTCCAAGGAGTTCGAGTTAGTCTAGCCAACGTCGATCCCAGGTACAACACCACCTTCCTTGTGTTGTCACCTTGGGTAGGAAGTCTAAAATATTATGGCCTATATGGCACCACCTACTATACCAAAGTAGAGGGTGGACAGTCGACAATCGACACCAAGACCAATAAAGCAAGGTTGATTACTTTGAGGGCCCCAATGTGACCTCGTGATTGACCCTTGTGTTAGAAGGGCTTCCCAAAGTCAATGATATAGCAACTGGATTTCACTCCCTAACTCAAGGATTTATGTTTTTTTAGCAGCTTTGGGAATTTATTCTCACAATCATATTCCAAAGATCTACACCTAAGCTAGGATGGGTTTGAAGAGCCCTAGAAAAGTTGCTAGATAAATTTTAATTAGCGATTGATTTTAGGTTGTTTTTACTCAAAGGAGTGGTCGTGAAACTGATGGCGTTTTGACTCAACTCTTTAAACCATGCAAGAGGAAAATAAAATGCAAGAATTTCAACTTCGATGAAAACTAGCTATGGGAAGGAGCAAGATTTTTTAAGCAAAGAAATCATTTATTGATAGATTACTATGTGTGCAATACTGCTAATGACAAAAAGTATGAGCTAATTATCCGGATAAATGGAAGCAAAATGACCCAAATTTTAAAAATACCATGAAAATGTCATAGTTCACTTAGTACACCTATACAACATTGAATCAAATGTCATCATTTCTAACATGGTAAACTTTTATGATTATAGAGACCACCATACACATATTGAATACTCATAAGGATCAAAACTGCAGCTATGCCTTCCAATATATACATCCTCCATGAAAAAACTGCTTAAAAAAGGTCTTCAAATAATGCAACAAGTTTCCATGTATCATTAGTGGTAACACCACCCATGAAGGAGAGGAGAGTGAAAAACTAGGAGGGGATTTCCTCTTTAGTCAGAAAGACTTGCAAAGGCGAATTAGAGGCATAGAAGCCCAAGAGGCAACTCTACTCTGCAAAATATACTAGGTGAGAAAATTATCAAGTTTGGGGTTCACGTCTTAAGAGTGATAGGGAGAAGGAGGTTATGGAGCAAAAAAGAGAGAGAGAAATGGGAACTAAAAGGTCGATCTCTTGGCCTTCCCATTACCCCCAAGATCTCATATTCATCCTTGTGACACGACTCTCAAAGGGTATTTTGGCCAAAGACTAAATTATGCTATAATCAACCTTTTGATCACTGATCATTGAATATGCCAATGACGATAATGCCATAATCAACCTCAAGATAAGGTAAATGTATTTTGATTCAAAAGGCAACTAAGTGACTTAGTGTATTGACCCAATCAAAGGGCATACTTACACTAAGTCAATGAATGATTTAATGGATGGATTGATGGTTACAAAAATATATTATGTAATTTATATCATGAAGGATTAGTATGTTAACTCTACTTCTAATGGAACTATGATTTGGTGTAATGTATGTTTATTTGAGTATGATATTCAGGATGCCATGAAAAATTGGTAGGAATGCAACCACAAGTTGTCCTCTAGGGACCCTATTTTAGTGAAAGTAGTGTGTGGGATCAATGTGGAGTTCCAGAATCCCCTAATATATGATGGAACTAATGATGTTGAATAATTTATCGATATAATAGAATAGGAAGTTCATATGGAACAAGTGATTTTAGATTTAGATGTTGTGTTATGAAGTGCTCATGCTAGATGGTGGACCACGCATAAAGAAGCATCCAACGATTGGGAGAAGGTAAAACCTGTGTTGCAATACCAGTTCCTCTCACCACCAAAGTTCTAGATCATTAATATTTGAAATGTACATGAAAACACTGAAATTGAAGGGTTTTGAAATTTGCAAAGATTGAAATGTAGATACATGCTTGGAATTTACACTTTTTCAATGTGATCTTCTCAATAAATTTAGAGAGTAATCTACATGAAAAATTTTACCTTATTCTAAGGCATTATAATAGCAACCATATTCCACTTGAAGGATATTGTCTAAGGCATTATAATAGCATAATGTGACAGAAACAATGCCATCCATGAACCATATTCTAAAGAAGAAAGTGACAGAAACAATGACATCCATGAACAATTTTATTCTTGCAATGTTTTATATGATTGGGAACAAGAGAATGGAGATCAAAGAGATGTTGATATTTAACATATAGGTTATGATATTTATGAATAATTTGTTGGTTTTACTATTCATATGGATGAGGGGTATGTTTCCCACAACCTGGTAGATGTAGTGTTTTTGTCTTGGAGATCAGTGCAACTTTGTTTTGCAGGAGGATCGTGTTGCATATAGAGGATCGTTTATGAGGCAAAACACCCTCTTAGAAGCTATGGTGAGAATTCATGAGGATGCTACGGTGAGCTACGATCCATGTCCATGCTATGAAGCAAGGTTTCTATCCCTAGGAAACATGGGGTTTCTAGCCTATAATTTGCTTGGAAACCCTAGTAAACAACAAAGAAAATAACTCACAACCATTAACTAGTTAGTAAAAATCTCAAATATTGGAGGCCCATTACCGATTTCTGAGGCATGATGTCAACCCATGAATATCTCCACTCCATAGGTTTGGCTCCTCTGCCTCTGTCGATGTCTAAATCGAAGCCTCTGTCGATGTCCAAATCGAAGTTGCACTATTGTTGTCTAAATGGGAGCTTCTCTCATGCGCCTAGTCAAAGAATAGGTGGGATTTTTCTCTTCTAGTCGATGGACGCCTAGTATTAGAATGGCAGAGTTTCACTCTTCTAGATGGGCACGTGTGATGCTCTAGTGCTTGCTGTTGTGAATGGGCACAGGAAATTATTTTGTTTGAAATTTGTTTTTGTTTTTGTTTTTTTGTTTTATTTTTTATGTTTTGTTTTTTTAATGTTTTTAAATTTTAATATAATTAATATATAATTTTTTATATTATGTTTTTTTAATATAATTAATATATAATTTTTTAATATAATGTTTTTTAATTTTAATATAATTAATATATAATGTTTTTAAATTTTAATATATATATCATGGTGTGGGCCAAAAACCTAACTTTTTAGGCCATAGAATATAGTTCTATGAACCAACTGTTTAGTGTGAAGTAGATGGGTTTCATGTATTCAATACATGGGCATCATTACAAGGTCATAAGCATCATGGATGAGTCTTGGGTCGTTAATCATAGTTAAAGGGGGGAAACAAGATCCTTCAGCCCTAAACCTTAATTAGAAAGATCAAGCACCAAGGATGAGTCCTCAAACCACCACATATGACCTTTATAGGGTATCATTAATGTCCAAAAGGGATATGGGATCCATGAGTAGGTTATTTATGAACCAATAATTAGTATTAAGGTCTAACCAATGTCAAGGGAGAGAAATAATGGCCTTATGTCCTAAATGAAGAGTCTCGAGTCAAGCAACAAAAAGAAAAACCATGAAGATTCTCAAGTTATGTCATTGAAATCATACTTGAACCATTACACGGGACCTTCATAGGGTATCTTTGGCCTACTAGAGGGATATGGGTGGGCCATGATAAAACCACAACAAAGGCCCTAAAAAAGAACATGTCTCGGTTCCACACATGGGATAGTTATTGGGTACATGGTTAGGGTTTTGTAGCACTTGAGTGGGATATGAGGGCCCTAAATGTCACTTATTAGGCTCAATCATCATTAAAAACACCTAGAAACCACAACACAATCCCTCTCTAGGGGGTCCTTATAAGCATCAGAGTTGGATAAGGACACCATTAGGAGTTGTTTTGCAGTAAGGAAGGGTAGATAGGTCTTAACCATGGTTGAGGAAGGAAAACAAGTACCTTAGGATATTGTTGAATATTTTTAGGCTTGAGAGCCTTGAATAAGTCCTCAAACCAACACATCACTCATTTGTAAGGCTTCCTTGAAGGCCTCCAAGTAGGATACAGGTGCCATGAGTAGGTTTTGTTCCCTAGAAATGGGTCTTAACACCTAAAAATGGTTAAGGGGGGAGTAAAGGACTTAAGCCATAATTGAACCTTCTCAAGCTCATGTTCCATGAACAACACCTAGAAACCATTACACGAGCTCTCACTTCAATGTATTTGGCCTAAGATTTGGACATGAGTACCATTTAAATTCTTTTCATATTATATATGGGTCTCGGGGCCTTGACCATGGTTGTGGTAGGGAAACAAGCCTCAAGCCCTTAACCATGGTCAAGGGAGGGAAACAAAAACTCAAGCCCCAACACATCATATTTATCTCAAGCACAATGAACAAGTCCTCGGGTCACCACACAAGACCATGGATGGGTCACAAGACCTTAGCTATCATCAAAGAATATTGAAAACAAGTGCCTTCTAATATTTTTCAAGATTTAAAGCTCAAGAACCTTGAACAAGTCCTCAAACCAACATAACAAAACTTTGGCCTTTAAGAGGGATATAGGAATCACAATTAGGTTTTGTACATTGAAAATTGGTGTATAGGCATAAACATGGCAAGTTGGAAACAATGGCCTAAAGCCCTAACTGAACCTTCTTGAGCTCAACCACCATCAACAACACCTAAAAACCATGACACGAGTCCTCTCTAGGGAGTCTTTGGCATACAAGTTGAATATGGTGACATTATGAGGTCTTCTTCATCATGGATGGGTCTTAGGTTCATGATTATAGTTGATGAAAGGAAACAAGAGTGTTCATCCCTACACCTTGCTTCTCAATATCAAGAACCATAGACAAGTAGTCAAACCACCACACATGACCTATGTAACATATCATTCACCTCCAAGTGGAATTTTGTCACCATGAATAAGTTACTAAGGGAATCCTTATCCATTTTACTAAGGGAATCCTCATTTCCTTTCTTCCCTTCTAGAAAAATTGAAACATTTTCCTCTTCTTTCCTCTAGTATACCAATTGGAAACATTTTCCTCTTCTTTC
The DNA here is from genome assembly GCA_000966675.3 of Picea glauca. Taxonomy (NCBI): domain Eukaryota; kingdom Viridiplantae; phylum Streptophyta; class Pinopsida; order Pinales; family Pinaceae; genus Picea; species Picea glauca. The sequence goes on from JZKD02S1664496.1 coordinate 614,506, forward strand.
CTGTAGTATACCAATTGGAAAAAAATTCCTCTTCTTTCCTCTAGTATACCAATGAGCCAAATAAAATGTGTTTAGGACCTAAGGCCCTTTTTTTCCTCTCTAGTACTCATGGTAGAGTTCTTATGACCCATTCTTATTGTTAAAAACATATTAATGGTGCCCATGTTCCTAGTTGGAGGCCTTGTTCATGGCCATTGAACACATGAAAGCTTCGTTTAGGGCCTAAGGAACTTGTTTTCATCCCTCAATGATGGTATATTCCTTTACTCCCATATGTGGTGTGAACAAACTCCTAATGGAACCCATATCTCACTTAGAGGCTAAAGATTATTTATAAAGGATATACATGGTTGTTCAAGGCCTAGTGCATGGCCCTTAAACTCAAAAAGATTCATTTTGGACCCAAGTTCCTTGTTTTCCTCCCTTCAACATGGTATATTCCCTAAGATCCATTCTTACTGAAGGGTAAGAAGGGTATGAATTTCTAGTTGGGTGCACCTTAATTCGACTCACTTATCCATGCAAGCAATATGCACTTCAAGGGGACAACCTCCCTAATTAGTGATGATATAAACCTTGAATTACATATATGGTGCAAAAAAAATCCTAATGACACCCATATCCCACAGGAAGGTCAAATATCTCTTAAATGACACCCATATCCCACCGGAAGGTCAAAATTCCTAATGACACCCATATCCCACCCAAGCACCATAGTCTATTAAATAGGATATATGTGGTGGTTTGAGGCCTTGTTAATGGCCAATGAGCCAAAGAAAATATGTTTATGACCTAAGGCCCTTTTTTTCCTCTCTAGTACTCATGGTAGAGTTCTTATGACCCATTCTTATTGTTAAAAACATACTAATGGTGCTCGTATTCCTAGTTGGAGGCCTTGTTCATGGCCATTAAACACATGAAATCTTTGTTTAGGGCCTAAGTCACTTGTTTTAATCCCTCAATGATGGTATATTCCTTTAATCCCATATGTGGTGTAAACAAACTCCTAATGGAACCCATATCCCACTTAGAGGCTAAAGATTATTTAGAAAGGATATACATGGTTGTTCAAGGCATAGTGCATGGCTCTTAAACTCAAAAAGATTCATTTTGGACCCAAGTTCCTTGTTTTCCTCCCTTCAACATGGTATAGTCCCTAAGATCCATTCTTACTCTTTAAAAAAACATATCAATGATGTTAAAGATACCTTACAAAGGTGAAAGATTTCCTACATAGGTATTGTCTAGTTTTTTTATGACTACATCAAGAATCTCTCTCCCGAGAATATTTAAACAAGGAATAATCACCTTATGTTCATTCCCTGGCCATGGTAAATACCCTAAAAATATTTCTCTAGGACCTAAATATATCGTTTTCCTACCCTAGCCATGGTGGAGGTAATTCAAATACCCATTCTTATTGTTCAAAACATACTAATTTTGTCCATATTCCTAGTCAAAGACATTTTTCATGGCCATTTATCACAAGAAAGCTTCATTTATGGACTAAGTCCCAAAGACCCTTTCTTATTGTATAAGACATATTAATGGTGCCAAATATCCCCCACATAGGATAAATATCCCCTACACAATTCTTGTGTGGTTATTTGAGGACTACAACATGAATCCTAATACTTACAACATTCAAATAGGGCCTATCTTACTCCTTGACCATGGATGAGATCCCATGTGCCTTACATGGTGCATAAAACTTGTGAGTGGTGTTCATATCCCACCCAATGGACACAAATTCCGAAGAGAGGATTAGGGTAGTCTTTTAAGGCCTTTTTCATGGCCATTAATCCTAAGAAATTTGTGTATCATAAGGCCTTTGTTTTCCTCCCTTGGCCATGGTATAGGTTACGATATCCATTCTTATTTTGATATGAAAAATATATTAATGGTTCCCACATTCCAAATTGGAGCCCTTCTTCTTGGCCATTAAGTAAAATAAATGTATGTTTACAACATAAAGCCTGTGTCTTCCTCCATCAATGATGTTATAAGCCTTGACTATGGCCATATGTGGTGTGAAAAAATTCTTATGGCATCCATATTTCATATTTGGTTTATCAACTTGAAATTAAAATTTGATACTTTGCAAGCTAGTTGTACCTTGAGTCAAATACAAATATGAAATTAGGAATCATTAAAATATCTACTAGAACATATGAAAAATAGGTTTTATGGTTTACATGATGAATTGATGATGGAAGAAAGTGGGTGTGTGAGTCAAATTTGAGTTCAGAAACCCTCCCATATCGTTAAGGCATGCAAATAGTCTATCCATGTCAAATTTCAGTGCATACAGAAACAATTTGAAAAAATTTCAACGTTGGCCCCATTCACAAGTCATTGTTGCATGTATCTAGTCCTCGTACAATTTCCATTCCTTGTTCCTTGTAAAATTCATTTGACAATACACATGTCCCCGCATCTAGTATTGTAAGGGAGTATTTTTATGGTGTTGATTAAGCAATCAATGAAAAAGAGGGATTTTTCATCACAACTATGACACAGATACATTTTATATACATTAATGTAGAACCTGAAAGAAAAATGAAGAAAGACTGATGAAAACTTAAAACTTGGGTCAACCAATTTGTATACTTTGAAAGAAAATTAGGGATTATGGTTTACATGATGAATTGATGATGGAAGAAAGTGGGTGTGTGAGTCAAATTTGAGTCCATAAACCCTCCCATATCATTAAGTCATGTGAATAGTCTATCCATGTCAAATTTTAGTGCATACAGAAACAATTTGAAAAAATTTCAACGTTGGCCCCATTCACAGGTCACTATTGCTCGTGTCTAGTCCTAGTACAATTTCCATTCCTTGTTCCTTGTTCCTTGTTCCTTGTTCCTCATTCCTCATTCCTCGTTCCTCGTTCCTTGTTCCTTGTTTCTTGTTCCTTGACCATGGTGTAGTCCCCAAGATCCATTATTTTTGTACAAAACATACTAATTGCAAAAAATGTCCCACACAAAGACCAAATATCTGCTACATAAGTGATCCAGATGGATATCGGTGGCCACCCACCTTTTCCAACTGGCTCAAAACAGTTTTCTGACATTTTGGCAATTTACTATTTTTAGCAGTTTTTCGGGTCCTGAACTTCTG
>JZKD02S1664496.1:649844-661406 GCA_000966675.3 Picea glauca
CTCTGATTCATTACTTGTATGTGCCTGAAGTGTTGAATCTGTCTGACACTTGTCACTACCTGGTTGTGCCACGTGTCGCTTAGCTGACGTGGTCTGTTGACGTGGGTCGAGTCGAAGTTGATCTGACGATTCAGATTCCGCTGGGATTTCGCATATCGCGAAATCGAGGATTTCGTTGTAGAGTGAACTTTGCATTATGAAATCCCAATCCCCAAATTGTCGATGAGGCCTCCTGGCTGCCACGTGTCCATACAAATAAACGGTCCAGATTCCTTCTTGAATTAACAGCTGCGATTAAATCACGAAATCGCGTCTCGCGATTTCAGGGTTTTCATTGTCGAGTGAACAAGACATTTCAAAGTCCCAATCCCTGATTTGCTCCTTTGGGTTATCTCTCTCGCAACTTTTACAGATCTGACGGCCCTCGTTCTTTCGGGAAATTTGTATGAGATCCTACGGTCACTGACTCTTCTTCCTTTTTCCTCTGTAAGATCTTGCTGCGCGCGCTTTCTTCAAGGCTGTTCCTCCTGAGATTTTGTTTTATCCTTCTTATCCTGCTGTCTCTACTGTTGCCATTAATGACAACAACCATCACTGCATTCTATCCACTGAATTTTGCCAACATTCTCCACCCAAGCCAATGAGTTAATAGATATAATGATTTGAGCAGTCTTTTTTAGGTCTGAGACGTCAACGGGTTATAAGAGGAAGCCTCCCAAAACCAAGAGATCGTGGAACAATGTGGAATATACTTATCCTTGACAATTTTACTCCAAACACCATCCTTTGTTAAAACCCATCACAATGAATTTGCAGCCAGTGCCCTGTTAAAAAGGTGAATATTTTGAATACCCCAACCGCCTCTTGTTCCTGAGTTTATACTTTAAGGCTTTAAAGTATATTGTCAAGGCATCTGAAAAGGTAGAGATAATTGATGGGTAAAAAGACTAGTTTAATGGAAAGCGAGATCACAGTTGGTTCATTAACTGTCTCTGTCTAGCTTCCCATTGTTCTTGGTTGCTAATATCCCTTTCAATTAAAGCCCATGAACGTTCAAGTTCTACCCATGTATTTGTTGTTTGTAAGATGGTTTTGAATAGGTTTAACATAATGCTCGTCTGATCTAATAGACCGAGTTCTATATTAGGCTGTCTAGTAACTGGAACAGTCATGAAAGCAAAGGGTTTCCTTTTTATAAGTCAAAAGTTTTTTCAAGGGTCGCAGATTTCTGGTTTGAATTAATAAGAACAAAACTTCCAAATTATGGATCAATAGTATTACAGAAATGAAGACCTTTTCTAGTATCTAAGTCAAATTTAAAAGAGACAGTGCATGGAACGAAGAGAGAAAAGGAAATATGTAGTTGTATTACAAAAATGAGGCATCAATTTAAGAGGAATCTCATTTTATGCTAATAGAAGAAAGAAGGATGATAACTTCGAAGAAGTATATAATTTCAAAGTTCTAAAACGTTCATAGGTCTTATATCCACTGACAGCTGATACAGAGGAAAAACCGCAAATGGTTAGATAATATGAATGTTCAATCACCACAATAGAAGTTACATCATGAAAGCATTTAACGAAGGTATGAAATAAAAGATGAAATGACAGAGAAACACATAACTTAGGCTTGACAAGATCTGGAATCTTCAATCTATATTGTATTAATTCTGGAAAAATTAAATTTTCTCTTTACAATCCCCTCCAGAAAAAATCCCTCTCTTAGTCTTGAAAAATTCTATTTATACAAAATTACCAATCTTAAGACGGTTGGTGATTTCCTAATTCCTAGTGACTAACTATTTGTTAAAAATAGATCAGAAACCGTTTGCATGATCTTCTCCATTTTTTTGTTTTCTTGGAAGTAAAGATCTTCCGAATGATACTTTTATTTTGTCGATGGCTCTCCCTCTTTTGATCCAAAACATTCAATGCATCTCTCCAGGAACTGTGTAAGATTTATGGGGGGTTCTGGAAGGTCTTTTGCTTCGAACATATAACCTTTCTCTGTATCCTGGAAAGACGGTCTTCAACTCCTTTATATGCAAACTTTATCGGCTGCATTTTAAGTTGGGCTCAACTAACAACTTGTCTATTAAGGTGACATCCATTTCTCTTAGCCGTGAAATTTATGTTCGAATTTCACTCAAATTTTCTCTAAAATTTAATTGATGTCTTATGATATTTATCTGTCCCATGAGTCCTGTACAATTTCCTTTTCCAATGTTCAACGATCTTTTGTCTAAAAGATCAAAAACTTCTTCGCAATCATCTATGATTTCCTTGACTATTCTTTTGTTTTCAATTATGTTGGTTTCCCATAGCTTGAGCATGATGTCGCCTCTGATCTGCTCTGTGGTTGATATTTTCGTACCTTTGGATGTCTCTTCATTTGTCAAATATATGATTTCCTTTTGAAGAGTAACCCTCGTTGCTTTGGCTTCTTTTTCCTTCAGGATAATATTATCGAAGGCATTATCTGCTTCTTGGAAGTAACTCTGAATAATCTCTATCTTGGAAATCAATTTCTGATGTTCAAGTTCTATTTTTGAATGCACTTCCAGTGACTGGGCCTGGAAAGATTTTTGATCTATGACCTGACCTTCCATCGAATTTAACCTAGCTTGTAACTGTTCTGTGTGCTCCTTTTGTTGAGCAACCTGTACCTGACTTTCTTATATCTTTTGGTTCATTTCGTCTAGGCTTGTTTCGAGTGATTGAATTTCTAGCCTTTTGGCAACCCTGGTTTGCTTCAAGCTTTTACTCACCTCTTCTCTGATTTTCTCCTCAACATTCTTTAGATGATCTTGTAATTGAGCTATCATGTTATCACTCTTCTTTATCCTTGTTCTCATGTTTCCCACAGTAAAAAAATTTGTTGTTGCCATGGCTCCCATGGAACCTATTATCTCTATAGCGAAATCCTCCTCCTCTAAATTCTATCCATCTATCAGGACTTTATGATTTTTAACCATATTCCCCTCCTTCTTATGCATCTCTTGTTTCAGAATGGCTTTCCTTTTTCTGTTGAAAAAATAATCAGAAGGAGGAATCTCATCTATGGGGATAGAGGTGAGGTCATCAACAAATAGAGCTCTTGTCTGTGGGAATCCAAAAGCAGACTGTAAGGGGGTTAAGGAAGCTATAGGACTTCCTAGCTCCGTAGATCCTTTCCCTCCTATTTCCTTAGGCGTACTGACATCAATACCAGGTGACGAAGGGGGGTTAAGCTTACTGGACTTGGGTGGTCTCCCAGACCTTTTCTCTACTTCGGTCTCTGCCTTTTTTGTCTGTAAGGTCTCTTTGATTGGTGGGGGCCTTTCGGTATCCTGTGGGATTTTTTCGGGATTACCCTTCTTCTATGCTTCCTGTTCGAAGCCTGGGGGGACACTTTATTGCTCCTGGGAAAGGATGATTTCTTCTCCTTGCTGTACTTGGGGTAGACCACTCCGTCTATGTTTCTGAAAGGTCTGAAAGTTGTTTGGAGGTCGGACGACAGAGTCTGTACTCGTTCTAACACCTATTTATAAGTTTTAGTCCCCTTGAACATGTCATCCCAAGGGGACTCCTCATGTTCATATGCTTTCATATTGCAGTGTATCAAGTGTTTGTTCACTACTTGATAAGGGTCATGCCTTTTGTACTCAATATTTAACAATTTTACTTCTTCAACTGCTTCTACTTCCACCTTGGAATGGCCCAAATTTTGTAATGAAAATTTTCCAATGTGCACAGAGAAGATTGGCCAAGACTTCTTTTGAGCTGCCTTTAGCTCAATTCTGATACCTCCTTTCACTATTTGGTGTGCCACTTCCCTACACACCAGTCTATCCAGGAGGAATTTTGGAAGCACGTGAGGGGGAATTGAGCACCCATAAACCCTACTGTAGGAGAAACTTTCTTCAATGAACTAGTCTGCTATTGGCTTGAGATTTTTTGAAACGGTTTCAGAGATATGAGGAGGGTCACAGCCGAAAAAAATTTTATGCATTGGTATTACCATGAAATGACAAATTTCGTAAAACGAATTTTTTGCGTTTTCTTCCCACAGCTCATAGTGGTACTCGTGAATGGGTTCAAGGCAGGTTATGTTCCAACTCCATTTCATCAGGGGAAATGGAGTCATAAAACAAATTGCGTCTATGATATATGCCGACATGTAAAAGGCCACTGGTTGACCTCGAGATCTTGCAGCTTTGTAATCTGAAACCTCATTGGCTATGTTATCGGATAAAATCTTGTCCCAGTTGAAACTAAATCCTTCTGATGATTCCTCTAAAAAGGGCACCCATTCTTCTAGGAAATGACAGGGATTCTTTTTGTCGAAGAGTCTGCATAGCATCATGGCTACATAAACCATGTACTCGTTCAAAGAAGTTGTGGCATAAATTTTGTGGGTATCTGCCCTAAATTTTGATGGACATCTCCACCAACCTTTGATTAAATCAGGGTAAGTTTGGTCTGCCTCAGTGCATTCCTTTCTCTGAAATTCAGCTATAAATTCGTCATTGTAAATGAATTTAGGATTGGGTGAGAGTTTGTACATAACCTGGATATGTTCAGGTCTAAATGAGCCGATGATATCTCCTTGGTCATTTAAAATGATTCTCGTTGGAATACCAACCCTCTCTAAAGCCCTACTGATCATGTTGTTGTACGCCACGAGCCGTGGGCGTGTTGCAATCTTGTGAAGTTCAGATTCTGCTATGTCCCAAAGATGATTCTCGGAATCGTTAAGGGAATTTTTTATCTCATAATCCAAATTTTCATAGATTTGTCTCCATGATTTGATCAAGTCGATAGCATGTGGCGTGGTGTCGGATATGAAATCTCCCTCTGGGCTGGAAAATTCAGCTGTATCTTCACTCTTCTTGGATCCCTTCTTTGGTGCCATGTCTTTTGTATTGAAACAAAAACCTGTCATAGAAGAGAGATGTGTAAGCTCGGTTGGATGTGAATTAATCCTGATAGAAAGATCGAGAATAAGTTTCAAAACACAGACCTTTAATTTTCTTTTAACTCATTTTATGGTGAAAGTACTAACGCAATTGCCAAGAATTTAATACCTTTAATGCAGAGAATATTTCTGAGATATGCATTTGTGTCACATAAATAACCATCTATATGTTATTAATGTGGCCGTATTTTGGCAATTTTAAAATCAAAATTCAAAAGATCTCGTTCGACGGAAAGCGAAAAACAAAATACCTAAGAAGTTTAATTACCCTTAAATGTATTTTTAAAATGAAGTTAGCTCGTTTTAAACATTGGTATTGAGTCGGGACTTCGTGTTTCGAGGTTTCAGGAATCGCGCTTACATGGGGTATGTCACCACTAAACCTTGAATCCCGAAATCGCGATGGGATTAGTTTTAGGCCTTAACTTCGGTATTGAGTCGGGACTTCATGTTTCAGGGTTTCGGGGATCGCGCTTACATGAGGTATGTCACCACTAAACCCCGAATCCTGAAATCACGATGGGATTAGTTTCTTAATTAATCAGGATCAAGACTGACTTCCATTTCTTTCAGGAAATTGGGAATCGAGATTTCGCGATTTAAAATGTATTGAAAACATGTTGTTCTGAGTAAACCCGAATCCTGAAAGGTTAAAAGATGGTTAATTAACCCCTTTAGGGTTTTAATTTATCGTGAGTAAAAGTACTTTACAGAAGATGCGTGTAGACTTTAGAAACACTTGAGCTTTCTATCTTTTATTATTAAAAAATAAAATTATTTCAGAATTTCGGTACCCGACTTTTTGGGATTGATAGCGAGGATTATACCTTATAAAAATCCGAATCCTGGAAAAGAAAAGTTTTAGTCTTAGAGATCAAAACTATAAGACCTAGTTTCAACATAGGCTCCAATTGGGGACCTCATCTCCTTGTGGGACGAGGAGAACGAGCAGACTTAGTGCCTTTTATTGGGTAAATGGGGTCAGTTATTCTAGTCTGTGAGACATAATTGTGAAAACCCTACTAGGAGGATAAAGATTCCAACCTTAACTTTGGAAAAATTTCAAGATTAAAACGTTTGACAATATCTAGATAGGCTCACATAGATTTCCCTTTCTAAAACTGACCTCAGACTTGTGCAACATAATCAAAACAAGATTAGTTGTTCTACTAGTTTTTATTTGATCATATTCGCATCAAGAGACTCTTAGAGTGTAATCTAGAATCCCATAATCTTAGAGTGTAATCTAGCTAAAAGGATAAAATTACCGAAGCATCTTGCAATTCGTGTATAACAGCCTTGTCCGGTATGTATACATTACGTCACTGCTAGCAGGCTTGTTCAGTACCCCGGTGAAGTTATCAGATTTTCCACATTGAATTTCCTTTCACCACTTCATTATTTTTAGCATTTAAATATTGAGATGAGGGCAATCATATAATGAATTTCCTTTCATCATCTCTTTAGATTAGATGGGGGCAATCGATAATGAATTTCCTTTCACCATCTCTGTATATACACTTTTGTTATGAAGTGGGGGCAATCAATAAGTATGTAACATACTCATGGAAAATATATTTCTTAAAAAAATTTACAGCAAGGTTTTGTCAACTTATTTAAATAGCTCTAGATTAATCTCCTTTTCGCCCTCAGACACTCTAACTTTATGGAGAATCTCGGAGAAAACCTATTAATTTTTTTTATTTTTTTTGGGGGGGGGAATCCCTTGAGCGAAAACGATCATTTTATTTTTGCTAAAGAAACTAAAAAGGTTAGGGTTAGTCCAGACAATCTTCTAGTTCAGCCAAAGTTTAGGAGAAAGATAGAATTTTACCTATTCTCGCTTCGAAAGTTAGTCTCGACGTTTTCGAAATTAAGATGAGACCTTTTCCCCCCCACCCTCTCCCCCCTTTTTTTTTATTATATTTAGAGACTAAAGGGAAACAGTCAGGGTTGGTTGAAGAGTAAGCTTGATAGTGATCGAAGGGAAAAGATGAGAGAATCTCGGACTACTTAGGAGTGCTAACGAGTATAAATTTTCAATTTAAATTTTTTTTTTTTTTTTGAACTTTCTTTTTTTTTTCAAAAATTCAAAATTTTCGTCTCGTTCATTTGTACCTCTTAGGACATTTTTTAACTCAGGTTTCCAGGTCAGAAGTCATACCTTAGTAGTTTGTCATATTTACAGCCAGAGGATTGTTTACTTATTACCTTTTTGGTAAGTATTTATCTTGATTATCCATGCAGATTACCCCTGTAGTGTAGTTGATCTCTTGAGTCCATGACATTGTTCCTGCGAATAAAATGACCTGATAATTGTTAGACACTTTTTGTGAACTGCTAGATTTGAGATATTTTGTATTTGCATTTTTTGAAATTTAATTTTTTATTTTTTTTTTTAACTTACCGAAAGCAACGTAACTATAAGGGAAACATGAAAACAAACTGGTATGTACAATGAAAATTCGAAAACATATTACTGCATGAAGTATTTAAGGTATTGCCCATTCACAGTGGCGCTCAGAATGTCTCCATTGAGATTTTCTAATGAAAATGCATTTCCTCCTTTTGAGGTCGAGACTCTATAAGGGCCAGACCAGATCGAATAGAACTTGTTGTGTTTTCCTGTGTCTTCTCTTCTGGCTTCCCATTTTAGTACCAGATCTCCAGGGAAGAAATCTTTATCCTTAGCCTTCTAATCAAACAAAGTCTTCATCTTATCCTGATATCTCTGCAACTTTTCGTTTACTTCAGTTCTATTTTGCTGAACTTCGACCAACTGGTTTTCTCTCCTGGTAATGTCGTTAGGTTCTTCGTTTGAATCTTGCCAAATTTTCATTACTGGCAGAGCAAGATTGATTGGTAAAATAACATCGGTGCCATAAACCATCTGAAAATTGGACGTTCCAATTGCCCTTTTGGTATTTATCTTGTTGGCCCATAGAGCGTATTTCAAATGAATATGCCACATCTTCTTGTTGTCCGTCAATAAAAATTTTATCACGGTTGTCAGACTTTTGTTATATGACTCAGCTAAATTGTTTCCCTACGAGTAATAAGTTGTGGAGTGGCCTAATATGATGTTGAATTTTTTGCAAAAGTTTATCATAGCCATCAATTTAAACGCTTGTGCATTTTCGGTGACTATCTTTCGGCGATAGCTGAATCTGGATAAAATATTTTCCTTTAGAAAATTGATTACAACTGCATCAGTTGTGTTTCTCATGGGAATAACTTCCACCCATTTAGTAAAATAGTCTGTTGTGATTAGAATCCACCTGTGTTGAGCACTGGAATGTGGGTGAATCACTCCGATAAAATCGAGACCCCACTGCTAAAAAGGGGCTTCGGTTTTAACTGGAATTAGAGGTAAAGCTGGGACTTTTTGTTTACTTGTAAACAACTGACAGGGAACACAAGTTCGGACTTTGGTGTTTACATCTGTGAAAAGTTTGGGCGAGTAATATCCAACTCTTAAGATTTTATAAGTTGTGGCTTGCCAAGCGTGGTGTCCTCCACACACTCCCTCATGAAACTCATCTATAACCTTTTCAGTTTCGGTCTCGACTAAACAACTCAGCAGAAAACCCGGGGGATCCTTCCAATACAATTTTTCATCTACAATACAATATTTTTTGAATCTATCACATCTGTCTCACTCCTCGGCAAGATCTTTTTCGTTTGGGTGATTGCGAGACCCCTGTTTCTAGGCCTTAGATTGTACTTCTGTTGAAGCTCGACCATTATACCATCGGCGATACCCTGGTAGGTCAAATCTTTAGAAGTACTACTGTTTAGGTCATTTTCCAAACTATTTTCTTTATTTAAGAATTTTTCATAATCTTGTTTCGATAAATAGGGTTGTGGCTCATCATCACCCAGATTGTTTATATCTTCCTCTAATTCCTTGAAATCTTTTAAATCTTCCTCTCCAATGAAGTTTTCACTCTTGAAGTGGGTAGGGATTTTCTAATCCTCATTCTTAATCTGTCTTTCTGGGACTTGAGGATTGGGATTCCTTCTGAAATCCTTTCTGGGAAAATGGTCATTTTTTGTTTGATCTAATTCCATTTTCGACATATTATTAGACAATTCTTTAATTATCCTAGCCATATCCTCCATTTTGTCTCCCGAAGATCTTCCTGACCCAGAAGATCCTCCTTGTTCTCTGTATCTTCTGGTTTCTTTGTTCCCAGCCTCTGTTTTGGATTTTAGCTTTCCTTAAGCCATCATGTTTGATTTAATTTCTAGGGCATCATCTTGCATCTTGGTGAGGTCTATTGATCTCCTCTCTCTTAATAGTAAGGAAAAATTAGGGTCGAAAGCTCCAACGAAAGTTACTTTCGCTGCAGGCTGAGAAGGTTTGACCTCAATGGGAATTTTATTATACAATTTATTAAACCTTTGGGTGAACTCGAGAACTGATTCAGAATTTTGTAACACTTTGTTTCCACTAGTTTGTAAAAATAACTGGACTGGCCGAGAACTGTGGAAAAATCAGAAATGTGAATATGTGATGTGAATGGACCTTGTGGAAAAGGTCAATGAATGTGAATAATATTATGAATTTATATTGCAGGAATGTTGAGAGGGGATATGCTTAAAAAGAGACCACGATGGCTGCAGAAATGCGGTGGAAGGCACCTAGAAAGGTGGCATTAACTTCCACCGAAAATCAATACCGTATTTGGACTTCACTGGCCCGAAGAACCAAAAGCGGCTCGCTAGCCCCGAATTAAAATGTCTCCCAAGCTGGTAGGTAGATGGATCCTCAGGAATTAATGAGGGATGGGGAGGTGAACCGCCCATCCGTAGAGCCATCAGGCCTGACCAGCGTGAGGGAAATCATGCCACATGCAACCTCGCAAGAGGATAAGGCGTGGGGGAGAAGTGATTGAGGGCAGACGTGAGGGGAGGAAGAGAACTCTGGCTATATCCAGAGTGGGTGATAGCAGGGAGGAAGGAGAGTAACCTTCGCTCTTGGTCACTAGAAAACAGAGACGCAGTCTCACAGCATCGTGGTCTCAGCTCGGGGGTGGCTAGTGGTAAATCCGCTGGGAGTCGCTGAGCCTATGGTTGGGTGGAAACGAGTACCCCTCTCAGTAGTTGCATAACCCCTGGTGTTACTTTCTGATAAGTGTTTTGTCTTTGACATCTTGAAATATATGTATGCTGACATTTATGATCATAAGCTGTGAAATCATGAATGACTTCATTATAAGAATGTATGTATGGTATCTTGATCAGTACTAGTAGTTGTATGTTTATATGGAAAGACTACATGTGGCTTATGCTCTCTTAAAATTGTTATTTATATGCATGTTGATATAATTCAGACTTCATGCCTGGTTCTCGGAAGAGAGAGATACCCGTAACTGTCTCAGATAGTTCCCTGGGTAAACCTCCCCATAGAGATACCCTTCTTGAAAAAGCCATCAAGAACCTAGAAAAAGGACATGAAGGTGCAAGGCCTTAAGAAATCCCTGGTAAGTATCAAATCAATGGAAGAGGTCCCATCGGGAGATCGGTGGTCACTCACGACCATCAAATCGGAAGAAGAAACTGGAGTGTCAATCGCCTTAACCCTGAATAGGTGTTAATCGACGGATGAGATCCTGTCGGGAAATCTGTGGTCATTCATGACCATTAGATTAATGAAAGAAACAAGGGCGTTACATACCTTGACCCTTTTCCTTTATCTTCGTGAATAGTGAAGGTATATGGATCATAGATCCCCGAGGTCCATAAGAACATCTTGACCGTTGAATTTTCCCCGTCCAGGAAGTCATGGGAGAATGAACAAGTTAGGAACCTGTCTGAACTGTCAGATATCAGCTGGAAAACCCGACAGTCGTTGGATCTGTCAGGAGATACCCGAGGTTTAAACCCCCAGTGAATAAGGGCAAAAGCCCCGAAATGGATTTGGGTCATCCGATTAAAGGAGGCCACATGTCGTAAGATTTCCCATTTCGGGAAATCGGGAGTCGAGAGCTCGGGAGTTCTGGTGATGAGAGATTGGGACTTTCCATTGTAGAAACCCCGAGATAAGATCTGGACCGTTCGATTTAAGGAGGCCACGTGTCGTGAGATTTCTCATTTCAAGAAATCGAGAATCATGAACTCGAGAGTTCTGGTGATGAGAGATCAGGACTTTCCATGGTGGAAACCCCGAGACAGATCTGGACCGTCCGATTTAAGGGGGCCATGTGTCGTGAGATTTCCCATTTCAGGAAATTGGGAATCGCGAACTCGGGAGTCCCGGTGACAAGAGATCGAGACTTTCCATGGTGGAAACCTCGAGACAGATCTGGACCGTCCGATTTAAGGAGGCTACGTGTCAAGAGATTAACTGCATCAGGAAACCAAGGATCGAGAATTCAGGAGTCTCGTGGTCGAGAGTTCGGACTCTCGCGATGATAAATCCAGATGAACGGATGAGATTCTTTCAAAGGATCTCAGGCTCTATAATGACCTTCATATTTGGGGAAGAGACGTCAACTTTAAGTCGGGGTGCGAGTGTGCTTTAGGGTAAGTGGTGAGCAGATTTGGACGGCCAAAATCCACTCGCCTAGATCTACGGCTGAGGCTTCATTCTAGAGCCCC
>JZKD02S1664496.1:690279-702949 GCA_000966675.3 Picea glauca
CCTAGGAGATGAAGTGCCAAAAGTCATGTGGGCCCCGTTTGGGTAAGTTAGTACATCAACTTCCCGGGGTCGTAACTTTTGCATACGATCTCTGTTTTAGGCGTGTGATAGCTCGATGGAAAGGTATCATTGAGAAGATTCATTTTGGGGGCTCAATCATGCTTTCAACTATCATTGGGAACCTCGATCTCTAAAAACCTTCATTTAGGCCCTCAAAATGGCCCTGGAAGTTAAAACTTGCTAAAAATAGTAAATTGTCAAAATTGCTAGAAAGTTCTTTTGAGCCAGTTGGAAAAGGTGGGTGGCCACCAATATCCACCTGGATCATTTCTCCTCCATTAGATAACTCAGAAGGTGCTTTGGTTACGGTTGAAAATGCCACTACATCTGTGTCAGTAACCCCTCTCGAACCAATTTTAGTTCGTTTAGACTCCCTTGGGAACGTCATAGACGAAGAGATCCCACGATTACCAGAGAGGATCTTTACCGAAACATATATGGGATCCACAAAACCAATCTTTGGTGATGAGTATAGAACTCCTGTTCATCCTAGCACCGCATTAGATACCAATCCCACACCTATTCATTCTGTATGGAGGACTTCATCCGGGCGTGATCTCTATGAACATTTCGAATCCTTTCGACAACCCTTTCAACCTCATGACCCTCCTAGTGAAATAGGACCATCCGATCAAACCATGAATCACCCAGTTGATCAAGTTATTAACCCTACTATTACACCAGCACAAGTCCATCCTAATGCTGGACTCATCACCTTTACTCATCCTCAAGGCACTTCAATCTCTACCCTTGTTTCTACAAGATTTTACTCTACAGCTCCACATGTTCCACACGATCCTGCTGGGACATCTGCTCACCCGAGAATGCAAACCCCTGCTAGCCCAACACAACCGGCTGGAGGGAAACCACCATCCAATGAACCCTTTCCTCATGGAGGACTACCTTTCCATGGTGGGCATACCCCTCCCAGGGGACAACCCCCTTTTCATGCTCCTCCTGGAGGGCAACCTCTGTTTGCCAGTCATACCCCGGTCGTAAATCCACCACTGGCAGAGGGGAAACCTTCGTTTGCTGGAAACCCTTCACAATCCTAGGGAGTATCTTCAGGAGGCATTTTTACTCAACCCCGCGTTGGGGGACACTCGTATAATAACCCACTAGGAGGAGTATCCAATCCTATTCCTTCTGGAACATCTTACAGACAATCTTATCCGGTCGGCATCCCAAACACCACCTGGAGTTCTCCGGGACCATAGTCTTATCCTCCTCATGGGTCTAATGTCTATCTGCCTCTGGGATCTACTCCTTACCATTCTCAAGGGAAAAATGTTTATCCTCCTCACGGAAAAATAAATCACCCGGCCTATAATGCTCAGAACCCACCGGGCTATGCCAATGTTTCTCATCCATCATCGAATCCTGTTTATCCTAGCCAACAACAACCGTATGTAGGAGGACCTACTAGTTACAACCATCCACCTAACCTAGTTTATGGTCCTACTGGTGTTCCTATGCCACACCAGTATCATTAGCAAATTAACCGACAGCTACCTTTCCTTGTGACTCTGGATCTCCTAGACTTGTCTCGGTTAACTAATGATCCTATTTCTCATTCACCGATTTGGCCAGTCATTCCAACTAAACTTCCTTCTAATATTCCGAAATTTGACGGAAACCTTGGCGAAGATCCAAACAACCATGTGATGACTTTCCATTTGTGGTGTTCATCAAACTCCCTCATGGATGATTCTGTACGTCTGCGTCTTTTCCAGCGAACACTTACCGGTTCGACAGCAAAGTGGTACATTGAACTACCACGTGCTTCTTTTCATGATTTCAATTCCCTTGCCATGTCTTTCCTCACGCATTTTCAACTGCCTATTCGCTACGAGATGGGTACTGAACTCTTGACCTCCCTTCGTCAAACTAACTCTGTGCATATCTCTGACCATATTCATGGATGGAGGCGCCGATGAAGGATTATCAAGGCGGTCATTCCTGACATACTATTGGCAGAATGGTTTACTAAATCACTGTTACCCCCGATCGCTCGTGATGTCGCTATGGGTGGTGCGGTCACAGAGGAACAAGCCATCACTCGGGCTCAGTACTTAGATTTGGTTTATTCTCAATCTGGTACTTTGTATGATTTGCTTCTGAATGCTGCTCGAGCTCATACCGATCCATCTAAGTCGTCATCCTCATCTCATGCGGATGGTGTTATCGGTTCCGTCAAAACTCAATCTTTTTCCCAATAAACCACACTGTCTTCTACCTCCCCCCAAACTCAAATCTCTGAGGTGAATGCAGTTCAATCTGCCCCTTCACAACAATCTGGAGGTAAGAAGAAGACAAAGAATAAATCAAAAAATAACAATGAACAACCAAAAAATCAAGCTCAAATGCCTGCTACCGAAAACAACCACAACAGAAACTGAAATTCCTGTGTATCATTTGTGGTGACAATCACTACACTCGAGACTGTCCACTTCGCAATGAAGTGGCCAAAATTTTCCAAGGAAAGTCACAACCCGTTGTGCTTACTTAGCCTTTTCAACAGCAGCAATCTATGGTTGCTCAAACCCCCTCTCCTGGGGGAATTTATAGCGATCCTCATGATGAGACCTTGTCGAGTGCACATATTTATATGTTTAATGGGATTAATTTGACCACTCGCTCTAAGACATACCACACACCAAGTAAACCTGACAAAGGAAAAGACACTGATGGTAGCAGTAATTTACCGGATCCATCATCATCCTCCATTAGTCTTCCATCGGTTAATCCTCTGTCTGGACCACTTTAGATTGAAAAACCCACGTTCGACTCTATCTTACGCCCTCCTAAGAGCACTATCCGCAAAGCTACCTTTAATCCTAGTTCACGTGCTGCCCAGAACTACAACATTGTTGAAGATTTGGCTCAAGCACAGTGTGTTATGTCTGTGTTAGAAGTTCTACAGCAATGCCCCAGTCAACGTAGAACACTCTTGGCTGCTCTTGGCGCTATTGATCCTGAGTCGTCCAATCAGATCATGTTTAAACTAGACAATTATGCGACTTGACTCTCCCACCAACTTGCTTTCGAAGTTGATGTTGTTGTTCACAATCAACAAATCCACCGAACTATTCTGGATGAGGGAGCCTCGACTTGTTTCATGTCTTTGGCATGCTGGAAAGGTTTAAAATCACCAACACTCAACAAATCCCCAATGATGTTATGCTCCTTCGACAGGCGAGGTTTTCATCCCCATGGGCTTTTACAGTCCCTGCCCATCCAATTGGGTGGCAAAACTGTTACTATTAATGTCGAGGTGGTCGATGCTCTCCTCGATTACAAATTGTTACTTGAAAGAAGTTGGTTTTATGATATGACTATCGTTGCCTCATCAGTTTTTCGATGTTTCCAATTTCCTCATCAGGGCAAAATTGTCACTGTTGATCAGTTGGATTTCTGCACGACCGATGCTAGCGTTCCTGCTACCAACAATATTCCTTTCTTGGGAGACCACAAGATCACGTATGAAAGAGTTGGTGTTGGCTTACTGAAATATTCTAGCCTCATGGGTACCTTCCCTACACCACTTCCACCAACTACACATCATATTTCCACCGTTGATATGATTTCGACCGCGGCTTATCAATCTTTGGAATCATCTGACCCTCAGATTGTATCTTGTTCGTTGGAATTCGATGCACTAGGTGACACCGTGCCACTTGGTCCAGCCAAACCATCATATGTTTCTATCCAATCTGCTTCTCCCTCGTCGAATGACCAACATATATTGGTGCCCGACAGTTCCTCGATGCAATCACGATTGAGTTCCTTGTCGTCGACAATCAACTGGATTTCCCCAATTTTTCCTTTTGATGAATCTATTCTGGAAATGTTTTGCATTGACAAGTTACCTCGGGATAATAACAGTCACTGATCCTCTTTTCTTCCCCCTCATGAAGAAATTCGGGCAGATATACAGTCTATCTCCCCTCCTGGTGTTGATTTTTCATCATCTCCCATGATTTCAACTTCCGACGATTTGGATTTGGTAGTGGACATGGTGATTTCTTCGGTAGGATTATTGGAGCCTGATCTCCTTACTCCTATCACGACCCTCGACATGTGTTCCTTATCGAGTGATTATATTCCATCCATCGAAGATATCCTGGAGGCCATGACCGTGTTTTATCCTTTGACATGGTACCCTTCCAGAGCATCATCCTCTTGGAAGCCATGATCCAGACGAAACCACGAGCATAGTTTCTCTTCTCTGTAGCAAGCTCGTTAAAAAATGAAATCGAGGCCCTGAGCATAGTTCTTTTCCTGTGTCAAGCTCGTTAAAAATGAAACAATCACCTCTCTTAAACCTTCTTTTCATCCACCCTTCTCCTTTTTCTCATCTACTAGAGAAATTGGTGACAACATCAAAATCGGTGAATGAATTGAAGCTTGGAGGGCATGTCTCTAGCCTTTGCTGATCATTCTAGAGTTAAGCCACTAGATTTCATGCCGGGGGCATATCGAGCTTAGTCTTTGTTCTTTTTCGTGCTCGAAAATATATGAGAATGCATCCGGGTAAACTTTTATCTCTTTTTCGTACCTGTATGGATACACGAAAAAGGAACCCCCTGGAGTCTCCTTTAAGCTCTTTTCAGACTCTCTAAACATAAAATATTGCCGAGTGATCTTGATTCCTTTCCCACTCGTTAAAAGGTTTGAAAGGGCATCTTTCAAGTGATAATTTATCTCTTTTTCGGCCTCGCGAGACTAACATTACGAAAAAGGACAACATTGGAGTCATCTTTAAGTTCTTTTCAGACTCTCTAAACATGAAAAGATTACCAAGTGACCTTGTTCTCTTCACACTCGTTAAAACATTTGAAGAAAATGTCTGTTGAGCGATAGTTTATCTCTTTTTCGGTCTCATCAGACTACATTATGAAAAAGGAACCGAGAGAGTTCTCTTTTAAGTGTTTTTCCAGACTCTATAATCATGAAAAACCTTCGAGTTTTCTGTCTTTGGACTCGTTAAACAAACATCGACAGGCCCATACGGGACCGAACTCTTACTTCTTCTAGTTTGTTAAAAAGGAAGAGGGACTTACCGAAGGTGAGTCATATCAAGCATGTGTTACCCTCCTTGAGCTCGTTAAATTAAAAAGAGGTACTCGTCTATCTAGATGGGGGAAAAATTGAAGGAAGCAAGCCAAGCAGTTTTTTAGAACATTACCAAGCAACTCTTAGAGTCGCCCTTGAACACATCACTTTGTCTTTGCGCACATCTTAATCCACTGAACCTTTGCATTGAACCAATCCTCTGAGTTTTTCTTACTCCTTCGGGTCACCCGACGAAAGTCACAGTATCCATTGCATCATCGTGTTTTGGTCCATGTCATGTTTCTGCTATCGTGCCTCAATGTTCAAGGGAAGTATCTACCTCGAGAGTCAGCCATCACAAATATCTTGTCTCAATACCTGTGTCAGTCCATGTTCATTTGATTTACCAATTACATCTCTGTGTCTGTTTCGTGTCGTTGATGGGGGATACATCAAGGCCCTCCTTCGACGAGTCTATTCCTGTTGACTTCAACACATTATCTAGGGACTAGACTTAGAAACCAATTAGTACTTTGGGACCTGCATGCCTCAATGGCAGGCCTCCTCACATTTGACAGTGGGTTTACATCATTGACCTTTGATTGAATGATTCCACGGATGTTCGACTTCAGCTCATCCATTCACATTCGTTGGAATGTACTAGGGTACCTCGGGAATCATTGACATTAATGATGATTTCCCTCGCGCTTGTTAATGGTTTACATCATTGACCGGTAATCAAGTGGTTTCTGCCATGTTCAACATCATGACATCTATTCACATGGTTAGATTCGTACTACATCGGGATCGGTAAGAAGACCCTGGGTTGAGTCATCACTCTTATATGTACTTTGCCCAGGTTGCGAAGGAGTTTCTTTTGAACAATGACACATATAATGTTACATAGAGCCACTTTGTATTGGTCGTGGCTATGTCTTGTCATCTCGTAGATCCACTGTGTATTCTTCGTGGCTACGATCAGTTCAGGTCATAGGAGTATAGATCCAGACTGTATCCTCGGTGGCTATACCTTGTATCAATACAATTATGGATCTGCATTGTATTATATGGCGGCCATACCTTGCAAGTCTTTATCACCCAAGCATAGGTATGCCCGCCTTGGGTTTGAAACATGTCATAATATTTGTTGGATGTTTGTGTGCAACTTCTGTTAGGTTCTCTACGTCTATACCCTTGCTTGAAAGTCTACAAAGCATTTCAGTTATCAGTTCTCATCTTCTAACTTCATACTTTGGGGGGCAATCTGTTACACATCAAAATTACTCACTTTGATAGTGTCGCAAGTGTCGTCATTATAAGTGTCGCAAGTGTCGCATTTTGCTCACAAGTGTCAAGAAAAACATACTGCCATAATGCCTATGTCGTACCTATAACAACATCAGAAAGACACTTGAAACACCTCAAACATTTGATTTGGAAGAAGAAGAATGGTTAACTGGGTTTATGAACCTCTTGCCATTTGAAAGAACCATTAAAATTGAGTTTTTAGAGGAGAGCACTCCCATATACCTCTCTCAGGAGTGTTGGCACCCCCCTATAGACTATCTGGGAGCGTTATAACACTACATCTGCTCTTTTGGAGGAGTGCTACTACTATCAGGAGTGTTGGTTCCCCCCTATACATTACTAGGGAGCGTTATAACGCTCTAATTGCCCTTTTGGGGAGTGCTACCTATTCTGGGCAACAATTGGTTTGTTGAGAAGAATGGGGGAAAGATCTCTTCAATCTTTGAAGGCAATTGGATTTGAATCATTGGTCAAGCCATAATCTTAGGGAGGATCCCTGACTGAAGGAGGAAAATCCTCAACTTACCCCAAATATATCTCAAGTGGTTGGGCCTCTCCAAGCCTATATAAGCAGGCTTTCTTATGGTGAACAAGAGGATTTTGGAGGCATGAAACCTATGATCTCATAGGAAACACACACTGAAGTGGAGGAGAATAATCAGTGAAGTTATTGTCATTCTGATCGTGGGTCTTTTGAGCAAGGGTTAGACAAAGAGGACTTGATGAAGCTGCTGCACTCGCATCTACGGTTGTAAGTTTCCTTCGTTGTTGTTCTCATCAATATAATATGCTTGGCCTGTTTCTTTCTAGTTTATGCTTAATCTCACATGAACTTGTCTCTAAAAGATAGGTCTATTTCGAGCTAATATCAGTAGAGTAGGAAGTGGTTGTACTTTTGTTTGTCTACAGGACTTATCGAGGAGTGATATATTGGGGCTCAACTCGGACTGTGCAGGGACAAACACCGGTAAAAGGTACTTCTTTCCTCCTTTCTCCTCATACATTAGTTTATCTAGATCTAAAAGGAAGCCAGTGACCATGATAAGCATCTTCTGTCTTAAGAGTTAAGAGTCTAGCTCTCAAGAGGAGATCTACCTGTCTGTAGGGAGATTTTCCTTCAACAGCGTGTTGCAATCTTGTGAAGTTCTGATTCTGCTATGTCCCGGAGGTGATTCCCAGAATCATTAAGGGAATTTTTTATCTCGTAATCCAAATTTTCATAGATTTGTCCCCATGATTTGATCTAGTTGATAGCATGTGGCGTGGTGTCGGATATGACATCTCCATCTGGGCTGGAAAACTCAGCTATATCTTCACTCTTCTTGGATCCCTTCTTTGGTGCGATGTCTTTCGTATTGAAACGAAAACCTGTCACGGAAGAGATATGTGTAAGCTCGACTGGATGCGAATTACTCCTGATAGAAATATTGAGAATAAGTTTCAAAACATAGACCTTTAATTTTCTTTTAACTCATTTTATGGTGAAAGTACTGACATAGCTGCCAAAAATTTAATACCTTTAATGCAGAGAATATTTCTGAGATACGCATTTGTGTCACATAAATCACCATCTATCTGTTATTAATGTGGTCGTATTTCGACAATTTTAAAATCAAAATTCAAAAGATCTCGTTCGACGGAAACCGAAAAAACAAAATACTTAAGAAGTTTAATTACCATTAAATGTATTTTTAAAACGAAGTTAGCTCTTTTTAAACATTGGTATTGAGTCGGGACTTCGCGTTTCGGGGTTTCGGGAATCGTGCTTACATGAGGTATGTCATCACTAAACCCCGAATCCTGAAATCATGATGGGATTAGTTTTAGGCCTTAACTTCGATATTGAGTTGGGACTTCACGTTTCAGGGTTTCGGGGATCGCGCTTACATGAGGTATGTCACCACTAAACCCTGAATCCTGAAATCGAGATGGGATTAGTTTCTTAATTAATCAGGATCAAGACTGACTTCCATTTCTTTCGAAAAATTGGGAATCGAGATTTTGCGATTTAAAATGTATTGAAAACGTGTTGTTCTGAGTAAACCCAAATCCCGAAAGGTTAAAATATGGTTAATTAACTCCTTTAGGGTTTTAATTTATTGTGAGTAAAAGTACTTTACAGAACATGCGTCTAGACTTTAGAAACACTTGAGCTTTCTGTCTTTTATTATTAAAAAATAAAATTATTTCAGGATTTCGGTACCGGGCTTTTTGGGACTGATAGTGAGGATTATACCTTATAAAAAGACGAATCCCGGAAAAGAAAAGTTTTAGTCTTAGAGATAAAGACTTTAAGACCTGGTTTCAATAGCCTAGATGCTTTGGTCTTGATAAATGAATCCAGCTACACAAGTGAATGTGTTTCCTTCCCTTGATACCAGTCCACGGAAATTTAAACATCAGGCTATGAATTTTGTGTAAAATAGAATTTGGTATGGCTGCCAATGCCATCCAGTAAACAACTTGACCCTCAAGCATAGATTTTACAAGAGTAAAACGTCCCCCAGAGACAAGAATCTATTACACCACCACCCGATCTTTTCTTCAAATTTTGTTAGAAGCCATCGACAATCCTCAGGTTTGTATGCCTCTGCCTTTAAATAATAACCAATGTACCAGAATCCTTTAGCCAAATCCTCAAAACCATAAGGAAAAAGTACCTTTAATCTATCAAGAGCATCATCAAGGATTCCATAATGATAAAAGATGGATTTTGACCAATTTATACTCATACCCGAGGATCTACAAAAATTTATTAAAATACTTTTGATCTCAGTCCACTCTTCCACCGATGCCTTCGACATAATTAAAACATCGTCAACAAAAAACAGATGCAGAATCTTTACAAGTCTTGAAACCTTGACCCCTGAAAGCTTCCCTTCACCCATTCCTTTCTTTAGCAAATGACTGAGACCTTCCATAAGAAGAATAAATAATAAGGGCGATAATGGATATCCCTGGCACAACCCTCTTCTACTTTTGAGCATCTGAGAAGTCTCCCCATTAATCAAGACTGTGAAATTAACACTAGTCACACAACCTAGGATCCAATTAGTAAAATGAATGCTAAAACCTGATTGGAGCAGGATCAAGCGTAAGGAATCCCAATTTATACAGTCGTAGGCTTTCTTAATATCTAACTTCAGAATCAAGGATTTAGACTTCTTAACCTTTACATTGTGGAGACACTCCTGAGTTGTACCAATCGCATCCAAAATATGCCTACCTTTGAGAAAACCTAACTGTTCCTCCGACAACGACCGGGGTTTGATCCTATTTGTTATTATCTTTGTAATCAGTTTGTAGCAGAGATTGCACAGGGATATCGGTCTATAATCCCCGAAGGAGATAGGATTATTTACCTTTGGAATCAACGTTAAAAAAGTAACATTTAATGAATTTTTAATTGCTCCCCGAAGCCTTGAGTCCTCCACCAGATCCAACAAGTCATCTCCCATTAGCTCAAAGAAATGTAGATAGAACTCTACAGTCCATCCATTGGGACCCAGGCTTATATCTTTGGAGAAAGCTTTAAGAACCTCCCATAGCTCCTGCTTAGTGCACAGTCTTTCTAGATGCTTTGTGTCCTCAGCATTTACCAAACAACGGAAGAGTCCAATTGTATTAACCTGATATGCTATATACTCCTCTTCCAACTTTCCATAGAATGATTTAAAAAATTCAACAGCTTCAGACTTTATGGCCTCCACGCCAGTGTGTAACTGACCTTCTACATCACATATCTCCCAAATTTGTTTTTTGTTCCTACTATAACTAGCAAAGTTATGAAAAAATTTAGTCTTTTTGTCTCCAGACTTTAACCACACCGCTCTGCTCCTAAGTCTACATTTTTCCTCTTCTTCTCTAAGTATTTCATCCTGCTCTGTCTCCAGAAGTTTGATATTATTCTCTCTAACATTAGAGCCTCGCTCCCAGGCCTCTTGTAATAGAAAACTAGTCAACAAATCTTCAAGTAATGTTAACTTTTCTTCCTGAACTCTAATGTTCTCTTTGGACCATGTTTTCAATTGATTTTTTAAGGCTTTCATCTTATTTACGAATCTTTGTTGTACATCCCTTTCAAACTGGTAAGTCAGATCTTTCCAAATAGATGTAACTATATTTGAGACCTCCGGTTCTGATAACCACCTGGCATTGAACTTGAAAGGATATGCCTTTGGAAAAGATACCATGTCTATCCTCAAAAGAACCGGTGCCTGATCCGAAAACTAAGGATAATCAACCCATGATTTATACGTGCAAGAGCCTACTAACAAGTCTTCAGTCACTAATACTATATCCAGTCTTTTTGATATGCTGGGATCTCCGCTACGACCATTCCTCCAGGTTGGCACCACCGCATCCGGAAGTACATATACTAAACCAACATTATCAAAGAGCTCAGTAAAAAATGCTAAAGCATATCTAAATGAGTAGTCGCTCCCCACATCTCCCCAGCTGCACAAGTAAGATTTAAATCCCCATCCACAATAAGATTTTTGCTATCAAGAATTCCACTGGCCACCAACTTTTCCCAGAACGCTTTCCTCTCCGAGCAAGGGCCATATACATTAAGCAGTGATACTAGTTGATTAAGCTCCAAGCACATTCCTGTAAGTAGAATGCCACCACAACATAAATAAGGCACAATGTCAAAGATGTTCGGATCCCAAGAGACAAGTAGCCATCCCGAAGTCTCGACCACACTGTTGTCTGTATGTAGTTATTTTTAATTTAATTTAATTTGTTGTTGTTGTTGTCACGTAACATCAAACATAAAATTATATGATTGATAATTACTCTCGGTGCCATAAATTATTATTATTAATAATTTTATTTTTAAATTCTTTGTGTGTAATCCAAGTGCCCGAGTGTTTTCAACATGCTGAATTCATTTTTCCTTCAAAAATGAATTTTAAACAACAAAAAATAGTGATTTCCTATAAAGAATTCATTTCTCCTTCAAAAATGAATTTTAAACAACAAAAAATAGTGATTTCTTGTAAGTAATTCAAGCAGAAAAAGCCATTTCATAGAAGAGTTAGAGAAAACCGAAAACATATATCAATATTGAAATAATAATCTATGATTAAAAAATTTACACGTATTTTTTTGGAATCTAAGGGTTCAAACTGAATTTATAGACGACTTAAGGCCCCAAAACTCTGGTCACACATATGACCACTCGCTTGACAAACGGCGATTGAACTTCGCTTACAAATAATTCCAAATAATTTGTGAAGAGCTAGCGTCTCGAAAGGAGGAACCGACAGCTGACCAGGAGGGCAACCGAATCGACTAGGCTTTTCCGGAATGTTAACAGTTTAACCCCAATAATGATCGAACACGCAATCCGCGATTCAAGTTGCAATCGTGGCGCCCTGGATGACGGCTCCTGGGGTGTCAAAATGGAAGTTCATGGAGTGTAAAGAGACCCAGCTTTGCTGCACAATTCGTGCTGGAACATTAATTGTTTTGGTTCCAGATGGAATTTCAAGCACTAGGGTTCCAGGGATTAAAGAAAATGTTTCAAATTGCTCCAATTTCCACGATTGGGGTTTCGATACCGTTTCAGAACCGCAGCAAATTACATGCGTGGTGCACAAGGAAGAATGCTGACACTTTGGCGGTATATGTGTCGAAGAAGCTGAGGCGTTTGGGCAATTGCTGTTGCCAGAGAACCGATAGAGTGGATGAAATTATCGGCGAGGAGATAAACGGGCAGAGAGAACCCGGGGCAGGGTTACATGAGGAGGAGAGCCATATCGAAAAGGAAGCGTGGAACCTTCTCAGGTCCGCTGTGGTAAACTACTACGGGAGCCTCATCGGAACCATTGCTGCAAAGGATCCCACCAATCCAAGTATGCTTAATTATGATCAGGTTTTCATTCGCGATTTTATACCTTCTGGAGTGGCGTTTATGCTCAAAGGAGAGCCTGGTATCGTCAGGAATTATATTCTCCATACTCTGCAGTTGCAGGTACTCAGAAAAATTCATCAATCGTATGCTGTTTTATTAATGGTTTGCATATTTTTATTTTTTTTGCTGAATGCACTTGTTTTTATGCTAAATACCCAAGTGAAGTATGTTAAATTCGTCTATAAAATAAAATAACGAGTAATTGCATACCAGATATCAGCACTGTTATACACGTTCTTTGGAACGGGACTCTGGAACATATGGAGAAGATGTTCCCATATCAAAAGCTTTGCTGATTCTGAATTTGGTTTTGGTTTTGGGGTTTAA
>JZKD02S1664496.1:702959-713971 GCA_000966675.3 Picea glauca
GTGTGTAACTGACCTTCTACATCACATATCTCCCAAATTTGTTTTTTGTTCCTACTATAACTAGCAAAGTTATGAAAAAATTTAGTCTTTTTGTCTCCAGACTTTAACCACACCGCTCTGCTCCTAAGTCTACATTTTTCCTCTTCTTCTCTAAGTATTTCATCCTGCTCTGTCTCCAGAAGTTTGATATTATTCTCTCTAACATTAGAGCCTCGCTCCCAGGCCTCTTGTAATAGAAAACTAGTCAACAAATCTTCAAGTAATGTTAACTTTTCTTCCTGAACTCTAATGTTCTCTTTGGACCATGTTTTCAATTGATTTTTTAAGGCTTTCATCTTATTTACGAATCTTTGTTGTACATCCCTTTCAAACTGGTAAGTCAGATCTTTCCAAATAGATGTAACTATATTTGAGACCTCCGGTTCTGATAACCACCTGGCATTGAACTTGAAAGGATATGCCTTTGGAAAAGATACCATGTCTATCCTCAAAAGAACCGGTGCCTGATCCGAAAACTAAGGATAATCAACCCATGATTTATACGTGCAAGAGCCTACTAACAAGTCTTCAGTCACTAATACTATATCCAGTCTTTTTGATATGCTGGGATCTCCGCTACGACCATTCCTCCAGGTTGGCACCACCGCATCCGGAAGTACATATACTAAACCAACATTATCAAAGAGCTCAGTAAAAAATGCTAAAGCATATCTAAATGAGTAGTCGCTCCCCACATCTCCCCAGCTGCACAAGTAAGATTTAAATCCCCATCCACAATAAGATTTTTGCTATCAAGAATTCCACTGGCCACCAACTTTTCCCAGAACGCTTTCCTCTCCGAGCAAGGGCCATATACATTAAGCAGTGATACTAGTTGATTAAGCTCCAAGCACATTCCTGTAAGTAGAATGCCACCACAACATAAATAAGGCACAATGTCAAAGATGTTCGGATCCCAAGAGACAAGTAGCCATCCCGAAGTCTCGACCACACTGTTGTCTGTATGTAGTTATTTTTAATTTAATTTAATTTGTTGTTGTTGTTGTCACGTAACATCAAACATAAAATTATATGATTGATAATTACTCTCGGTGCCATAAATTATTATTATTAATAATTTTATTTTTAAATTCTTTGTGTGTAATCCAAGTGCCCGAGTGTTTTCAACATGCTGAATTCATTTTTCCTTCAAAAATGAATTTTAAACAACAAAAAATAGTGATTTCCTATAAAGAATTCATTTCTCCTTCAAAAATGAATTTTAAACAACAAAAAATAGTGATTTCTTGTAAGTAATTCAAGCAGAAAAAGCCATTTCATAGAAGAGTTAGAGAAAACCGAAAACATATATCAATATTGAAATAATAATCTATGATTAAAAAATTTACACGTATTTTTTTGGAATCTAAGGGTTCAAACTGAATTTATAGACGACTTAAGGCCCCAAAACTCTGGTCACACATATGACCACTCGCTTGACAAACGGCGATTGAACTTCGCTTACAAATAATTCCAAATAATTTGTGAAGAGCTAGCGTCTCGAAAGGAGGAACCGACAGCTGACCAGGAGGGCAACCGAATCGACTAGGCTTTTCCGGAATGTTAACAGTTTAACCCCAATAATGATCGAACACGCAATCCGCGATTCAAGTTGCAATCGTGGCGCCCTGGATGACGGCTCCTGGGGTGTCAAAATGGAAGTTCATGGAGTGTAAAGAGACCCAGCTTTGCTGCACAATTCGTGCTGGAACATTAATTGTTTTGGTTCCAGATGGAATTTCAAGCACTAGGGTTCCAGGGATTAAAGAAAATGTTTCAAATTGCTCCAATTTCCACGATTGGGGTTTCGATACCGTTTCAGAACCGCAGCAAATTACATGCGTGGTGCACAAGGAAGAATGCTGACACTTTGGCGGTATATGTGTCGAAGAAGCTGAGGCGTTTGGGCAATTGCTGTTGCCAGAGAACCGATAGAGTGGATGAAATTATCGGCGAGGAGATAAACGGGCAGAGAGAACCCGGGGCAGGGTTACATGAGGAGGAGAGCCATATCGAAAAGGAAGCGTGGAACCTTCTCAGGTCCGCTGTGGTAAACTACTACGGGAGCCTCATCGGAACCATTGCTGCAAAGGATCCCACCAATCCAAGTATGCTTAATTATGATCAGGTTTTCATTCGCGATTTTATACCTTCTGGAGTGGCGTTTATGCTCAAAGGAGAGCCTGGTATCGTCAGGAATTATATTCTCCATACTCTGCAGTTGCAGGTACTCAGAAAAATTCATCAATCGTATGCTGTTTTATTAATGGTTTGCATATTTTTATTTTTTTTGCTGAATGCACTTGTTTTTATGCTAAATACCCAAGTGAAGTATGTTAAATTCGTCTATAAAATAAAATAACGAGTAATTGCATACCAGATATCAGCACTGTTATACACGTTCTTTGGAACGGGACTCTGGAACATATGGAGAAGATGTTCCCATATCAAAAGCTTTGCTGATTCTGAATTTGGTTTTGGTTTTGGGGTTTAAATGTTATTGTTAGTTCTGGATTTGGTTTTGGGGTTAAGTGTTGTTACTTCTGAGAAGATGTTCTCATATTAAAAGCTTTGTTAATTCTGAATTTGGTTTTGGGGTTAAGTGTGGTTAATAATTCTGAATTTGGTTTTGGGGTTTAAGTGTTGTTAATTTTGAATTTGGTTTTGGAGTTTATTAATAATTCTGAATTTGGTTTTAGGGTTTAATTGTGAATTTGGTTTTAGGGTTTAAGTGTGGTTGTTAATTTTAAATTTGGTTTTAGGGTTTATAATCATTACTAGTCTCAGCAACATAATACTAGTCTCAGCAACATAATACTTATATTTGGTAAAGAGAATATTTTTTGAATTTGGTTTTGGAGTTTATTAATAATTCTGAATTTGGTTTTAGGATTTAAGTGTGATTGTTAATTTTGGATTTGGTTTTAGGGTTTGTAATCATTACTAGTCTCAGCAACATAATACTTATATTTGGTAAAGAGAATATTTTTTGAATTTGGTTTAGGAGTTTATTAATAATTCTGAATTTGGTTTTAGGGTTTAAGTGTGGTTGTTAATTTTGAATTTGGTTTTAGGGTTTATAATCATTACTAGTCTCAGTAACATAATACTTATATTTGGTAAAGAGAATATTTTTTAAATCATAAATATGATAATAATTTAATAGGAATTTTTAGTATGAGTAAAATTTCACCATGATCTAAGTTAAGTTTTATGAATGGTGGAACATTGTCTTTAAGAGTTTTATCTAATTCTATATTTAGGTGGAACATTGTTTTCAAGGGCTTTATCCAATTTTATATAAATCTAGATGGTTAAAAATTTAATTCAAAATTCCAAATTGATTTGAACTTTGATTTCCTATATCATCGGATTTTGGTAACAAGAGGGAAGTTTGTTACAAAATTAGATAGCTACCTTATTTTGAGTTCATGTTCGATGCTTCATTCAAATTTCAGCCCTATCATTTTTTTATAGTGGGATAGAGACCTACCATGGTGGTGATTGGCAACGTAGAATTAGGGTTCACTTTCAAAGAGGGAGCATGAGAAACGACTGCCACATCCAAGGTAGCAGGCACACAAATTACCCAATCATGACATGATGATTTAATAGGCCAAATTATTTAAGGCTATCCCTTTTGGATTTTTGAAGATGTTGTCAAATTCCAATGATGTGACTTCTTAGAGGACTAGAGTGATTTTCACTGGTTAGCCTTAGTTCATGAGCATTGCGATGCTTATTTGTTAAAGATGTTATGACCCTAGTATTAAAGTACATACTTGAGAAACTAATAATCGTCAAGAGATAAGTTTTGCGATGGGGAAGTTCAAAGCTTGAATGTAATTCCATGTTTATCAAGTAACTTGTTCTCATTGTAGCTTGGGAGGCCCACATTCCATATTTACAAATGTTTGAACATCTTAATCCAACTATTAATGAATTAGCTTATCGTTTTCTCAATGATCTATACCACTCTCTAAATCATTCTTTGTAAACGGATTCAACAATGTTACTTGAAGAGTTTGGGAGGTTGGGGGGAGGAGCAAAGTGAATGGTAAAATCTCATTAATTTACTTATGTGTTCATCAACTCATACAACTTTACACTTTACAATATCCATAATCAACAAAAGAAGACAAATTCAATCAATAAATTATAAACATCAAAATTGAAACTAAAATAATGAATAACCAAGAATCTAAATATTAAAAACAAAAGAAGAAAAACACAATAGGAAATGGAAGGCATTGCATAATGTCTTTATGCATATACATCTCTCTTACAAGCTTTTCAAGACATAAAACTAAGATGATTTCCTAATAAAGGATAGGACTCCAAAGTAATTAAGATGTTTTCATAAATAAAAATGATTTTATAATAAGATTTATTTATTAATATTCAAGGAACAAGGAATAAATTAAGATACCCTTGCCCCTTCCACCAGTACCATACAAATATTTGCAAATAACAACTTGTTCATTTGTATATATTTCACTCGCTTTTTGGAATTGAACATGTAACCTTTGAGGGGAAAACCCATATTCTTAATTGTTAAGCCCACTCAAACTATACAACATGAAAAAGAATTTATAACCTTATGTAATATAAAACTTTTGAAACAAATGATCGATTGAAATGTGTCACAATGTTTTGTGACAAGTTTTCAGACTCTTACCAGACATAATTCAAATCTTATTGGTTATAGTGCACTTCAACATATATAACTATAAATTTAACCTTATGTCATTGAGTGTAGTCAAGGGTTTAATCCATATACAAATGTAGTTGGTTCATTTTAAAATTAAAATTGAGTCCCTCATTTCGAGGATGATACTCAGGGTAAACACTAGAATCTTCAAGACACAAGGCCGGTCAACAATAGGGCTTGAAGCCATTACAACAATATACGTGTTAAGAGTTCAATATGTCACTTGTGGGAATTGAACTTGGCAAACGTTTATGTTAAAATTAACATAAGTCTCTCGAAATAAGTAAAAAAAGTCAAGATATAAAGTGTGAAAACAAAACTCGAAACTTTAAATCAAACAAAAAAATTATTCCCAAAGAAAAACAACAATGATATGGGTCTAGATCATGTTAAATTCTACTAATTAACTTTGAAGTGTAAATAAAACTTTAAACATTGATCCAAATCCAATTTGCCTCTTACATGTTAAGAGCTATATTGTTGCATTGAGTACGTCATCCACCTCTATTCTCCCGTTACATTAAATTCATCGTTGAATGACATTAACATCACAAGAAATTCATGTTTCTCCATTCACATTAAAAGTTCAAAATTCAAGCAATATTTTCCAAACAACATCCATTTCAATGTATTTATTTTCACAACAACATAACTAAATTGAATTGATGAAGCTTATAACTCCAATACTTGGGTTCTCAATTGGAATAAAATCCATTTTACAAGTATATTGGAGGGCTTTTCCTCAATACACGTATTTTTATATAAGGACATATGACTATGTGAGTTGGTGGAATGATTAAGGGATATACTTTTATCCTAGGACATATGAGTATATGTGTTGGTGAATAATGATTTAAGGTTTCACTGGTTTATTCTAAAGGGGGTTAGGGTACATGTACTCCTTTGTGGATTTTAAGTACAACTTGAGTGGGCCTAATGGTTAAGAACATGTGTTTCCTCCTAGGAGATCATAGGTTCAAATTAGAGGGGGGTAGAGTCTATACATGTTGGCCAATTTTGATAAGGCTAGAAGGGTAGATGACCCCTGGGATAGAGGTCCACCTTGGTGGTCTTCAGGACGCCTCAACTCTTGCTAAGTCACAAGTTTCTGGTATATCTGGCTTGCGAGCTAGTGGATATACTCTTGGGTTATTTCCCATGGTTAAAAAAACAAATTAGGGTTACTTTGTCCATCTATATAAGAAAGTTCAAATATATAATCTAACAATGTTGAACTTAAATAAGCCATCAATAACATATATTTATGAAAAGATATATATACAAAAGTTTGGATCAAAATTAAATAATTTTATGGAACGAGTTTTATCATATTTTTTTAGATAAGTTATTATCTCTTTGAATACTATTCTCATAGTTCTCACATGCTCATGGTCACTTGAGCTAACCCTCAAGACTATATTTATGTGTCTGAAGTTAGATAAAAGACATACAAGTTCATGGAAGGGGCTTTGTCGAATTTTCTTAAATAAGTTATCATCCCCAACATCGCCCATGTTCAATGTGAAGTGGGGAAGTTGTGATGTAATGCCTTCTCTCCAAGGCCCCCCTATTCAGATTAAAAAGGGGGTGTTGTGAATAGAACCCTATTTTGAGATATGTATCCATAAACCCACTCACCTTTGTATCTTGGCCATGGTCTATCCTATATTTGAGTTGGTATCCATAATCCCAGACTCTAATTATTCTCGAGCTCTCTCCAAGGCATTTGAGTTGTCTCAAGTGTATTCAAGTTGGGTATCCATAAACCCACTTAACCTAAATTCAAGTTCTCTTAGTGGTATTCAAGCTCTCTCAAGGATATTCAGTTAGGTATCCATAAACTCACTCTCATACTATATTTGAGTTTTCTTAGTTATATTCAAGCTCTTTAGGTGTATTTGAGTTGGGTATCCAAAAACCTACTTTCAAATTGTATTCAAGTTTTCTCAGTTGTACTCAAGCTCTCTTAGGTGTATTCGAGTTAGGTATACATAGATTTACTTTATTTTGTATTTTGGCCAAGGATAACCCTATATTTGAGATCATTATCTATAAGCCTACTCTCCCATTTGTATTTCATCATTCTCCATGGTCTCTTACTTAACCTTAGGGGGGATGTTGAAATGACGGTGTAATCCTAACATAAGGCTATGGATGACCTAACCTTCTTGTTATGTTTTAGTGTGTTTCTAGGGTTTGGCCTAAAGTCAATTTAGTCAACACACATTTATTATATACCTATGTGGTTAAGACTGACCTAGCTATTATGTCTACCCATAACCCCTCTTTGAGAGGGTGGCCTACCTCTTGAGTCGTGCATAAATACACACTCAAGTCTCATTTGTAAATCAATCATTCTAATATTCAAGTGTTTCGATGTTTATCCTACAAGCACCATATCAAGTGCCCATCTCTTGTTCTTGGGTTGCATTTCTTCTCTGTATCACACTTATGGATTAACTATATGACACATTTGTTAGGGCTTTATTTGGCATTGCAATAGTTCCATCTTTATCCTTGTTTATTATAGGAGTTAGGGTTTGCAGGTTGGTTATGTTTGATCCCCTCGTACTCTTATGAATCTCAACAACCTCCACAACCACCACTACATATAGTGAACAATATTTGTATAATTTATCAAGGTGTTATTTTGTTTTCCCATAATTATTTTTAAGAGGACCTTTAGAGTATTTTTCGACAAATTGAGTCTCCAAAGAGTGATCCATCCATAGAGAGAAGAGGGGAATTCTCTTGGCAGATTATTATTAGACAAATCCATGAATTGTGTCATTTCCATTCCCCCCAACTCTGATGATATTGAGCCACTTAATAGATTGCTAGATAAATTAAAATTCATTTGCATTTCCCTCAAACTAGCCACAAATGGTAGGGATGGAACTTATAATCTTGTTCAAAGAAATGCCAATATCCTAGAGCTTGTTGCACTTTCCAAGACTCCACGATATTAGACCACTAAGCATATTGCTAGACAAGGAGCAAAGCTAGCTATTGAAGCTTTCATATTGCTTTTAAATTGGCACTTGGAAATTTATTTCACTTAAGCCTAAGTGTAGCAATCTCTCTACAATTGGTTATTTCGAATGAAATTCTGATGCTTCTACAAAATTAGATGAAATAACAAGTCAATAAGAATTGTTCAGAATAATAGCTTGCAATTGATGATTGAGTTTACCTTCAGCTTCATCCTTACAAGCAATTTTCCATGAAGAACTAACGTAGCCAAAAAAATTCACAAAAGTGGTATGGACCCTACAAAATTTGGGAGACCGCATCTATCTTACAGTTATCTACATCTTCTCGCAATCATGGTGTCCTCATGTCTCTAGTCTAAAAAAAAATGGGTAACACATTCTAATTCAAACAACGTTGCCAAAGTTAGATGATGAAGGTAAGCTCATTTTGGAGCTAGAATTAGTTATAGACACCCAAAGTCATCAATGATGTCTGAAGCCCATCATTGAGCATTGGATTAAATGGTAGAATCTATCTTTAGATGATGCCACATGGGAAACACATTTTCATTTAGTAGAATCCAAGATTACCAAAGCTTT
This sequence comes from Picea glauca, assembly GCA_000966675.3. Taxonomy (NCBI): domain Eukaryota; kingdom Viridiplantae; phylum Streptophyta; class Pinopsida; order Pinales; family Pinaceae; genus Picea; species Picea glauca. The sequence continues at coordinate 711,282 of JZKD02S1664496.1, forward strand.
GAGGGAAGAACTTTTTTAAGAGAGGGGCGTGTTTTGTACCTACTCACACTATTACTATATTCTTCTCTTTATCTATTTTTTTACCTCTATCTTCTTATTCTCTTTTACCAAGATATGTAAGAGCTTCAATAATTGCCCCAAAACCACTATTTTCTTCTTCTTTCTTTACTAGTATGATTTAAATAGGACATTATATGTATGGAGGGGTTATGTTGACATATAAGAACTCATTGGAGGTTACCCTCTCAAAGTGGTGTTGGAGGTTGCCACCTTGAAGTGTTGAAATTTAGGTTTTACCCAGATTATAAATTAAGCAAGACATCCATAATGTAAACAACATGTAATTCATATAATGTTATGCCTCAATCACATAAACATGTAATTCATATAATGTTTTTCCTCAATCACATAAACGTGTAATTCATATAATGTTATGCCTCATTTTATTTTCAAATAATGAATACATATATCCCATATTTATAGGAATTTTGGGATACGACCACATTAAATGTGGGTAGATACAAGTGAAGGTGGATATGCCACCTAAGGTGTGCTCTTACCTAAATGCATTAAAAAATGCAACTAATGTTGAATTTTCATTATGCTAGGCTCAAGCATGAGGTTTATTTCAATTTTATCTTTTACTTGAACCATAAACAAATGCAACTACACCATTAACAATTGTTGCAATAACCAAGATTAAAAGAAGAAATACCATGCACAAGAACACAAGAAATATCCCGGGAAACCCTTCTCAACAAGGGAAGAAAACCCAACAATCCTTTGATATATTCTCAAGAGAAAGACCTCCCACACCATAGACCTAGCACACAAAAGGGTGCTCTCCAAAACCAAGAAGCTAACACCCAAGAGAGGTGCACACTTCAGCCCTAGAAGATGTGCTTGCTGAAATTCTGAAATTACATGTGACTTGTGTGTTTCCTCAATGGGGAAATCACCTTTATTTATACTAGACTCGACACATCAAAAGTGGTGTCTATTGTAACAACAGGGCCGACCTTAATAACTCATAATATAATGAATAATTACAATATTAATTATATTTTACATTAATTATCTTTCACTTTATGGTGGGGCCGACCTATACCCTTTACATCACAATTAGGGTTACAGGTAAATCTTACTCTTGGACAATATAACAAGGGATCTCACACACCCATTAATTCTCAACCACTAGGGGTACGTCCACCTGTGCTCAACCATAGGGACATGTGACTTGTGTGTTTCCTCAATGAGGAAATCACCTTTATTTATACTAGACTGGACACATCAAAAGTGGTGTCTATTGGCACAACAAGGTTGACCTCAATAACTCATAATATAATTAATAATTACAATATTAATTATCTTTCACTTTATGGTGGGGCCGACCTATACCCTTTACATCACAATTAGGGTTACGTGTAAATCTTACTCTTAGACAATATAGCAAGGGATCTCACACACCCATTAGTGCTCAACCACTAGGGGTACGTCCACATGTGATCAGCCACATGGACGTCCTATTCAACATATCTCTATCTCACTGAGTCTCACAAGACAATCATATGGAAGCAAGGGATCTCACACACCCACTAGTGCTCAACCACTAGGGGCACGTCCACCTGTGCTCAGCCATAGGGACATCCTACTCAATAGATCTCTATCTCATTGAGTCTCATAGGATAATCATCTAGAGTACCACATCGCCTAAACTCTCTACATAGAGGAGAACGATACACCCATCACATGGGCACCTTCACCCTTCACAGGGGTACACGTCGTTTCATCGCAAACGACACACCCATCTCATGGGCATCATCACCCCACAGGGGCACACACATCGATACACCCATTTCATGGGCATCCTCACCCCATATAGGGGAACACACCGTTCCATCTTAGTCTCAGAGAAGAACGACACACCCATCTCATGGGCACACCCAACTCATGGGCTCTCTCACAGGCCAACTCACTCAGTATGTGTCTTGGAGGATGTCTCACAAAGTTGTAATCATCAACACTCCCTCTGAACTAGGGAGGCATTCTCCACCAAGCCAAGTTCTCACGGAAGTACTCGAACTTTGTCTTGGCAAGCGGTTTAGTGAAGATATCTGCAATCTGCTCATGTGTAGGAAGGTAATACACTTGTAGGAAGACACTTGTTACCAACAATATGATAAGATTGGTTTGGATCAACAACACTCTTGTTGAAGCCCAAACTCATCAAGAATCCATCCATTTTTTCATACCAAGCACGAGGTGCTTGCTTTAGTCCACACAGGGCTTTCTTCAACCTGCACACATGATATTTCTCATCGTGTATCACGAATCCTTCTGGATGCTCGATATAAACTTCTTCCTCAATCTCACCATTGAGAAAGGTTATCTTTACATCCATCTGATGTAGTTTCCAACCCATGGATGCAACTAATGCAATGATAGTACAGATGGAAGTGTATCGGGCTACTAGAGTAAATGTCTCAACATAGTCAACTCCCTCCACTTGTGAGAATCCTTTGGCTACAAATCTCTCTTTGTATTTCTCGACACTTCTATCAATTGCATGCTTGATCTTATAGATCCACTTGGAAGTCACTACAGACTTCCCTTCTGGTCTCAGAACAATACGCATACATCATTCTTCAAGATGGACTGATATTCTTCTGTTATGGCATCTTGCCATACCT
>JZKD02S1664496.1:716156-734405 GCA_000966675.3 Picea glauca
TATGTTCAAGTGAAACAATACTTATGGAAGAATAACAAGATAAGGATTGCTATTACGATGACTACAAGTCAAGCAATACACAGGAAAAGGATGAAGTATGTTAACAATCTTTGGTAACAATTCCTATGGAAGCTATTATATAAGTAACAACTGCCAGATAAGCCGAAATCAGAATCAAACCTGAAGAGACCTGGAAGAATTCGAAACAAAAAGAAGTGAGCAATCAAGAGGAAATTAGAAAAAGACTTATGACACTTTGCAAAAGGAAATAAGGATGCAGACAGAAGCGTGGACTCTCTTAGACGGAGGGAGTTGATTACAAAATTCCAAAAGAAGAGCATGCATTCATGTATGAAGCAAGGATTAGGAGCGAGCTAATTCTAAATGATATGATCCATTGAGGATTATGAAGTATCTGTCTTTGTTCTCATTGAAAGTAGGGGCCATGATAAACAACACGTGTTCAGAAGAAGTCTTCTTCAAAAAGAAGCCTCAAAGCATCCTTGGTTGTCCATCTACATCCACGATCCTCTGATGAAAAGAAGAAGTTGGAATCTTCAGGGCATGGAATCTATAGAAGACTCCATGGACCCAACAACTAAAGTGAAACATGAGGAAGAACATGAAGATTCCAAGAAAGAAAGAAAAGTGAGAAAAACCAGTTATTATACTGAGAATCACAAGACCACCAACTTGGTTTAAACTTGAACCCACTAGAAGCAATCAAGCATAAGTAATGGAAGATATGATGAAGAACAATATATGTAAGAAATTGTGAAAAAGGGTTATGAATGGAAGCATTGCGAGATTCAAAACTAGAGGTTCTTCCAGAAGAAGAAGACTATGATAACAACTTGTTCCTGTAAACTAGATATACCTCTATCTGAGCTATTATATCTCTTGCAGTATCCATGGATTGAAGTTTACATCAGTTGGTTGTAAAAGACTGTTCATCCCAATAGAGCATTTGAGGAAGAAGTTTATGTAAAGCAATCTCAAGGTTTTGAGGTATACCAAAAAGAGGCCCATGTATGCAGATATAAGAAGACCTTGTATGGATTCGAACAACTTGATGCAGAATATCTCATATACAACAGAAGTGTGGTGAAAACTTTCTATGACAGAGATAGCGTATCAAAATAGTTACTCATAAGTTTGAGATGATGGATTGCTAATCCATGGCAAACTCTCATGATGACAGAAGAAGTGCTACTTGGATATGTTTCAGTTTGAGCCTTGCCACGATGTCATGAGCTAGCAGGAAACAAAAGTGCTAAATTCGACCATGATATATTGTAATGATCAAAGCTATATTAAGCCTTTAGAGAAAACCAGTGTTCCATAACAGACCAAAGTACATTGAGATCAAGCATTACATTCTCTGTGATGAATTCCAAAAAAGAGAAGTGGTTCTCCAATATATCTCCACAGATGAATAGATAGCAGATATGTTGGTAAAGCCTCTGTCCAAGATGAAAAGTTTGCGTATGTAAGAGACAAGTTGGGGCTCGTGGAGACAACTTCCTTATTGAAAAAGGAAGAGATTACTCCCATGTTGGGAGGGAGCACTGATGTGTTATTGATTTATGGATAATCATTTTTTGGTTCGAAAAATGGTCCAGGATGAGCAGTTCCTTTCAAGTTCGAAAAGTGGTTTGAGATTTTTGACGGACAAGCATTTTCTAGTTTGAAAAATGGTCCATATCGGACAGTCATTTTCGTAATGAAAATTGTTCGATAGATTGTTGATGTACCTTAGACATCGATTCCCCTTGTGGCCAGTGTGGGGGAATGGTCTAGGACAATCACTCTCAATAGTGGTTAAGTAGAATGGTCCGCCTCACCAGGCATTCATTCTTTGGAAGTTCACAGCTGTTGGCAGTTTCGAAGAATGGTCTGTTTTGGAGGTTGGTGCAGGATAGACATTTCCATGAGGAAATGGTCCAGACAATCATTCCCTTGGGAAGACTCATTCTATCCAGGTTGCACTATGTTTAGTGTCGGAGGAATGGTCCAGGTTCAACAATCAGGGACAGAGATTCCCTAGGACACACTCATTCTCTCCAGGTTGCACTATGATTAGTGTAAGAGGAATGGCCCAGTTAGGTAAATGGTCCACGCTCAGAAATCAGGGACAATTATTCTTTTGTGCTTGAGAAGAATAGTCCAGATAGCCCATGGTTGATGTTTTACTTTTTGAGGGAAGATGCTCTTCCATATCTCACAGACGTGAGTGGAAGAATGGCCCAGATGACTGAGTTTATATCATGATATTGTTTCTATGCAGGTTGATATCAGATGATATGATTTCTTTGGAGAGTGTATGTCTCTGGAGAGTAGATGTATGCTACTGTGGTGGATGTGTTCCACTGGTTGTGACTATGTGTCACTGATTAAGTAGTCGTGTGCTACTTGGTGTGGTCGTGTACCATTGGATAGTAGTTGTGTACTATTATGGATAGACACAATTGTGTTCTATTGAATGACATTGTTCTGATTGCCATGTAGACTATCAGTAGTGTTGAAAATGATTATCAGCTAGATGGATAGTCAGTATGTTGGTGGACAGACATTCTCCAGGCAAAAAATGGTCCAGGACATTTATTCTTCTAGGACGTATGTCTGGATTAGAAGAATAGTCCTTGTAGCCCATGGCGTGGCTTCCAACATCTGTTGGAATAGTTATTCTTCTAGGACATATGTCTGGATTAGAAGAATCGTTCTTGTGTCACTTCGTGGAGTGAGTGACTTATTCAGTATCATGTCAGATTACTCAGATGGAGTATGGATTCAAGAGATGATGCAGTTGATGCTATCAGATGATATTGACCATGATGATGGTGCTCGTGATCTAATCATGAGATAACATGTATGGCTATGATGATGCTACCGATTGAATGGTATGTTTGTGCTCAATACCATTGCTTTCAATACCTCCCTAGCTAGGAGTGAGTGTTTATATTATGGTAGTTGCGGGAGGTATTAACCTCCACGTGTAACCCTGACAAGAATATAATATTCTGGGAAGCAAGAAAAAACCCTAAAGCATTGGACATAACCCTAGAAGACAAGTCGGCTAAAGGAAATATTTAATATTGAGTGTTTAGCCTCCAGAATGAGAAGTCAGCCCAGACAGCTAAGGAGGAGCAGTATAAATACAGGACGCCAGAGCTCATTTGACACACACAACTCGCAACTACATAAATGTAAGAGTGTGCACTGCAGAAACTGAGTAAGTGCGCAAGCCTGGAGAGTAGTTGCAGCTATAGCTACTGCGACCTGTATTCTCGATTTAGGCTTGGACTTTCTATTGGTTATGGTTTGGACTTTCTGCTTGGTATGATAACTCTGGAGAGTGATACGCTACCTTGATTGGCTATTAGGCCTAGGGTTTGCTTTCAAAATTATTCTCTGTCAAGGTTAAGGTTCTTGGGGGTGGCTTTGGCCTATGTTTGGGTGACAATATTGCTATATTGTCTATGGTTAAATGAGCACACCTATTATTTCTAACATCTCTGACCAGGGATGTAGATCCAATATGCCTTTGAAGATTCATTGTATCCCACAAATGTGCCTTTCCTGCCTGAAGGGTCTAGCTTGGATCTCTTTTCTTTGGGTACATGAAAGTATATTGGACACCCAAATATCCTGAAGTGTCCAATCTCAGGGTTCACTCGAGTGAAGGATTCTTTGGGAGTTATGTTCTTCAAAATATGGTGAGGACTCCTATTTTGAACATATAATGTTGGCATGCATGCTTTTGCCCACATAATCATAGGTAGACTTTGATCGTGTATCATTGCTTTGGTTTCCTCAATGATGGTTATGTTCTTCCTCCTCAAATAGCTTTGAATCCCTTTGAGTCAAGCGACTCCCTCTGAAGTCTGAAGGATAAACATCTTGCTTTGGTGTTAACCTGCCTGGAACAAGAAAACAAACGAAAGGAAACAAGACAAGAATATCTCCTAGAGGAGAATAATGAGTACATCTCTAGAATCAAAACAATTTAAAGATTGTTGTCACAACTACAACACCTACTTGTAATGTAGCAAACTTAGAAATGTAAGTTTAGAGGCATGATAATTAAAACAATCAGACCTGGATTCTTCACTTCTAGTGTGTTGTTCCTCTGAATGCACTAAGATCCCTCTGGATCCATGATTTCAACAAAGGTTCCTTCCTCCTGCAAGTACCCTCATGACAATGATACAAATAATACATACAAGTGCATACCTGAGAGTGCTGATATGATTTTTCCAATGGCACCTAGTTGATCTTTGATCTATGACATCTTCATGAAGAAGATAACAATGGTGTCACCTTGTGTCATCTTGATATTTTTAAGCTAGCCCTTCAATGTAAGAGCTTGAGTAGATGATTATCTTCCTTTCCTTGACGTCATCTTCCTTCCTTTCTTCCTTCTCTTCATCGGTAGTTGTCTCTGGTAAAGATTTGTATATCACCCACAATAGATCTTCCTCTTCAAGAGTGATTTTAAGTCTTGACTTCCAGAAATTGAAGTTGCTTGATCCATCAAGCCTATCTTCCACCAAGGTTCTTTTCATCATATTTTCAGATTCTTCACAAACCCTTGTCAACTGGGCTAGAAAACCTAACGGATAGGTTAGGATAGCAACCTTAGGTTTTGTTTGTCTTATGACTTCCAACAATAAGCCTTGAAAGTCAGAAGAACAATGATGAGTTGAAAAGCTCCTTCAATGAGTTGCAGAAACCCTAGATCTGAATTTTCTGTAGAAAATTGCGAAACCCTAAGGCCAAAAATTCAAAAACTCTCAGAATTGCTATCTAAAGTTTGTTGGAGGTGCGTTGAAGGAGGTCGTACACTCCTATACAATTTTTAACCCCAATGTCCAAGTTTAAGGTGTTGAAATCACTAAAAAATATATGGTCGTACAGATTTTATGGAAACCCTAGGAGAGTCGTACGGTTTTGCTAAAGAGGAGGACAACTTGCTTTAAGATTGTGCAATGGGTTCTTCAAGACCTATGCTCTAATTCCATGTTGGATTTTCACTATTCTAGGCTCAAGCATGAGGTTTATTTCAATTTTAGCTTCTACTTGAACCATAAACAAATGCAGCTACATCATTAACAATTGTTGCAATAACCAAGATCACAAGAAGAAATACCATGCACAAGAACACAAGAAATATCCTGGGAAACCCTTCTCAACAAGGGAAGAAAACCCAACAATCCTTTGCTATATTCTCAAGAGAAAGACCTCCCACACCATAGACCTAGCACACAAAAGGGTGCTCTCCAAAACCAAGAAGCTAGCACCTAAGAGAGGTGCACACTTCAGCCCTAGAAGATGTGCTTGCTGAAATTCTGAAATTACATGTGACTTGTGTGTTTTCTCAATGGGGAAATCACCTTTATTTATACTAGACTGGACACATCAAAAGTGGTGTCTATTGGCACAACAGGGCTGACCTTAATAACTCATAATATAATGAATAATTACAATATTAATTATATTTTACATTAATTATCTTTCACTTTATGGTGGGGCCAACCTGTACCCTTTACATCACAATTAGGGTTACAGGTAAATCTTACTCTTGGACAATATAACAAGGGATCTCACACACCCATCAGTGCTCAACCACTAGGGGTACGTCCACCTGTGCTCAACCATAGGGACATCCTATTCAACATATCTCTATCTCACCGAGTCTCACAGGAGAATCATCTGGAAGCAAGGGATCTCACACACCCACTAGTGCTCAACCACTAGGGGCACGTGCACCTGTGCTCAGCCACATGGACGTCCTATTTAATAGATCTCTATCTCACTGAGTCTCACAGGAGAATCATCTGGAGTACCACATCGTCTCAACTCTCTACACAGAGGAGAACGATACACCCATCACATGGGCACCTTCACCCCATAGAGGGGTACACATCATTTCATCTCAAACAACACACCCATCTCATGGGCATCCTCACCCCACAAGAGCACACACATCGATACACCCATCTCATGGGCATCCTCAACCCATACAGGGGCACGCAACGTTCCATCTTAGTCCTGGAGAGGAACGACACACCCATCTCATGGGCACACCCAACTCATGGGCTCTCTCACAGGCCGACTCACTCAGTCTGTGTCCTAGAGGATGTCTCACGAAGCTATAATCATCAACAACTAACATGTTGAGTTATCTAACTAAATAAGTTAAAAGGTGCACATGCTTATTTAAAATATGCACCTGCATAATAACCATGGTAAAATGCTACTTACCTAAATAAACTTAAACGTAATTATATAGATACAACAACCCCTCCTTAAATGAAACTGAAGGAGAACATGAGAATAATTCAAAGAAATGAGTACTGACTAAAAGGCTTGATGAACAACTCATGTATAATCAAGAAAAGTGCATGAAATGAGTGTCACTGTGGATGCTAATCCATCTTGCTTGAGTGCATGGGTATCTAGCTATTGCAATTGCAGAGTCAATAGGATTAGGTACTCTGTACGAAGCTCACTGCGAAGAAAGACAAATCTCAAAAAAGAGGGAATCATAAAGAATCACCTAAGGAAGCATTGTATCCCTCCCCCCAATGTGAACTAGGTGGATGTAGATGATGGCAATGTATGTCACATATATTGCAAAACATAGAGGTAAGCACTAAAGGTGACGATGAAGATGATGACCAACAAAAGAAATGCTCCAAAGAAACAAATGCCATGACAGTGTACTGCAAGGTTGTGTGTAATAATGGGGGAATACGCTTGGTGACGCTCTAAAAACATTTGCAGTAGTGACCCAAAATCCACTGCTTGGATGGCATGTCCAATTTTGCAAAAAGAGATGCACCCAAAGTAAAGGCCATAATGGGAAACAATCCTCTAAATAGGTTTCAACATCAAGGCCAGATAAGATACCCATGTATGAGTGAGGAATTAAACTCATGATTATTGTGCTACAAAAAATGAAAGCAGTTGAAAATAATTGAGATATGACCCCATCAGTTGTGCATCAATGTGCTTATTGAGCCACAAAATAAAGTCCCCCAAAAGAATGAGGACCAACCAGAAAGTCTCCTACAAGGATGAGTCGTTTGAAAATTGTATAACAAGTCTCCACGATGCAAGTGATGGCATTGGTGAAGTGGTAGATAAAGTCGCTTGTTGGCCCTTGACCAGGTTTTGAGGAAACGTTGGTCATGCTTGACCACTTTTGGGACTTCGACAGGCTGGTCGAAGATGGAGCCCCCAAGCGAAGCGGAGATCACAGGATATCGCCCCCTTTTGTGGGCTTTTTGGGTTTAAGGGTTTATGTAACGGGTATGGAATGTCGGCCCATGGGTCTTACCCATGTTTAGGCCGCTTTTGTAATGTATAAATAAGTAGCTAGGCAATGTAAGAAGAGGCTAGAGTGCTAAGTGCAAATGGTTGTGAATGCTTTTTGCACACTGTATGTTGAGACTTGCAGAGCTAAGTGCAAGTGATTTGTAGTGCTTTGTGCACAGACTGTGTAAGGCTATGTGCTTTGACCTAGCTCGGGGAGGGAGGATCTAGTGAGGTGCGCGCAGATCCCCTGTCCTATGCGAAGTTGGCATTGAGGCTTGGTGTATGTAAGAGGATTGAAAGAGACTAATAAGAAGAGAAGAGTTGGTGGACGTAGCCCCACACTCAGGGGAACCACGTATTTCCTATGTCGATGTGCTTTGTGCTATGGTGTTCATGTTGTTTATGTATTTTCTTAGTACACTTTTTTGATGTATGATAGGTAGATTCATTGATATTTAGTGCTTATCATATGAATGAATGTTGGATCTACTCTGATGTTATGTGATAGATGGTTAGATGTGCTTAGATCTTGATTAATATTGCATTGTTCTGTAATTAGGGTTTTAGTCTGTGATGCGAATAAGGGTTAAAGACTAATGAATGGTAATTGCTAAGTGCTCAGTTAAGTATTGTGATCACAGATTTGTGTCCCAGCTAGGTTGCAGACACTTGAGTCCTGCAACCCCCCTCGCCTCTACCTCGGGTAAGACTTCACCTGCTTCGCAAATGTTGTCGAAAGGGCCGGTAGTTAGGGTTTTGTTGGTGCGTTGTTGAAGCGTTGAACCCTGGGTCTGCCCCTGTGCCAACAATTGGTTTCGTTGTCGGGAAGAAGCCGAAGATAGTCCCCCAACCATGGACTAAGAAGGTCGCGAGGTTCACCACCCTGTGGTATTCAAGCGATATGGCGAAGCAATGGCAATCGAATAATGTCTTCCATACTTACTACTTACAGCTCACGCGAGCCATCGAGTCATTCCCCTGAATGACTCTGAATACCTTGCATACTTACAGGCCAATAGCAAAGTTCTGCGCAGATATGCACTTCATTTACATCACTATGCGCATAGATGAAAGCAAGGAGGAGTTGCAATCGTATTACAAATTAACCGATGAAGACATGGAGGAGATAACCAAGGAATGGCCAACTGCATTTCTTGTACCAGTCGAGCAGACATAGCTCTCTAACCCCGATATCATCGGAAGTCCTATGGTCACCCGAGAAGAATATGATGGATCGAGCAACGCCAAGAAGATGAAGAAGAAGGAAGAGGTGCAAGAAATAAACAACGCATCAGAGGAAACTACATCTGATTCACTTGGAGGAGGAGGAAACGACGAAGTAAACTAGGAAGAGGAAGGGGAAGAAGACAAACAGGAAAAGGGCGAAGTGACACTGCCTAAGGATCCCCTTACAGAAGCCGATACATCAAAGAAAAGAAAGGTTTCTCCGAAGAAACCTTTAGCGTGGAAGAAGTCATGAGCCAACAAACCACAGTCGCAGACTGTGCTCACAGTGGATGACATTAACCTCATCATCGCAGCTGTAGCAGACACTTCGGAGGATATTTTGCAACGAAACGAAGCCAAGCAGGAAACAATGTATGACAGGATCGAGGCGGAGTTGAAAGGAGTACAACAAGCCCTCTATTTGAGCCACGCAGTGTCAATTGCGTCGTCGTCATCAGAAGGTGCGAAATTGGGGGATGAGCCCCACCAATTGCGAAGGATAACATATGCTACAGAGGCTCGCCTTCGACAAGTGAAGGAAGAAAAGGAGCAGGCCACAAAGCCTTGAAGCAAGCAAAGGAGGAAACCCTAGAGAAAATTCGGATTGTGAAGCAAGAGAAAGATGACCTCCGAGCGAAGTTTGAAGAGGATAAAGAGCATATCCGGAGAGAAAAATACCAGCTGCTCGCGAAGCAGACTTCGGTCAAGGAGGCAGTGGCTAGAGCACTTCGCTCTGTGTTGGGCTTGGCCCAAAATGGAAGAGGAGACAACTGAGATTCAAGTGGGGAATATCGTTGAAGCCATTCAACGGCTTCAAGCGAGAGTAGCAGAGCTAGAATTGAAAGCAGTGTCACGCACTCTGTAGGAAGTGAGAGATCAGAGGGAAGAAACTGCCAGGAGAGCAGTAGAAAGAATCAAGGCATTGGCTACAGAATGCAAGCAACTCAGTAACCAAAGTGCACAGATCTATGAGCGCCTTATAGAAGACCCGGAGCTGAGGCGATTGGAGGCACAACCCCAGGAGGCAAAGAAATAGGCATCGACAGTGCAAGCACAGTTGAAGCTGCTTACTGCAGTGGAGAAGATGAAAAGATCACAGGAGCAACATGCAGTTCAACAACACGTCAATACCATTCAGACTAGAGTCATGGAGTTGACCCAATGACTCCAACTGGTGCAAGACGAAGCCTGCACCCTCTTTGAAGAGATCGAGGGACAAGGTGCACAGCTAGAACAAGTGGTCACCACGGTGGAACAACGCTTGGAAGGGCCTATCATCGAGAAATTCATTCTGGAGTTCGTCGAGAAGGAGGCTCTGGCGAAGGAGCAAGTTGAGGCAGCTCGAGCTAAGCTCGAGGCCTTCGAAGCAGAGTTGCCCAGATCAGAGTGACTCAAGACGAGTCACGGGTGAGTGTTGGGGGCCTGTTGGCCCTTGACCAGGTTTTGAGGAAACATTGGTCATGCTTGACCACTTTTGGGACTTTGATAGGCTGGTCGAAGACGGAGCGCCCAGACGAAGCAGAGATCACGAGATCTCGCCCCCTTTTGTGGGCTTTTTGGGTTTTAGGGTTTATGTAACAGGTATGGGATGTCGGCCCATGGGTCTTACCCATGTTTAGGCCCCTTTTGTAATGTATAAATAAGTAGCTAGACGATGTAAGAAAAGGCCAGAGTGCTAAGTGAAAATAGTTGTGAATGCTTTGTGCACACTGTATGTTGAGACTTGCAGAGCTAAATGCAAGTGATTTGTAGTGCTTTGTGCACACACTTTGTAAGGCTCTGTGCTTTGACCTAGCTTGGGGAGGGAGGATCTGGCGAGGTGCGCGCAAATCCCTTGTCATATGTGGAGTTTGCATTGAGGCTTGGTGCATGTAAGAAGATTGAAAGAGACTAATAAGAAGAGAAGAAGAGTTGGTGGATGTAGCCCCACACTGGGGTGAACCACGTATATCCCGTGTTGATGTGCTTTGTGCTATGGTGTTCATGTTGTTTATGTATTTTCTTAGTGCACTGTTTTGATGTATGATAGGTAGATTCATTGATATTTAGTGCTTATTATATGAATGAATGTTGGATCTACTCTGATTCTATGTGCTAGATGGTTAGATGTGCTTAGATCTTGATTAATATTGCGATGTTCTGTAATTAGGGTTTTAGTCTGTGATGCAAATAAGGGTTAAAGACCAATGAATGGTAATTGCTAAGTGCTCTGTTAATTATTGTGATCACAGATCTGTGTCCTAGCTAGGCTGCAGACACCTGAGTCCTGCAACCCCCCCGCCTCTACCTTGGGTGACACTTCATATGCTTCGCAGGTGTTGCCGAAAGGGTCGATAGTTAGGGTTTTGTTGGTGTATTGTTGAAGCGTTGAACCCTAGGGCTGCCCCTATGCCAACATCGCCCAACAATTGTGCCACAAGGTAAACAAAATCAACAAAACATTGCATAAGTGGTACAAATCCACTACTTGGATTTGATGTTCATTAATGCATAAAGAGTTCTACCCAAAAGATGCCATAAAAAGGGAAATGATTCCTCAAAAGCGAGTCCAAACAATGAATGCTTAACAAGGTACCTACTTCAAAGACGAGGAAATACAAGTATTTTCCTAAAGTTGAGCCACTTAATGGAAAGAGAGGTGAATGCTCTACACAATACACATGGGAAAATTGAAATCAAAGTTCATATGCTAAAAATTATATAAAAAAAAAATGCTTGACTAGGGTGTTTTAAAAAACCCGTCAAAGATGAGAGACTTCTCTCCTTAGGAAAAAAAAGTATCTCAAGAAGACAAAAATGTGCAATGTGACAACTCGATGGAAAGAGCAATAAATGATCTCCTCGGTGCCTCAAACAAAATCAAAATTGGATTATGTATGCAATATTTATGGCAAAAAAGTCATAGAGACCTTTTGAGATTACAATAAATTGGCAAAAAATGAGGTGAATGACCTTCAAAAGTTAATGAAACCTCCTCCCCCATGAAAATGAAATGGAAACCAATGCCATACAACTACATTCGCCATAATGGACACCAAGGGTATAGAGCCTGGGGATTTTCTTTCAAACCCAAACAATGCACTAGGTCCTCTACATATGAATAAGTAACACTGAAAGGAAAAAGGAATCTCTTGAACTTGGCTCTAGAAACAATGAAAAAAGGATAATTCAATCATGTGTGTTGAAGGAAGAACCACTAGTGGAGGTGGGAATCCAACAATGTTGCACGTGAAGGGGGACCCATGGATTAGATTGGACGTGGTTGATAAGGAGGAAATGATGGTCGATGGCACCCTTTATCCTCAGATCTCCACTAGCCCAATGCCCATGTCCATTGTATCTAAAAAATGCCATAGTTTTCAAGGGGATTAGAGGGAAACAATAACAACCTAGATCCCACAACACCAAGAAATGTAGAGAATTGAAGCACAAGTGTAACCATATGAAATATAACAAAATTTCATAAACTATTAAGAAATTAAAAAGTCCAATGCATGGTGCTTTCTTTCCTTCGCAAACAAAAGAATGCCAATTTGCGAGTGTGCCAACAACAACAAACTTCGGTGTACAAATCTGGTGATGGAAACCTAAGGATTGTCTCGTGGCCCAAAACTCTTGTAACTCACTAATTTTATTGGCATTGCTTGCATTGAATAAGATTTGTATAATGTATCGAGGTGCTAAGTTGTTTTCTCATAATAATGTTTTAGAGGACCTTTGGCGTATTGTTCGACAAATCAAATCTCCAAAGAGTGATGCATCCACAAAAAGAAGAGGGGATTTCTCCCAACACATTATTATTAGACAAATCCATGCATTGTGTCATTTTCATTCCTCCCAATTTCAATGATATTGAACCACATGATAGGTTGTTAGATAAACTAAAATTCATTTGCAATTTCCTCAAGCTAGCCACGAATTTAGGGATGGAACTTATAATTATGTTAAAAGAAATGTCAAGATCCTGGAGTCCATTTCACTTTCTGAGGCTCCAAAATATTAGACCACTAAGCATATTGCTAGACAAGGAGCAAAGCTAGTCATTGAAGCTTTGATATTGCTTCCAAATTGGCACTTTGAAATTTATTTCACTTAAGCCTAAGTGTAGCAAGCTCTCTACAACTAGTTATATTGAATGGAATTCTTATACTCATGCAAAATTAGATGAAGCAATGAGTCTATAAGAATTGTTCACAATGACATCTTGCAATTGATGATTGGGTAAATACCTTCACCTTCAACCTTACAAACAATTTTCCTTATTTTAGACAACATTGTGAAAGTTAGATGATGAAGGTAAACTCATTTTGGATCCATTATTAGTTATAAACACCTAAATCTATCAGTGATGTCTCAAAACCATCATTGAATATATGATTAAATGGAAGAATCTTCCCTTAGATGATGCCACATGGGAAACACAAAATTTTAGTATAATTCAAGATTACCAAAGCTTTGATGGAAAAAAGTATTTAAGAGAGGGGCATGTCTTGTACCTACTCACACTATTACTATATTCTTCTCTTTATCTACCTTTATCTCTATCTTCTTATTCACTTTTACCATGATATGCAAGAGTTGCACTAATTATCCCACATCCACTATGTTCTTTTTCTTTCTTTTCTTTAAATAAGACATTATATGCATGGAGGGGTTATGTTGACGTATATGAACTCATTGGAGGTTATCCCCTCAAAGTGGTATTGTGGTATCATAGGTTTCCCCCTTTAAGTGTTGAAGTTTAGGTTTTACCTATATCATAAATTAAGTAAGACATCCATAAATCACATCAACAACATGTAATTCATATAATGTTATGCCTCAATCACATAAACATGTAATTCATAAAATGTTATGCCTTATTTTATTTTCAAATAATGAATACATACATCCCATATTTATAGAAATTTTGGGATATGACCACAAACACA
The DNA here is from genome assembly GCA_000966675.3 of Picea glauca. Classification (NCBI taxonomy): domain Eukaryota; kingdom Viridiplantae; phylum Streptophyta; class Pinopsida; order Pinales; family Pinaceae; genus Picea; species Picea glauca. The sequence continues at coordinate 729,635 of JZKD02S1664496.1, forward strand.
TTAAATATGGGTAGATAAAAGTGAAGGTGGAGATGCCACTTAAGGTGTGCTCTCACCTAAATGCATTAAACCATGCAACTAACATGATGATTTATCTAGCTAGATAAGTTAAAAGGTGCACATGATGTGCACATGCACAATAACTATAGTAAATTGTTAATTACATAAGTAAACTTAACATAAAGGTGTAGACATGTCACCCCCCCTTAAGTGAAACTTGGGGAGAACATGAGAATATTCAAAGAAATGAGTACTGACTCAAAGACCTGATCAATTACTCATGTATAATCAAGAAAAGTGCATGAAACGAGTGTTCCAATGGACGACAATCGATCTTGCTAGAGTGCATGGGTAGTTGGTTATTGCAACTGTTTAGTCAATAGGATTAGGTGCTCCATATGAGGTTCACTCTAAAGAAACAAAAATCTCAGAAAAGGGTGAATCATAAAGAATCACCTAAGGAAGCACTCCACACCATCCCCCCACAATGTGAACCAGGTGGATGTAGATGATGGCAATGGATGTCACATAGATTGCGAAAGGAGGCAAGCATCGAATGCAATGATGAAGTTTACAACCGAAGCAAGAAACACTCCAAAGCAACGAGCTCTATGATACTGCAAAGCAAGGCTATGTGTGATCATGGAGGTAAACACATGGTGACACTCTTAAAACATCTACACAAGTGGCCCAAAATCCACTATTTGGATGACATGTAAAATGTTGCAAAACGAGATGCACAGAAAACAAAGGCCATCATGGACAAGAATCCTCAATATGGGTTTTGACATCAAGGCCAAATAAGGTAGCCATGTACAAGTGAGGAATCAAACTCATGATTATTGTGCTACAAAAAATGAAATCACGTGATAATAAATGAGATGTGGCCCCATTAGTTTTGTGGCAATGTGCATATTGAACGATAAAAGAATGTCRCCCGAAAGAATGAGGACCAATCAAAAAGTCTCCTACAAGGATGAGTCGGTTGGAAATTGTATAACAAGTCTCCACAATGTCGGTGATGGCATTGGTGGAAGTGGTAGATGAAATTKCCCAACAACTGTCGCATAAGGTGAAGAAAATCAACAAAACACTACATTAGTGGTACAAATACACTACTTGGATTTCATGTCCAATAACGAAGARAGAGTTATGCACAAAACATGCTAAAAAAAAAGAAACGATTTCTCAAAAATGAGTCCCAACAACGAATGCTTGACAAGGTGCCTAATACAAAGATGAGGAAATAMAAGTGTTGTCTTAAAAGTGAACCACTTAATGGAGAGARACTTGAATGCTCTACATAAGGAGGGYATGATGGTCGGTGGCACCCTTTATCTTCAAATATCCAATATCCCATGTCCATTGTATCTAAAAAATGCCATATTCTTCAAGGGGATCAGAGGGAAACAACAACAACCTAGATCCCACAACAACAAGAAATGTAGATAATCGAAGCACAGGTAGAACCATATGAAATATGACAAAAATTTATAAACTATTAAAAAATAAAAAAGTTGAACCAATGCATGGTGCTTGATTTCCTTTGCAAACAAAGAATGTCAATTTGTCAGTGTGCCAACAACAACAAACTTTGGTGTTGTTGACACTTGAATCTGTTAGGACCAAAACGACAACCTCACGAGGATGTAAATCCCCCTGCATTTTTATAGAGGTGGTACACTTCTTTAGATTTTCTTGAGATATTTAAAATATTTAAAATGTGGGACTTGACAGAAGTCCGTTATAGTAATTCAAAGAAACATAAATATTACAATGAAGTAAAAGGAAAATGTTTTTGTGTTCTTTTAAAGAAAGTTCCTGAGAAAGGACCAGGGATCACACATTTAAAGAAAATAAGCAAAATTTCCTCACATCCATCATAGTTTAAGATAAAAATTTATGATCACATAAAAATAAAAAGAAGATGATTTGCATGCACAAGAGAACTTTAACAGAGTGGATACATGGGAAGCTCAAATAATTATAATAATAGATCAACTTCAAATACTTTATATTCTGAAAACAGGGTTACAAAGAACATTCGAGATTGTTCTCGAAGTAGTTCTCTCGAAATTTCCAAAAATATATAATTTATTACATATTCTTGAAATTGTAAATGTGTTTGTCTTAAACACTGAGATTGGGGCTCCCGTGGACCATAAAGAAAATAAATACAAGAAATAAGCTTTTAGAAAGAAGACGGTGGGCAGTAGAAGGATTAGCAAGACCTGGTAAGAAGAAAAAATGAGTTATCAGTCTTCGGTTAAACCTTTCTAGTGAAAGAGGTGGAATAACTCGATGAAGGACTTGATAAAGAAAATAAGGATGTGATCAACGTAAACTTGCTATGATGGTCACTCGTGTCTTCATTTGCTCACTGATGTCCTTTTATCATTTTCATCAACGGTTACAGGAATCGTCTCAACTGCTTCTTGCACTTCATTTGTCAATTTATCGATAGCCTTCTTGAACCATTCTTCGATGTAACTTTTCATAGGTGCCACATTGATTTCATGCCGGATTTTAATATTGAACAACTCACCCTCCAAGTCACGGAGATCGATGGAAATGCCATGTAATATTTATTCAATATCCTGATTTTTTACGGAGTAATCCACTAGCCAATTATCTGTGACATTATCATCATATTCCATTATGCCATAGAATATGTCAATTGACAATCCTTTCAAAAACATCAACTTGCTCGTCGAACTGTTGTTTTGTTAGGAACAACGAGTTGAGGATCAACTTGGGATCTCGGACCTCGTTAGTGCTTCCGACTAGGTCCACCTCCATGAGCCTTTTGAATAGCTCTTCTCAATAATTATTTTTTTATATTCACTATAAAAAACAACGCTCTGAAACACAAATGATTCTTCTTCATCAAATATCTCATTTTCAACAATTTCCAATGATTGATTTTGAAGGGTCACGCCTCCTGGCTGATAAATGTTAGGAAACATCTTCTCAATGTTAGCCTCGAGCTCCATATCTTCGAGGGAGAAGCTATTGATGTCACTTTCGACGTGATGCTCTTCTTCTTCTTGTACAATATTCTTTCTCTTCTTCCTTAGGGGAAGTTTATGTGAGCTTTCAATTTTTCCTTGAGGGGGGTTCTTGTCTCCTCCTCTGGCTAAACTATTGTTGACTACCTTTTTAGATGGGTGGGCCACTGGAGCACTGCTCCAAGGTGTTGTAGTCTTAGGATTCACAGTTGTGGACTATGCACTCTTCTTGATGGGACCTTTTCCTCTCTGTTTATACAATTCATTTGTGCTAAGCACCGTCTCTAAGTCGCCAACAGTGTGGGTAGGATTTCCTTGATGATTATCTTCTTCTTCTCCTAGGACAGTGTAGATAAATGAATTGCTAAAACCGATTGTTAACATATGTTCCAAAAGATTATGTTAGGGTCGAACCCTCTGATCTTTTCAACATACTTGAGATTGAAGTTGTGGAAGTGGTTTGCAAATTCATCAATTTTGTTCATACTTCTGAATACAAAATCCCTAACTTTCCAAGGCAAAGGAATGAATTGTTTTATTTTTATTTTTCATGAACAAAGTGCAACTAAAAGTTATATTACCTTGCAACTTCTGTAACAAAGATTATGTCGGATATATGGCATGGAAGAAAGGAAGGATTTTCCTTGGAACCAAAAATCTTGATGACATTGTAATTCTCCATTTGTTTCAAAGTCCCCTTTCTATCCAGGAATTTACTAGCTTGAGAAGATATTCTTGGGGTATCTCGTCCAAACAACAACTCTTTAAGAAACAATACAAAGTCGTTGAAAACTTCATAAAAATGCAGGGAAGATTTGTGCCTCCATAACGCTTGGTACCGAAAGGTCACATGGTCCAATTTACAATTCACCTTTTTGCATATAGACAATTTAGGAAATTGACAGCAATGTGCTATTGTGAAAACCAAATAAGAAGACATAAATAATTTCTTATCCCTTTTATATAGAGACAATTGGGAAGAGATTTCAATGAAGATCAACTTCCCCCAATAAAAAATGGCCTGCTCCTTGATAGTAAAATATAATATGTAAAGAATTATACGGGAAATGCTAGCAGTATTTTCTTGGCCCGTAACTCTGGTAAATAACCTGGAAATTTCCCGAAATGGGTTCTTGAACAAGATGACCTACAATCTGGTAATATCTTCAGGGATCGTCGCAGGATTCTCCAAGAATTCAGGTAGGAGATCTAGACCGTTGTCATGTTTTTTCAAGAAGTCCCTGCAATCTTCACCTTTGAAGGTGATTGTTAGCTCTGGGAGTCTCAGCATTTTACGGAACCCTTGAGGCGAAAGAACAACGAGAGAATGGTCATGGAGTGGAATCATCCGCTGACTCGGTATATATTTCTCGACGCACTAGGCAACCAATTCCTTGCAGTCAAAAACTTCAGGAACACAACCTGCACACACAATTCCCGATGTCCAAATTATTTCCTTCTAAGCAGAAGGGGATGAATAATAAGAGTACACTCTAGACCACTGAAAGTTCTGGTCCTCTTGTCCAAAAATGGTCAAAGTATATCCGCAAAATTGTTGTCGAGTTGTTGCTGCCATAAGTAGACGGGAGCGTTCTTTTGATCCAGAGAATATTTTTAATGAGCGCCTGAGAGATATAATATAATCTTCCGCAAATCATGATTTAGTGTGGTTTAATGAGAAATCTCCTTGAGCCCTTTACCTATTAATGATAATATTTATGGGACCTGCATAATGAGTTATTAGCATTAAACCATACGCGATC
>JZKD02S1664496.1:739163-752606 GCA_000966675.3 Picea glauca
AAGTGTAAAGAAAAAAATAAGCATTGCTAAGATAAGAAGAAATTCTCATGAGCTCCATAGTGAAACTGGGCGTTGATCAATTCCTAAAATGCCATGGGATGAAAAAGTGTGTCACCTTTGTGACGCTAAGAAGGTTGAAGATGAAAATCACTTTCTCTTAGATTGTCCAGCGTATACTCATATTAGATCTCATTTTCAAAATATTAGAGCTGCCTTTGTACTCTTCCCAGTATAATATCGGGGTCGACACCCATTTCAATCATAATTTATTCCATCTCAGTGGCTTTAGTCATTGCCTCTTCCAAAGTATCCATTTGGGATGTTCTAATGGCATATTTTACATTCGGAGGCATTGCATTCTTATAACAATCGAGAATGACTGGGTCATTTGGTCTTTTACTCTTTGGAATTTTTCTCAAGGTTTTATTGAACCTGAGATTAAAATCTGGTATCCTTTCTTTCTTCCTCAAACCAATCTGGGTAAAATCGATGAGAAGGGAATGGTAAGCAATTGGAGGGGAAAACATAGTCAGGAACATAGCTTGAAGGTCATTAAATGAATGAATGGATCTATTGGGAAATGTTGTATACCATTCATACGCTCTTCCTGATAAGGTTTGCACAAACAACCTTACCATGACATCGTCATACTCAACATGGTGAAAATAAAAAACATCAAGAAATAAGTGCAGATGTCTCTTTGCATCTATAACTCTATTTCTAGAAATTTCCTTTAAGGTGTCCTTAGGGAGAAAAGGTAGATCATTGCTCACCTATAAGATTTAGAGGGGAACCTCTTACCCTCCTTCGATTTTCAAATCCTGGGATTCTTTGATTTCTTGCAACATCTCTTTCACCTCCATGTCTCTCCTCATGATGCTCGTCTCGAGGATGTTCGTCTCTCGCTACCATGTTTGGAGAGATTCTAGGATTAGGATTTTCAATTCTAAGAATAAAGAGTTGTTTGCTTTTACTTATGGTAATGGGTCCCTTGTATTCATCCAACTTCAATTTCGACCTTGATCTTGTGTTGGTCTAGCTAGCCTTTGATTCCTTCGGTCTTGTCGTTTCTTTATCCTATGTCTTCGAAGGATCTCTCTTTCTTCTTCTTGGACTAAGATCTGCCAGGAACCTTCTAACTCTTCTCGAGTCTGGGCTATTGTTATTACCAGATTGTACAACTGGTGTAAAATGCTTCAATGATTATTCAATCCAATTTCCAAATGGGGTTGATTACCCCGGGGTAAAGTAATATATTCTTTCACAAACGTTGGGTCAGGTTCTGAATTTTCATTTCATGTCCCCAGTATGGTCGCCAAAAATGTTAACGCTTGAATCCGTTAGGACCGAAACAACAATCTCACAATGATGTAAATTCCCCTGCATTTTTATAGAGGTGGTACTCCTCTTTAGATTTTCTTGAGATTTTTAAAATAATTAAAATGTGGGACTTGACAGAAGTCCATTATAGTAATTCAAAGAAACAAATTTATTACAATGAAGTAAAAGGAAAATGTTTTTGTGTTCTTTTAAAGAAAGTTCCCGAGAAAGGACCAGGGATCACACATTTAAAGCAAATATGCAAAATTTCCTCACATCCATCATAGTTTAAGATAAAGATTTTTTATCACATAAAAATAAAAAGAAGATGATCCGCATGGATAAGAGAACTTTAACATAGTGGATATTTGGGAAACTCAAATAAATATAATGATAGATCAACCTCAAATACTTTATATTATGAAAACATGGTTACAAAGCACAACCGAGATTGTTCCCGAAGTAGTTCTCTTGAAATTTCCAAAAAATATATAGTTTATTACATATTCTTGAAATTGTAAATGTGTGTCTTAAACACTGGGATTGGGGCTCTCGTGGACCATAAAGAAAATAAATACAAGAAATAATCTTTTAGAAAGAAGATGGTGGGCGGTAGAAGGATCAACAAGACCTGGTAAGAAGAAAAAATGAGTTATCAGTTTTCGATTAAACCTTTCTAGTGAAAGAGGTGGAATAATTGGATGAATGATTTGATAAAGAAAAGAGGGATGTGATCAGCGTAAACTTACTATGATGGTCATTGGTGTCTTCATTTGCTCGTTGATGTCCTTTTATCATTTTCATCAACGGTTACAGGGATTGTCTCAACTGCTTCTTGCCCTTCATTTGTCAGTTTATCGATAGCCTTCTTGAACCATTCTTCAATGTAACTTTTCATAGGTGCCATGTTGATTTCATGCTGGATTTTAATATTGAACAACTCACCCTTCAAGTCACATAGATCAATAGAAATTCCATGTAATATTTCTTTAATATCTTGATTTTTTACGGAGTAATCCACTAGCCAGTTATCTATGGCATTCTTATCATATTCCATTATGCCATAGAATTTTTCAATTGACAATCCTTAAAAAATCTAAAAGTACTCATCGAACTGTTGTTTTGTTAGGAACAAGAAGTTAAGGATCAACTTGGGATCTTGGACCTCGTTAGTGCTTCCGGTTAGGTCCACCTCCATGAGCCTTTTGAATAACTCTTCTCAATAAGTAATTTTTTAGATTCGCTGTCAAAAATGACGTTTTGAAACACAAATGATTATTCTTCATCAAATATCTCATTTTCAACAATTTCCAACGATTGATTTTGGTGGGCCGTGCCTCCTGGTTGATCAATGTTAGGAAACATCTTCTCAATGTCGGCCTCGAGCTCCATATATTCGAGGGAGAAACTATTGATGTCACTTTCGACGTGATGCTCTTCTTCTTCTTGTACAACATTCTTTCTCTTCTTCCTTAGGGGACGTTTATGTGAGATTTCAATTTTTCCTGGAGGGGGGTTCTTGTCTCCTCCCTCGCCTGAACTATTTCTAATTACCTTTTTAGATGGGTGGCCCGCTGGAGCACTGCTCCAAGGTGTTGTAGTCTTAGGACTCACAGTTGGAGACTGAGCACTCTTCTCGTTGGGACCTTTTCCTCTCTGTTTATACAATTCATTTGTGCTAAGTATCATCTCTAAGTAACCACTAGTGTGGGTAGGATTTCCATAGTGATTATCTTCTTCTTCTCCTAGGATAGTGTGGATAAACGAATTGCTAAAACCCATTGTTAACATATGTTCCACAAATATTATGTTAGGGTCGAACTCTCTGATCTTTTCAACATACTTGAGATTCAAGTTGTGGAAGTGGTTTGCAAATTCGTCAATTTTGTTCATAGTTATGAATACAAAATCCCCAACTTTCCAAGGCAAATGAATTGATTTTTTCTTTTTTCATGAAAAAAGTGCAGCTGAAAGTTATATTTCCTTGCAACTTCTGTAACAAACATTCTATCAGATATATAGCATGGAAGAAAGGATCGATTTTCCTTGGAACTAAAAATCATGATGACATTGTAATTCTCCATTGTAATTCGCAAAAGTCCCCTTTCTATCCAAGAATTTACTAGCTTGAGCAGATACTCTTGGGGTATTTCACCTAAACAACAACTCTCTAAGAACCGAGACAGAGTCATTGAAAACTTCATAAAAATCCAAAGAATCTTTGTGACTCCATAACACTTGGTACCAAAAGGTCATAGGTTCGAATTCACAATTCACCTTCTTGCATATAAACAATTTAGGAAACTGATAGCAATGTGCTATCGCGAAAACCAAATAAGAAGACATAAAGAATTTCTTATCCCTTTTATATTGAGACAATTGGGAAGAGATTTCAATGGAGATCAATTTCCCCCAATAAAAAATGGCCTATTCCTTGACAGTAAAATATAAGATGTAAAGAATCATACGAGAAATGCTAGCAATATTTTCTTGGCCCATAACTCCGGTAAATAACAAGACAATTTCTTGAAATGGTTTCTGTTGAGCGCTCAACACACCCTAAAAGCCTTGTGAAATTTTATCACTTTTTGGGTACCACTTGTTTTCTTTTACTGTCTAAATGGAGTTCACATGGGGGGGTGGGGGATGGTTTATTTTGTTTTGTTTTCATGACTCTTATCAATCAAGTCAGAGTGTTTGAAATTGTTACATGAAACCTTGTGTCTAAAAGAACTTGACATCCTAACTAAGAATTTACAGCTAACATTGCACCTAACGCTCTTGTGTTCGGCGTCGACAAAATTTCAAGTAGGCAAAGTGGCCACACAGTTACAATAGTCATCGATCGTCAATGCATAATCAGTTTCGGTAGAAGGCGGAGTTGGTTTGCGTAAGTTATTCACCACGAAGATTCAAGAGATAGGCGATCCCCATCGATGTCGGCAAAATACAAGAGGAATAAACATTGACAAAAGCCATAAAGAAATCATTGATAGCCGATGATCGATGCACTTGCTCGGGGTTGGGGAAAATCTAAAAAAGATTAAAACAATCAATTTTTTCTAAGTTAAAGAAACTGTTGATCGTCGATCCCCGAAACACTTTCGGCATTGGGACTTTTTCGAGAGAGTCGACTCGAGAGCACTTGGGTAGGTTTATCGTCAATCGCTGACCCTTGATACTTTTCGACGTCGGAAAGATAGGATCAGGTTTTAGAACATGTATCTTAAGGAAAGTACTGATTTCGATTAACATGAGTAAATGAAGACGTCGGTCTCGAATGCCATGTCTCTTTGTCGCGTAGGGGTGTCGCACGACCTGGTTTCATCCCGAGTCATATTAAGGTTCCATGTGTCCTAGTCAGCTTTGCCACGTTAGCTCTGTACGACAAGATTGATCAGCATCAGAGCTTTTGGCAAGAAGATATCAACGAAAAGTGTTCGAAGCAGAATTCTAACCCCCAACTCACCAACTGGACCAACGAAATGATGGGATGTTTTTTGGCATAAGATACAATTGGATTCTGACATTTAATAGACCAATTAATGCTTCATCCTGCATTTGTTGCTATCTTGCGTTGATTGAATAACAACAATTTGAAATCGTCGATGGGTCACGTTACAACCCGCGCCCGCGCCGTCAACCCACGATCGAATTTAATTTTAAACGTCTTTGAAGATTTGGCGACAAATTTAATAGAACTACACTCATAACCCGAATTAAATGGTTGATGCGACAAGGTAAGTTCATCCCTGTTTAAATATATAGAATGGTTTTGAACAATTTCATTCTGCACACAAGTTTGAATTCTAGAGCATTCAAAGAAGCAAAGCAAGCGTCTCGAGACTGTGTTGATCCTCAGATTATCAAAACTAGGTTAAACAAGTTGCAAAGGTATGTGTTCAAGTTTGTCAATTAAGCGGTCATGATTTATATATGCATTTGATTTCTTACACGGTCTCTAACTATGTTCTAGCTGCAGGTAAAATGTCCCCGAGAAATCCAACCACCACACGCTCGTCGAGAGAACCCAAGCTAAAGGAAGTTGAAACAGGTGAAGGTTCTTCTCCTGGGACCGTGAGGTAGTTAGAGTACACTCCTAGGGCAGAGCCGGTCATAAAAACCTCAACAAAGAAAGCCTTTGTCCAACCTCCAGTCTTCGGTGACACATAAGCAAGCATCGGATCCAAAGTAATGCTCCTATAATGGGGGGACCTTTTCAACAGAATCAACCAGGAGTTCCCGAAGTGTATCCCACACAGCGACCCGGACGTAAGGGCGCTCGATGACCAGGTGTTCCCAAACATCTGATGGTCATATTTTCACACGGTGGCCAACAGAACCCCGGTTTTCCCTTCCATAGAGGTTCTGAAGGGGTTGATCGACCATACAGATGCGTAGAAATGTTTAATCAATGATGAGAATGACGTATGTGTCATAGTTTTCCTCTCGACAGAAGCCCAAAAATACTACAAGCTCAGAGACCCAGAGGAGCGACTAAACACAGACTTCGTGGTGAAGTTCTATGAATTCCACAACACCAGCCGACTGATGGCCTCATGGTGGAAGGAGGACAAGAAGTTTACCAATCGGAGAAATGGCTGGTATGGAACAATTAACTTGAGGGAGCCAAACATCTAATTGATGGCTCTCATCTGCCGACTGTATGGAGAGAAGGACTGCTCCAAGTTTTCGGAAGCATGGATGCCCTTGGCATACACAATGGCGATCTTCGGAAGCAACTTCAACTGGGGAGCGATAATTTCCAAACAATTGAGCATCTGTGTACAATAGGCTCAAACATCAAAAGAAGGGGAAGCACCCACTTTCCACATGGCCTCAGTACTTGCTCGATGTCATCTATGCGAGAAATGTCTTCGTCGTCATGAATTTAAGCTGGCTACGGAGCTCACTGTCCACGTTTATTTCAGCATACTATGGGAGAACAGGTATAAAAAATCCTACGCACTCATTTGCGATGAATTCATTGCTCGTCTTCATTTTATTATATTTGAAAAGGAATGCCCGAGATTATCCGCAGTAGCCAAGAAAATGGTAGCGAAGGTAGGGCACTGGTATTTAGATGAACGCTCAGCCTATATCAGGGTGTTTGGGGCCACCGAAGCACCACATCTACTACCCGCTCATGTCTTAGACTGACTCATTGTGGGAAAAATCTGCTATCAGACTATCCTGTAGGGCTATAACACCACACTAGTCAAGGACAAGAAGCGAGCTTTTATTTGGTAAAGGACACTACTCAAGCGAAACAAGAAGGGATGAGCCAACTTGAATTCAGGTTTTCGACATGCCGATTCCGCAAACACGACCCTAAAGGCCTGGTCCTCCAACATGCTTCACAGGTATCATCTTGTTGGCCATACGCGCATGATAAATTTGAGGATGAAATTTTCATAGAGTTCGTTGAGGACTGGGAGGAGGTAGTACAGAGGATGGCCAACCCCAACATGACCAGGTTCAAGTCTGTTAGAATTAGGTAAAGAAGACAAGAATCTAATTTTCAAAAATTTCTTGTAAACAAATTCAGCAAGTACACATTAAACTTACACATATCTCAGCTTCAAAAATATTCTGACTAAGCTAGATAGTTAGATTTGAACTAATAAATTAAATATGAACATGTACAACAAATAGATCTAACCATAAACAATTTCTGAGTGAGTAAAACACTCAGATTTGAACCAGAACATGTGCAGGAGATAGAAAAACAAATCTGAGTAAGCAAATCAAAATCTGAGTCAGATCTGAACTAGAATCCAAAATCCGAGTCATATTTGAACTAGAAAATATATATTAGAGTTTGCACAGTAGATAGATCTAGACTAGGTAAGCATTTCTGAGTTTGAACCATTTATAGATCTGAACTAGACAGTGATATTAATTGTATGTTGATTAGAGATCTAAAAGTAAGCAAGGAAAAAACATTGAAAACATTAACTTACCTCTTGATAATTTTACCTCTGTATAAAGAAGAAGAGCATAGCACACCTGAGATATAATAAGCCACTGAGGTATGCTCAGATAAGTCTATGTGTCATGGATCTGCCTCAAGGGTCAGATCTCTATCAAGAGAAATGTAGGACAGTAAAGCCACCAAAAGAAAAACCTCTCATAGACCACAACAAAATCCCACACAACAATAAAACCTCACACAAGTAGGATAATCTGTCAGTAGAAGGGGGACGACTGCCTATAAAGAAGGTCCAACCACCCTTCCAAGATGTTGTGGCCTTCAATATCCTAGATCTGTTCTAAGGAAGGGGACGACAGACTTCAAAGAAGATACCGCTGGTTATAGGAGAGGGTCGGCTGGCAAAAATCAAGGAGGGCAGTAGCAAAAGCACTTTCAGCAGAGATTTATGCACCCTAAACATCCACACAACAGCAAACAAATCATAGCAGGGACCTAGCAGCAAGAAAATGGAGAGGCTGATCTGTTACAAAGGGGGACGAGCTACTGTCACAAGGAGGCTGCAACATTATCCCAAGGAGGTTGTAGCAAACAAGGAGCAATTTGCCACTTCTTTGAAGAGAAAGGAATGAGTCAGTGTAGGTGTAGGGGGAGGGTTCTTAATTTATACTTTTAGGCTAGGGTTAGGGTAATAAAAAATATAATTAAAATACAATTAAAAATAACATATTTAATTAATATAAATATTAATTAAATATGTTATAATTAATATTAATTAAATATTTTTTATGTTAACCCTAAAACAAAAATACAAACCCTCAAACAAACTCAAGTTCAAAAACCAAGGGTGGGGGTTTTAAGAGAGGTTTACTTAGTGGCAACACATGTCCATATACTTCTCAAGGTGACCAATTAACTTTATCATCACTGCATATGGGATACATCCCTCATGTGGTCATGCCCGCCTTCAAAATCTCTTCTAGGTCCTGTGGACCATCCTGGAAGAGAAGAGGATCATACACCAACAACTACCTGATTAAGAACCGGGTTGCCCCAAAACATATCCGAGGTCTTATCCACCAAGGTACAAGACCAAGGACCAACTCATGCCTTAGACATGGGTACCGTGGAACATATCCAGGGGCCTTAGACATATCAAGGGTCTTAAACTGCTTGGTCCCAGACCAAGAACCCCAGTTGTCTACTGGGGGCCCTCTCAAGGGTCTTTAACTGCTTGGTCCCAGACCAAGAACCCTAGTTGTCTACTGGGGGCCCTTACAAGGGTCTTTTGCTACTTGGTCCCAGACCAAGAACCCAGTTGTCTACTAGGGGCCCTTACAAGGGTCTTTTGCCATGGCTCTGACTGCTTGGTCCCAGATCAAGAACCCCAGGAATGTACTAGGGCCCTAGTCCACAACTAGGGTCTTAAGCCATCCTTCGGAGAGAATGGCTCTTGCAGCGACATTAAATTCAATACTCCCTCTCATCAAGAGAGACATTCTCAACAACACCAAGCTTGTGATGAAAGTACACAAACTTTGTCAAGGACAGTGGCTTGGTCAAAATATCTGTCGTCTGTTCTGGGTCGGAACATACTGAATACTAAAAATGTTCTTCTGCACCATGTCTCGAACATAGTGATATCTCATCTCAATGTGTTTCGACTTGTCGTGAAACATTGGATTCTGAGAGAGCTTTAATACAACTCTGGTTGTCACAATGAATGACTATGGGTTCTAGCTCTGCATTGAACAAGTCTGAAAGTAGCTTCCTAAGCCACATTGCTTCTCTGCTAGCAGCACTTGCAACAATGTATTATGCTTCTGCAACGCTTTGGGCTATGGAGCCCAGTTTCCTGTTGGACCAGGAAATCATCGTTGAACCCAAACTGAAACAATATCCGGAAGTGCTCTTTCGATCAACTGTATTGCCCATCCAATCTGAATCTGTAATTCATGAAGCATTACACTTCCACTGGAAGTGTATCTGAGACCAAAAGCTATAGTTCCCTGAACATATCTCAGAATATGCTTAACATCAATCATATGTATATACACATGAACTAGCCGAGGGAATTTTCCGCATAACAAATGTTCGGTCTAGTATGTACGAGGTACATCAATGACCCATGACCCAATGATCTGTCGATATAAAATGGGGTCTTCTGGTTCTGAACCAGTAACCTGATCTTGTAGTTTCTTTAGGTTAGAGATCATTTGTGTGGTCATGGACTTACAGTTCATCATGCCAAAACAACGGAGCACATCAACTGCATATTTGCTCTTGTGAGAGAAACATATCACTCGGTTTCTGCCACACCTCTAAGCTCAGAAAGTAATTTAAAAGACCCAAGTCTTTCATTTCAACTTCTGCTGAAGAGCTCCCTCTTAGTCTGAGCTATCAAAAATTTCCTTTCCTGTAAGGAACAGATCATCATAAGATAACATGATGATTTTGGACAATCTTTATATAAAGATAAAACTATTGGTGAACCCAAGACTCTGTAGAAAGATTGTCAATAATTTCATACCAAGCTCTCAGAGCTTGTTATAAACCAAGGGATTCTTTCCCATGGACAACCTCTTGCTTAACTTCATTGTTAAGAAGAAATCTTAACATCTATCAGATGAAGTTTCCAAATCCTGATGGAAGTAAGGATCTTGTCATAGATAATCCCTTCTTTCTGAGAGAAATCATGAGTCATAAATTTAACCTCAATACAACTATCTGTTGTAGGCTTTATCTTATAATCCCATTGGAGGTTACCACTGATTTGTCACGAGGTCTTTGAAACATTGCCCATACATCATTCTTCAGAATTGATTAATATTCTTCTATCATAGCATCTTCCCACACTTCAAATGTGGAAGGTTATGAATTAATCACAAGATTCAATTTAACTATAAGGATGGAGTACTTATCTAGTTTCTTGCTTTCTTTGAAAGTGCCCTTAGGTGTTGAATGCTTTTATGCTTCCTTTAGTGTTTCCCGGCACCAGGCCGGTTTCCTTTTAATAGAAAAATTCTTTAAAAGAAACTGATAGTATCCCTTGACTCTAGTAAGTTGCCATCTCTATTGTAGGTAATGGACCAACTCATATGTAGGGACTGCTCCCTTTGAGTCTCATAAAATGCCTGCCTCCTTGTCATTTGCATATTGGCTCCCTCTGAACCTATAGGATCCTTTGACTCTGTATTGGTGTCACATCTCTTCAAGATGTTCTTAGTGCCAGTACCAAGTTTAAAAAGTTGAGCCAGACTTCTTGAGCTCCTGTGCCAAGGATAATGGCTCAATTACAATCTAAGGACTCTCGAAAAGAGATATTTGTGGGGTTCCCAAAACAAGGAAAAATACCCCAACTATCAAGATAAAATTGATGGACTCCTTAACCAAGAAAATAACCCAAGGTTACATGTTGTCTTTCATATAAGAGAAAATAGACCAACATATTGTCGGGTTTCTAAACCAGGGAGAAAGACCTAGCTTACATCAATTTAAAAAAAAGTATGTGTTGAGATCACAGCTTCCTTGGTCATATAACCAAAATACAAATGAGATTCTGACAGTATTCCTTTAAGACACCGGTCCAGGAAAGTAAACAAAGCTCTTCTTGTTGTCTTTAGTAGTCGCAAATTCGGTGATTGAATGCAAATGATGCATACTTGGACTTACCTTGAACTTGCTTTGAGCTAAAGACACGCATGTACTTTGCAGCCTGCTACCAACTGTAGCCACCTACGACATCTCCTGTGTATGCAGATGTTTGACATGAATCTATTAGTTCAAGTAATTTCATATCCTCAAGAGATCATCCCACTATCTTGTTGTAATACTTGATTGTTATCTGAGCTTGACTTGATGAAGTTATTCTTTAGAACACACAAGAGAATCGTGGAAATAAATCCAGTCAGAAGAGAGATTGTTACACAAGTATTTATAAAGGAGAACCAATGGGATTTCCAAATACTGAAACAAGGATGAGGACTTTGAAATAATTATCCATTTGTCGTTCAAATGGAGTATGAGTCTCCACCCACTTAACTGAGTATGTGAAAACAACTTCAATCTCTTTGTCCTCAGTAATGTCAACAATAAAAATTGGATCAGTACGAACAATAATGTACAGGATTTCAAACTGGAGATGTTTGTACAGTAAAAAGGATATGCATTATTTTCTCTGACAGTTTATTTGAAAATAATAATCCTTCTTTGGTGATTCTCTAAACTTCTCCAAATCCTCCTTTGTCAAATTCTTCCTGCAAAGAAGTTCAGGAAAAATGTCTTCCTGGAAATGAAGCTTATGGACTAGCACAAAAAAGAAACAGTTGTAAGTACCATCTAAGCAAATTAGCACATGAGCCTTTGAAACAGAATGTCACTCAGAATACATTTAGGGTTGAGGTGCTCTGAGCATCTCATTTGAGGGAAGGACTGTAGGTTATTTGTCTGGCAAGTAGGACAGAGATTATGCTCATCATTGAATTATCTTCTCATATTACAAAAGGTTTTGGGGCTCACCATTGAACTAGAATTGTTCATTGCTTGGACCACTCAATGACATGTATTAATTATAATGAGATTCAACAGATATTTTGGGAAGAAAGACCAGTTACACCAATGTAAATAATTTAGTCAGCAAGGGGTTGTTGATTGGACCTTCCTAGAATTCTCCATCTCCATATGCAAACACAAACACTAATGCTAGTGCCAGCACTAGAAACCTCCCTATTGCCACTGAAAATGCTTCCATAGACCCTCAGGGTTTGTTCAAAAACCCTGGGCCTTGTATTCATAGAACACCCTAGTTTACTACAGTGTAAATGAATTTCCTGCTTCTCCTTCCATGTTAGACTCTATTGAGGTTGCCACTTGTGTGTTTAGACAGATCGATGGATCCATCAAACAGTACAAGCACGAGGTTGCTTCTTTCAAACAAAGAGTGATGTACTTTGAATTTCCTCATCAGCCTAGATCTATTGTTCACTAATTTCATATTTGGCTTGGACCAGTGGTTGCCTCAGCCTTAAAACAAGTCAGGTTCTAGAGTCTAAAAGAAGACGACATACTGTAAAAAGAGTGAAACAAACTTACTGTTGATCTACAAAAACATTCCCATAGAAATGGATCTACGTAGGCTCGAGAGTTTGTCACTAAAGAGCTCTTTTCACGCCCTAAGCTCTGATACCATGTTAGAATTAGGTAAAGAAGACAAGAATCTAATTTTCAAAATTTCTTGTAGACAAATTCAGCAAGTACACATTAAACTTACATAGATCTCAACTTCACAAATATTCTGAGTAAGCTAGATAGTTAGATGTGAACTAAGAAATTAAATATGAACATGTACAACAAATAGATCTAACCATAAAAAAATTCTCAGTGAGTAAAACACTCAGATCTGAACCATAACATGTGCAGGAGATACAAAAACAAATATGAGTAAGCAAATCAAAATCTTAGTCAGATCTGAACTAGAAAATATATATCAGAGTTTGCATAGTAGATAGATCTAGACTAGGTAAGCATTTCTGAGTTTGAACAATTTATAGATCTGAACTAGACAGTGATATTAATTGTATGTTGATCAGAGATCTAAAAGTAAGCAAGGCAAAAAGACTGAAAACATTAACTTACCTCTTGATAATCTTACCTTTGTATAAAGAAGAAGAGCATAGCACACCTGAGAGATAATAAGCCACTGAAGTATCCTCAGATAAGTCTATGTGTCATGGATATGCCTTAAGTGTTAGATCTCTATCAAGAGAAATGTAGGACAGTCAAGCCACCAAAAGAAAAACCTCTCATAGACCACAACAAAACCCCACACAACAATAAACCCTCACACAAGTAGGATAATTTGTCAGTAGAAGGGGGACGACTGTCGATAAAGAAGGTCCAACCACCCTTCCAAGATGTTGTGGCCTTCAAGATCCTAGATATGTTCTAAGGAAGGGGACGAGGGTTGGTTATAGGAGAGGATCGATTGGCAACAATCAAGGAGGGCAGCAACAAAAGCACTTTCAGTAGAGATTTATGCACCCTCAACATCCACATAGCAGTAAACAAATCATAGCAGGGACCTGGCAGCAAGAAAATGGAGAGGTTGATCTGTTACAAAGGGGGCCAAGCTACTGTCACAAGGAGGCCGCAACACTATCACAAGGAGGCCCCAACATTATCCCAAGGAGGCC
>JZKD02S1664497.1:0-26749 GCA_000966675.3 Picea glauca
TACAAGTGGTATCAAAGCACTTTCCTTGGCAGAAATTGTGGGCAATTTTTTTTTCAAGGTAGAGACGTATTCCAACATCTTTAAGCCACAAAGATCTGTTGTTACGTGCATAAACTCGTGGTTGAGGGATTCATACACGCAGGAAATACAAGTGGTTCTTAAGCGCACATCTATTGGCCACCCTTGTAACCCCTGTTGGTACCCCTTCGAGTGGTAGTGCATCAGACAACACCTGTGTATGGATCAACCTAGATTTCCTAAAGCCCTCTTTAGATAAACCGATCGGTCGCCTGACTTCTATAGTGCCACCGAGAAAATCACTCGGGAAGATACTCTCTAGTACCTGGGTAGTCGAGTAGTACGGCTAAGGGTACAGTCTATCCTCCTTAGTTAGTGCCCTGAGATATTGGGTCGAGTACTACTGTTGGACCTCGCATGTATATCAGAGAGATATAGCACAGGGAAAACCCTTGTCTATAGAACCCTTGAATACCTAACCCTTGGGGATAGAAACATAAACAAATTAAAACAGACAAGATCTATTGCCTCGCAAATGTGTTTGGGTTGCCAAGTAAATACACATTTATTTCTGGTTAAGCATTTGGGCATTTCCTCTCTACCGTATTCTTCAGACCAAAGTATAACTTCGCAGGTGTAAAAAAAAAGTCTAGAAATTTTTTCACCATTATTTGAGACCTATTCCATTGGATTCATCTCTTCTCCCTTATCACATTCATACATATAATTTTTCGGCAAAATTTTTGACCCCGCCCACCCCTTTTCAGTTCCCCTATCCTCATGGCCCATACCCATAGACAAGACTTGGAAGCTCGCTTCAACACCTTGCAATCTAGTCTCATAGAGACCCAACAAGAAGTGAAACAACTCAGTGCCAATGTTGTCGCCATCAATAAAACTATGCAGTCCTCAATGGAGGAAATCAAACAAGACCTCACCACCTAGCTTGAATCTATCTTTTCGACACTCTACACCAAACTACATATCCCTACAGACAACCCTTCCTCTTCCTCACCTCCACATACTGAAGGTGACCATTCCTCTCATTCCCATAACTTTCAGAACCATCACTTTCAACGTGACCTACGCCTTTCATGGGTGGATGTGACCAAATTTGATGGCTCGGAGCCCACTGGTTGGGTAACCCAAACGGAACATTATTTCTCTTTATACGACATTACAGATGCCTTGGCCAAACTCCAGTATGGTGTTCTCCATCTAGATCAAGAATGTTGGCAATGATGGAAATGGAGAAAAAATTATCGTCAAGGGTATATTGCTTGGACACACTTTGTGGCAGAGCTTTATGAATGATTTGACACTGACACCAACCGTTTGGGTCATTTGACAAAGTTGAAACAATCAGGAATAGTAGAAGACTTTATAGCTACCTTTGAGCGCCTAGATTTTTGAACAGAGAGCATGTCTGATGTCTTTTTTCGAGAATGTTTTATCAATGGACTCAAGGATGAGATTCAGGCCCATGTCCTCATGGCTCGGCCTTAGAGTTGGGTGGAGGCTACTAAAAGAGATAAAGAATCACAATAGGTTGTATCTTCTCAAAACCAGAAACCCTCCTTTATCCCTCGCCCTAAACCAATAAATCCCACTACTCCCTCTGCTCCACTAAAGATCCAAAAATTGACCAGGGCTGAAATGGTTGAACGCCAACTCAAAGGACTTTGTTATAATTGTGATGACAAATATTTCTCGGGCCACAAGTGTAAGGAACAAAAGTTGTTTATGTCCATCTCCAAGGATATTTCAGAAGAGGATATTGAAACTCCCCTTGTGTCTGAGTCACCTGAAACCCCCTACATAACCCCTCCCTCAGACCCTCCCGAAGTAGAACTGGTCATTTCCCTCAATGATCTCACTAGCTTCTTCGCTTCCCAAACCCTCAAGCTAATTGGTTACATCAAGCATCGGAAGGTCATCATTCTAGTAGATAGTGGAAGCACCCATAATTTTATTCATCGTTGCATTGCCTAAGAAACTCATTGCTACATCCATGCCGTCAATAATTTCCAAATCATGATTGCCAATGGTGGCTCCCTGAAATGTGGAGGGCATTATGAAAATGTGCATCTCCAAATTGGTGACTACCACCTGAAATCTCATATGTTTTCTATAGACATGGGTGAGTGTGACATTGTGTGGGTGTAGATTGGCTAAGGACTTTGGGTCCCATTCTCATGGATTTTAAGGAATTAACCATGCAATTTGACCAAGAGGGGCAACAATATAAGTTCCAAGGCATCACCGTCGGTTCACCTGAGATCATTAGTTCCCATCGCATGGAAAAGATGCTCAAAAAGGGTCATTATGGTGTTATTTCTCAACTCCATGCCATCCAAGCAATAGAAACATCTTCAATGCCACAAGTCCTCCAAGCCATCATTTCTAAGCATCAAGTGGTCTTTTCCACTCCCTAGGGACTCCCTCCTTCATGTGGTTTTCATGATCATTCCATTCATCTTGTACCCGGAAGCCTTCCTCCGAATATTCGGCTGTATCGTCACCCCTTTTCCCCAAAAAATGAAATTGAGAAAATGGTCCAGGAACTCCTTAATGCAGGCGTTATCCCCCCTAGTACAAGCCCCTACTCTTATTTTGTGGTCATGGTCCTAAATAAATAAGGTTCTTGGTGAATGTGTCCTAACTTCCGTGCCCTCAACAAACTTACCATTAAAGACAAATTTCCCATTCCTGTCATTGATGACCTCCTGGATGAACTAAGTGGTGCCCAATTCTTTACTAAACTTGATCTTCGTTCGAGCTACCACCATATACATATGAAAGAGGAAAACATCCCCAAGACTACCTTTAGAACTCACGAGGGCCACTATGAGTTTTTGGTCATGCCCTTTGGCTTGTGTAATGCCCCCTCCACCTTCGAAAGCCTCATGAATCATGTCTTCCATCCTTTTCTCTGTCATTTTGTCTTAGTTTTCTTTGATGATATTCTCATTTATAGCAAGACCTGGACAAAAAATCTTTCTCATGTGGGTCGAGTTCTCCATCTACTCTCTCAGCACCAACTTTTCCTGAAATAGTCTCAATGTGCTTTTGGTGCCTCAGAAGTAGAGTAATTGGGTCATCTAGTTGGCAATGATGGCATCAAGGTGGATCCTAAAAATATTGAAGCTATGCAAGACTTCCCTCACCCAAAGACTCTCAAAATATTGCGTGGATTTCTTGGATTAATAGGTTATTATCGCAAGTTTATTAATAATTACGAAAAGATTGCAGCACCTCTCACTTCTCTCCTAAAAAATAACTCTTTCACTTAGACTCTAGTTGTTGCTCAAGATTTTCAAACCTTGAAAATGGCCATGTGCACCACTCCAGTCCTGGCCCTTCCTGATTTTACAAAGACTTTTTTCTTGGAATGTGATGCTTCAGGGAAAGGAATTGGTGTTGTCCTTATGCAAGAGGGTCGGCCTTTGGCCTTTACCAACAAGAAACTATCTAAAATAAATATAAGCAAATCTATCTATGAAAAGGAAATGTTGGCTATTCTGCATGTCGTTGATTTGTGGCACCCTTATCTATTGGGGCAACACTTCAAAATTAAGACATACCATCAAAGCCTCAAGTATTTTTTGGAACAACGCATTTCCTCCCCGAAGCAACAAAAATGGGTAACTAAGCTATTTGGATATGATTATGAGATCATTTACAAGAAAGGCAAACAAAATGTGGTTGTGGATGCACTTTCCTGTAAATATGAAGATGAAGGATCCCTTTTTTCTCTTTCCTTCATTGTACCATATTGGCTCCAAGTTGTTTTCCAAGAATGTCTACAAGATCCCAAAAGTTCACAATTGATCCAACAATTGCAATCCAGTGCTCCAGCTCCCCCAGGGTACTCTTGGCTCCATGATGAGCTTCGATACAAAGGTCATTTGTATTTAAGTAAACAATTAAAGATTAAATCCATGATACTTTCTGAGCTTCATGCTACACCGACAGTGGGGCACTCCGGGTTCACCAAAACCTATGACAGGGTCAAATGTTCTTTTTTCTAGGATGGTATGAAATAGGACATTCATAATTTTGTCACTGAATGTGATGTGTGTCAATGCAACAAGGGAGAAACCGTCAAATCTCTGGGCACACTAAAACCACTCCTGATTCCACCTACTATTTGGAAGGACATCATCTCTATGGATTTTATTACAGGCTTACCCAAATCGGGAAATAAATTAGTCATCATGGTGGTTGTTGATCGCATTTCCAATTATACTCATTTTTGTGCTCTTCAACACCCGTTTACAGCATCCACGGTGGCTAAAATTTTCATGGATCAGGTCTTCAAGATCCATGGCATGCCACACTCTATTGTTTTTTATCACGACCCAACTTTCACAAGCAATTTTTGGCAAGAACTGTTCAATCTACAAGGCACCCAATTGCATATCAGTACAACTTATCATCCCCAGACTGATGGTCAAACAGAAGTTGTCAAAAAGTGTTTGGAAACATATTTGAGGTGTTTTGCCTCGGAAAATAAAAATCAATGGGCTCAATGGTTACCCCTAGATGAATGGTGGTACAACACTTCATACCATACAACTACACGCATGACTCCTTTTGAAGCGATATATGGACATAATACACCTTCAGTTCTCTCATACTTACTTGGTGTCTCGAAGGTCCAGGTGGTTGACCAAACAATTACAGTTCAAGAGGATATTCTTCGTACCCTCAAAGAGAATTTGGTCATGGCACAGAATCACATGAAGCAACAAGCAGATCAAGGTCTCTCTAAATGTCATTTTGAAGAAGGGGATCAGGTGTTTCTTCACCTGCAACCTTACAAGCAGAATTCCCTCAAGTCCAAGCATTGTCAGAAGCTAGCACCCAAATTTTATGGTCCTTATACAGTTCTCAAGCTTGTGGGATAGGTGGCCTATCAGTTTTCTTTTCCCAGTCATTCGAAGCTACATCTTGTTTTTCATGTTTCCTGCTTAAAGAAGGTGATCGGAACTAAGTGCCAAATTCAAACCAACCTTCTCGAGTTAGTCGAAGAAGGATCCATTTGGATACAGCCACAAGTAGTTTTGGACCAACATGAGTGTTGCCTGCATCGGAGAACCATCAAGGAAGTGTTAATCTGGTGGAAAGATACAACTCTAGTAGATTCCACTTGGGAACTAGCTACCATTCTGTAGCAATTTCCACATCTCAGACCTTGAGGACAAGGTTGTTTTTAAGGGTGAGGACATGTTAGGGTCCTATCCCGCACATAGGTAGGATAATATATTCAGATGTAATAAAGGTCAATATTAATATGGCCTTACAATAAAATAGAATAAGTCGAATGTAAGAAGACCTAATAGAAGCTTCTGCTTCTAGAAGGATCTTCCTCTAGATGCTTCTTTTGATAGACATATTTAGTATAAATAGGAGTCGAGGGTATGAGAACCCTATCTTGGAGATTATTGTAATAGAACTCTTCTCAACTGGAGGTTTCCCCCTCGAAGAGGCCCATGAACATTTCTCTTAGAATCAAAGTGCTATTTTTATTGTTATTCTTATATCATTTCAATGTTATTGTGGTGATTATTATGGTTATATTATTGTTATTCTGCCATTTCTAGCATTTTATTTTTGTTCTGCATACTTTTTATATCTGGTATATTACACTTGATCGTATCGAAGTATACAAAAAATGTGACATTATTGTCATGTTGTATTCTCTTTTTGGGTGTATTCCATAAGTTGGCATATCTCTCGACCATACTACCTCAACGAGAGCTTCCCATGCACTGATATTAGCCTAGTTCCTTCCATCTGACCAACGCAATCAAAATCAACATCCATTCATAGTGAAATTATATGCTCTTTTCCTGGGCCTCAATACAATCTTGCAAAAATTGGTTCACCAAGAAGGTGGCCCAATTCATTTGAACCCCTTCCATGCATTTTTATGCAGCTTCAATTACTGCAACCAATACTTCATCCTTCTGAAATTTGCGCAACAACTTGTAGACCAACACTTGCATCACAAACCAAACATTGTCATCACTTGTGTTTTTAACATCCAATCCCATTTTCCCCCTGAAAGTCTAGAAGTTTTCCTTCATCGATTCTGAGAGGGCTCTCTCTCCTGCCTTGTTTAACAAAAGGGTTGGATCCTCACTTACCTATGGGAGCCCTGTAATCTATGCAATTAGTGAAATGTCAATTGATACTGGTGGGTCAAGCCATAGTGTCCCCCCATGGACACAGCTGACCAATAACTTCACAAAAGCATTAATTTCCATACTACATTCGAAGTGGGGGATCTTCATTAGTTTTAGTATGCTCGACTTCTCCAATCCTATTTCCCACACATGTGTCTCCAGCAGAATTTCTCCTAGTGCACAAATATTTTTATGTGGCCAACTCCAAAACATTTTTCTCATCAGTGATATCATGATCCACAAACTTGAGACTAGAAACCTTGTTGAGCATATCTCCTTCAATACTTACACTAGGTGGGACTGGTGATGTTTCCAATAGGTATTTCCCATCTGCTGGTACTCTGATGTGGGGTGCATCATCTTTCATTGGTGGGATATAATCCCTGTGGAATATTTCATGTGAAGTCGAAGCTAAAGCTCTGAGTACTTCCTTAACCTCTGGTGAATATACTAGTCATTTTGATTGCATTCATGTCATTTGTTTTGGTGCTCCAACTTTTGGTGGGGCCATTTTGTCATGCGACAAGTTCATTTCTCAGCTATGTAGTTGTTTTGTGGTAGTTTTAGTTCGACTTTGATTCACTCGAATTTTCTCTGGTTTGCACTCTCTTACATGCATCTCTTAGTCACAATGATTCATGTTGAATGGCCTTCAAATTTTTTTGTGCCTCCTTTCCAACTGTGCATGTATTATCACGCCTTAACTAACTTGTTCAATCCGCCAATGGGGTTAATGAATGTTTAAATAAATGTGGCTCTATTACCAAACTTGTTGTGTGATTTTTCCCTCGTACTACCAATTTGTCATTATTTCTCGTGGCTTTTTCCATTTAGGATTATACAGTGTATTTATGACCTGTCATTACCATATTATCGTCATTGTTTCTATGCTTTAATGCTTCCAACGATCTTGTCATTGAAAACCTGCACAATTGTTCTTGCTTTTGCATCTACTTTCTTCTTAGTCTTATTCCTATGTGCTTTATTTCCTTATTTAACGTAGTTCTATCCTGATGCGAGACATTCATTCCTTCTATGCAAGTTATTATGCCTTAGTACTCTTTAGTCTTTTTCTTTATCTATATCTACTTTTTATTTTTTTGTGTGTGTTTTTCCTTCCTACTATAGTACAACTACTATGATACATGTGTTATGGTGTAGCCTAAATTACTGTGTAGACTATTGGCCATCTCTATAGAGTCTCAACCGACTTCCATTCACCATTCCTCCAAGGGATTCTCCCTTTAGGGTTTCCAACTATGCAACACTTGTCTCTATTACATGTTGAATCACATAGGGTCCTAACCAATGCATTCTAAATTTTCTTGGATGTTGCATGAACTTGTTTTCATAGAGTAATACCAAATCTCCCACTTGAAACTTTTTATGTTTAATGTGTCGATCATGAAAATCCTTCCCTCTTTCATTATGAACTTGTTGATGGAAACCTACAACAAACTGATCTTCCTCGAGATGTAGTAATTGTTCCAATCTCTTCTCTATTACACTAGAGTCGGATATATCAGTGATCACTGCAATGCATAGGATGGGTAGAATAAAATCCATTGGCATCACTGCCTCTTTCCCATAGACCAACTTGAATGGTGTCTGTCCTGTCAACCTTTTTATTGTAGTCATGTAAGCCCATAATACTGCAAGAACTCTAACTCCCAATCATCTCTCCCTACATTGCATTTTTTTGTCAAAGCATTCTCCAAGATTTTATTGAAAGCTTCCACTATCCCATTGGCCCGAGGATGATATGGGGTACTCTTATGATGATCAATTTGAAACTCCTCAGTCAATTTTGCAATTTTCTTATTCAAAAAGTATGTGCCTTGATCACTGAGTAATATGCGCAGACATCCAAATCCCGTGACTATATTCTCAAACAAAATCCTTGCATCAATCTCCATTATGCAATCTAGAACTAGTGTTTCTTCTTCACATATTGTCAAATATTATGTCCCAATGATGATGTACATTACCCTAGATCTTCTTTCTTGTGGGTTGATTGGCCCTATAAAGTCTATGGCCCATTTCTCAAATGATTGCAAGGTAACTTGTGGATTTAAAGGCATTTCAACCCTCCTGGATGGTTTTCCCACTCTTTGGAATACATCACATGACTGACAGTATTCCTTAGCATCTTTGTGAAGCATGGGCCACCAAATTCATGCACTCAAAATATTTTTTGCAATTTCTCTCCCTACATTATGTCCTCCTGCAATCCCATCATGTGCTTCTTCAAGTATCATCGGTATTTCATGTTCCAACACATAGTGTCTCAATATTCCTTTTGCACCCAACTTGTATAAACTGATAATTTGTTGCTTTTACTACCAATTATTTCTTCTAGGAAATCGTCATGTATGATGGAGACATACTTGTACTTAGAAACTGCACGATGTACCAGAAGTAATCATCCACTATCTTCACTACAAATAGTTGTGCATCTCGAAAGTTGTCATCTAAATTGCTTGCATCTTCTCCTAATAGTATTCGCGATAGATTATCTGGTCTTGCATTCAGCTTCTTTGGTTTCACTACAACCTCAAAATTGTATTCCTGAAACAATAGTAGCCATCTGCATATTCTCCACCCCAACATCTTAAAGTGATACCCCAATAAATAATGTCATAAATTTTGTAGAGAATAGAACATTGAAAATCCTTCTCGTTCTGTGGTAGTATAATTATTCTCTACTATGGATAACTTGCTTGAAAAATCAATTGGGTGATCTATGTCTCCATCCCATGATTGGGATAGTATTGCACCCAAATCTATGGACAATGCATCTACATGTACATGGAACTCCTTGTTCCACTCTGGAAAGATCATAATCGACGTGGTCACTAGTTTTTTCTTTAAGGTGTCCAAACCCTTCCGACAATCTTCGTTCCATTGAAACTTTGCTTCCTTCTTCAGTAACTTTTCCATCAGTGTTGTGATCTGCAAATATCCTTTGATAAATTTCCTGTAATAACCTGTATGACCCAAAGTTTCCTTCAGCTGTCTGACTGATGTAGGTGGTTCTAAATACATAATTACTACAATATTGGTTGGATATACTAGTAAGCCCTGCTTTCACACTACATTTCCCAACAAAATTCCAAATGGTGCACAAAAAATACACTTCTTCAAGTTCAACAAAATCTAACATTGTCTTCACCTATCCAACATTAGCTTGAGTACTTCTATGTGATCCTTTAGTAGACTAAACACAATCCAATCATCCAAGTACACTTCAAGAAAAGTATGGATAAATTCTTTGAATGTTGCAACTGCGACTCTGAAAAACACCACAGGGGAATTCTTTAGTCCAAAGGGAATTATTGTGTACTGATAAATCCCCCACTCTGTCATGAAATTTGTATTTTTTTGGTCCTCCCGTGCAATTTTTATCCGATGGTACCCCTAGAATCCATCTATGAAAGAATAAGTTTCTTGGCCTCTTGCGTTCTCTAGTACCTCATCTGTGAATTGTGTTGGGAATGGTTCATGTAAACATTCATCATTCAGCTTCCTCAAATCCATGCATATATTGATGCATCATGTCTTCTTTTCTTGCACTACCATTTGAATGATCCACTCATATTCTTCTACAAGTTCAATGATTCTTTCATCTAGCACTCTGTCTATTTCAACTTTCACCTTTCTCTTGTACTTCGAATTTAACCTATAAGGTCTCTATCATACTATCTTAGCTCTTGATTTCAGTGGAATCTCCATCTCACCTAAGTCCCCTGCTATTCCCTTCATCTCTGAAAATGTCTTTAGGAATAGGTCTCGATATTCATGCAACAAGTCTGCAATATTCTCGATTATTTCATCACTCCAGTAATCCCCTATTTGTACAAACTTCAGATTCTCTGTTGTCCCAATGCTTACCTTCTACCTGTATTGACTAGGTGTATGCAAAAGATTCAAGTTTCAACCCTTATACTACGTGTTCTCATTTTATCTTAGGTGCTTGTACGTTTTTTGGAACTTCTTCATCGTGCTCCTCCTTAGCCACATTGTAGCACTGTGATAACTCATGGACATTCATAGTAGCTCTATGTACACTGCATACTAGTACCATCTCCATCGGCCCTTCTTCTGATAATATCTTAGTTCGAATATCATGTAGTGTTGCATCTATTGATAGATATTCATACTCAATGTAAACCTGACTTTGAACCTATGAGCCAAATCTTCCCATCTTGTTGTCTCTCTAGGAATTTCCAATTCCAAATACCATTTCTTTGAAGTTGTGTCCAGTGTGTGTACAAATATGTGCATCAATTATGTCTCTGGTACTGAACTCCATAAAGTCCTACACTTCTCAACATGACCCGCTAGGTCACTCTCTCATGTATACTTCTGTGCAATATTTTCTCCCTTAGTACCAAACCTAACTTGCATTAGCCTTCTTCACTGTGCCCATTCTTTCATTCATTCTTTGTGTGCAGACCACCATCTGGCTGGAGTCACTTTTAGGACAACATATAGTTCCAATATCCTTTGTTGTTTCTCCCCCTATCTTCATGCATATGTTCTTTCTCTTCACATGTTTTTTTCCTTATGTTTATTTCCATGTTCCTCTTCTCTTTTAATAGAAAAGAGTGACTCCCCCTAAAAGTATACGTTTTTTGAACAACACTTCTCTAAGTTCATGCACTTGACTCTTTCTCTTCTGATATTTCTCTTTCTCTCCCTTTGACATCATGGAAAAAGGGATAAATCCCTTTGTCAGTATGTCTCCCCCTATCTGCACACATCTAATCTTTCTTTCTTGATCTCTTTCTCTCACAATTTCTCTTCCCTTTACTTCTCTACAAGATATCGTGTTGATCAATGTAGGGATTCATGTGTTTGTTTCCTTTCCTCTCTTCCAGTGCTACTTATTTTACATTGGTTCTTCCTCTTGTAATTCTCTAACATATAAAAAGCCTTCATAATTTCTTGACATCAAATGACCTGTCATGTTCACTCTTTATACATTAATGACCATGTTGTTCAACAATGTCCCTCTGATGATATAAATTTTGTTGAAGGTTTCTCTTTCCGTGTTTTGTTGTGTCTTTCATTGCTTGTATTCTTATGACCAACTGATTCCACTTATTTCAATTGTGAATATGCTATGTCATATATCTATCTAGACCTTCCAATGATCTCATAAGTCCATATATGTCCACATGTCATTAACTTTCCATAGCTCTACTACTCAATTGTCTGCAATGCCAACCCATATGTCATTGTACTATCATGAATGCTTTTTTTTTGTAACTGATCATCACATATTCCTATTTCTCATAATCACATATGTATAGTGATCTGCAATGCATCCTTGAACCTGTAATGAATATATCCTTGTTTGGAAAGTGTGTCAATGATATTCCTCTGATATCTGCATGGGAACACTACTTCTCAATCAATCAATTTGTCATTATGTAATTCTGATATCTAACTTCTCTTAATATGTCTCTGAAAACACTTCAAATTGCTTGAAGGATGGTTCTTTGATCTATAGTAGCTATTGTATAGACTCCCCCTATTCAACATTCATATTTACTGGGAGTATCCAATCCAGATGGATCATAACAATGGAGGAATCTTCCTTAATGCGGAGTAATCCTCCTCTTCGTCCATAGACTCATCATCTCTCTGAACTTTGAATTCTTCCTTTTTTCCCATGGATTCATTATGTTATTGCACTACAATTCCTGAGAGTACAAATTCTTGTGCTTATTATTTATTCATTTTCTCTTCTTTTCTTTTTCACACTATTGCAAATTCTGCAATCTCTAGGACCTGGTATTCATTCACCTGTTCTTCTTGTTTTTCATTTCTTCTCCAAATCTTCCTGTATCTGGCATCTTACTTTTTTTATGTATATCCATCTTGATCTCGTACTATTTCCAATTCTAATATTATGACTTATGGGTGTCCTTCATTCATTTTTTCTTCATTTACTTTTTCTTGTTTTCTTTTCTAGACCTTATTATAGTTGATATCAGTGTTCTCTTTCACAGAAGTATCCATCATGCTTCTACAATCACAAACTATATGTCCATAGTTATGGAATTTGTAACATTCAATATTATATGGAGTCACATATGAATTTATTTCTTGACCATTTCTTCCATAAGCCCCACAATCTATAGCTTTATTTCCAAAGTTGGTACAATTAAAACAATGACCATAAAAGAAATTTACATACCTAGGAGTGAATGATATTCTTTGTGGTGTAGTCCTTCTGAATTCATGCCTTGATTGATCACGATATTATTTTATGTTGTTCCCTTCATCATGATTGAAGATTTTTTGTTGCTTGAATGTGGAAGGTCTTGTTGAAGATGTATTATCTCTATTATACTCATTCTTCTTCGATTCTTGATGACCATGATTACGTCCTTTGAGCACTTCTGCATAACTCTTTCTCTTTTCTTCATTCTTACTTTCTGGTAACCTAGAGTGCTTCTCTTCATATTTATTTATTGATGATGTGGATGTTTCTCTCTCCTCAATGTTCTTTTTTATCTTGACGATTTTAACTCTCAATGTGACAATTTCTTCTTCAAGCTTCTCAAACTATTTTTCTTTCTTCATCATCTGAATCTTCATGACTTGTTTTGTTCTCTTTTCTTCCTCAATTTTAATCTTCAAAGAGATGATTTCTTCTTCAAGTCTTCTTTCTTCTTGACCAAATTCTACTTCAAGATGGTTTAAATCATCATTCCTTTCCTTGAGATGATTTTTCAAAATCTTCTCTCTCTTCTCTGCTTCCTCTTTTAGTGCTACTATTTTGGATTCCAAACACTACTTCTCTTCCATCTGGCTTTGTATGTTTCTTCAATCCTTTTGTCTTCTTCCAGCTGACCTTTTAGATTCACGATGACCATTTGGGGCTCTTCGAAACTTTCTTGAGAATTATTCTTGACCAATTTTTCCTCAAGAGACTTGTTTTTCTTCCTTTCTTTTGTCAATTTGTCTAAACCAGTGATTAATTATGATTCAAGGTCTACTATGTCTTCTTCACAATATTCTTCTTTTGAATTTGTCTGACATGATGATAATATTTCTTCTTGTTCTATACCTACATCTTCTTTATCATTATATGGCTCCGTGATGGGATAAAAATATAGATTATGTAGCTTATCCCATAGTTCTTTAGCTAATGAACATTGTCCCACTTTATATTTTACTGAATCACATAATCCTTCCAAGATGAAATCCATTTTCATTTTGTTGTTTCTTTTCAATTCATTCTTGGTTGTTGTCTTTGGTTTCTTTGGACCAGTGTATCCTGTAACAAATCAATACCAAACATCATACCGATGTTCCTGCAAAAATGTTTGCATCCTGATACTCCACATCTCATATCTCTGACCATTCTAACCATTAAATTGTGGTATTCCATTTCTATACAAGTTGTTCTTCTCCATGATCTACCTTCCAGTGGTTAAATTGTTTCCTAAAGGAACCTTCTCTGATACTAATTGTTATAATACCAAGAGGGGTGGGTGAATCAGTATGAGCACTTTTATTACTTTTCACCCCAATATATGAACTTTATCAGTAGTATATCATCAATGTATTATATATGATTGCATTAAATATATCATAAGCATATAAACATAAGCAACGTCACATCAACATTATCACATCAAATACACAATACACCAGAGTTTACGTGGAAACCCAAATGGGAGAAAACCATGGAATTATTTCTTTTATATATCAAACAATACATTCATCGAAAGCACCAACTTCATGATTCTCTTGTTGTAACTAGAAGGAGGCTATGACCCCCTATTTATAGGTTCCAACCTGAAGGAAGCTACAATTCCCTAAATTCTCTAGCTACAACCAGAAGGAGGCTACAACCCCATGATTCTCACTCTCCAACCCGAAGGAAGCTCTAACTCTCTGTGTTCTCCAGCACCAACTTGAAGGGGTATACAACCCCCTTTCCTTGCCCTGTCCTATCATCCTAAAATATAAGTGTAGACCAATTGTCACTACCACAATCACTTTCATTGTCACTACCATTGTCGATGTCACTGCCACTACCACTGTCACTGTCACTACCATTGTCACATCAACCTATAACCTGTCAAACTGTCACAGTATCCAACCTATCACAGTCATTGATACTCAACCAGATCCTCTCACATGGATCATATACCAAGGAATCCTCTCAACTAGATGTCAACCATCACCAACACATGCCTCTACCAAGCATGTACCAACATCACCAACATACCATCACAAGATATGTGTTCAAACCATCAACCAAGCATCAACTATATACCACAACAAGTGCATCAACCATGCACCAACACCTGTACCACAAAAAGTGTATCAACCATGAACCAACACATGTATCATATACCTCAACCATCAACCATGTACATTAACACATGTACCATACAATGTTCCAACCATGCACATCAACCATGTACATCAACAATGTACATAAATACCTATACCATATACATCAAACATCAACCATGTACCACACCAAGTACATCAACCATGTACTATACCAAGTACATCAACCATGTATCATCTCATATATCAACCATGTACCATAAATAATATACCATGATATGTGCCTCAACCATATACCATGCACCATGTACCACAAAGTATACCAATCAAGTACTATCAATGGTGTACCTCAACCAAGTACCAACATCACCAAGATATGCACCTCATACATGTACTACCATAACCATGACATATACCAAACCATATATCAAGATAGCAAAGAGTGTACTTCTAACAAGGTATCATGTCATCACCAAGGTGTACCATACCATCTATCATCACCACTATGCCTTAAGCATGTACCATACCATAACCAAGCATAAGCAATATTCACATAAGCATACTTGTAACTTGTAGTTGACCTATTGAACTGTAATACTAACCTATAACTCTTCCACAACCTTCAACAACTTGGTACCAGCATTTCCCCCAAATTTTCCCTAGCCCCATAGGAATAGGACTCCTTGTCATGCGGGACTTTGCGTGAAGTGCCCTAGGAAACCCACAGGGGTGCCTCATGGGACACCCTCAAGATGACCCATGAGGGCCTGCTTAATTAGGGTTACATAGAAACCCTGGCACTTTGTAGCTCTGAAACTTTCACACTTTCTTTTCATTTTCTCCGTTGCCTCGGAATCAACGTCAGATTCACCAATAGACCAAAATATTAGACCATAACATTCTCACAAGATATAATTTAATGTATGTGTGTATCAAATGAATGTCTCATGATGTGTATTTATACTTTGTCAACAAACACCTTTTCCTCACTTTGGGGTCAACCTGTACTTTCTTGTTACAACAACTTTACCCTTTAATTAATTCACTTTTAACCAACTAGGGGCTTCTTAACCATTCTCCAGGGCTTCTAACTTCACAAGGCCATAACTCCTTAACCGTGCAGAACCACGTGGCATACCACCTATCACTGGAAACGACACAAGGAGGACTATTTTTCTATGAGTATCTTACTTGAATTTATGATGTCCTTCATGTCAATATTCCTCCACCAACTTTGGCTCCTACAACCACACTTCGGAGCTTCATGTTTATTCATCAAATGCACCCATCACACTTGTTGGCATCAACCACTCTTGTTGATATCAATGAAAACTAAATCACCAACAATCTTGACCAGAAATCTGAGGTATCCGATAGCTCTGTTGAGGATTCCTAAATCCCTTTAACTCAAGAGCAGGAACCAAAACCACCAATGAGGCCCAATTAGACTCTGCAGCGTTTGATAGTGGAATCATTCTCCAGATCCTTCGATTCGACCAAATAATCGATGGGCTTTACATAGTGATTGACATGATATCTTCTTGCAAAACTTCCTTCTTCAGTTTAAGGGTTCTCTTTTTTTTGTATTCTCTTTTGTTAGATGGGTCTAATAAAAGACGTGTGTTTGTATAAACCATCGGATAAAGGGGGGATATTAACTATTGAAGAATGTTGAGCTTGGGATAACCCTTGTGCTCAATCATGCATAAAAATATATTCACACATGTGACAAGCCTAGTACTAATACATCAACTTGTTGGTATTTCAATTATTGACTGAGATATGATTATCGAAAGAAAACATACATGCAATAAAATGATGGAAAGAAAAATAGTTTCCTTAGCTCTAGAATTAATCACACATTAACACAACGATTTTCTTTCATCATTAGAGACAAGAACTAAAAAAATATTTAAACAACTAACTTATCAATAGATTCAGAAACTCTTACTCATTACAGCATCCATTCATGAAATAAAGTCAGAAGTAATTCCTCCTCAAATCCAATCGCACACACCTTTAATAAAAAAACAGAAGTTTGTCTTCGATCCTAAACATGACCTCTCAATTAAGGTAGTTCAGAAATAGTTCTTTACAATTCCAAAAATGAGGGTCTTTGCAAAAACCATCGACCTTTACTAAAAGGTCAATCCTCTTATTTATAATGAATCATTAACTAAAAATAGCTATCAAAAGTGCAAGCTAAGTAAAACAAAACATCGCCACATGGTTCTTCTATCTCTCTATCTTCTAAGAATCATCAAATAGTTTCACTGAAGTGGATGAATCTTCTCATACTCTGACCATTAGATGAAGAGTTCCTCACATGTGATAGAATATGGGAATATGTGTTGGTCCATCGGAGCCGAAAGGATTTCTTTTACTTCTATTGCCTGTGCTCAATACTTGACTATTTTGATACTTAACTACTACAATGTTGCTCAAGCCT
This sequence comes from Picea glauca, assembly GCA_000966675.3. Lineage (NCBI taxonomy): Eukaryota > Viridiplantae > Streptophyta > Pinopsida > Pinales > Pinaceae > Picea > Picea glauca. Next base: position 16,978 of record JZKD02S1664497.1, read on the forward strand.
TGATCAGATGCTCCATGAACTGTTGTACTTGACCTGGTGCCATGATCGCCACCTTTGTTATCTCTACAGTCCATGCCGAGACTTGTTCTACATGTTTCTTGACTATGTCATGCAAGTCGACAAAGTCCTCAGGTGAGCCAAATTCTGGGAGGCTGATGTCTTTCATCTCCCAATTAATATTTACCTAGCTCTTTTCGCAATCGACCCATTTCTCTTGAATCTCCCACTGAGGTTCCTAGGCCACTTTCACCCAGTATGAGGTCACTTTCCTGATCCAATATATGTTGTTTTCCCTCAACACCCAAATGTCGTTCTCTTCGACGTCTCGACCCTTTTGAACTATGTTGACGTAATCGATTCTTTCCACTGCTTGGTGAGCCTTCTTTCCCTGGGAGTGTACTAAAGATTCCTCGCCACACCAAAAGAATAACCTTCAGATGTCTCAATTTCCTTTAGCTTGGGTGATATTAGCGAATGTCTAGCATTTGGCTTTCTCGACGACATTTTACCTACAGTTACAACATATTTTAGATATTGTGCAAGAAAATTAGATGCATATATAAATCACGACTGTCGAATTTGACAAATTTGAACACATACCTCTATAGCTTGTTTAACCTCATTTTTCTAATCTAAGTATCATCATAGGCTCGAGACTCTCAATTTTCTCCTTCAGATGCTCTGGAATTCAAACTTGTGTGGAGAATGAATTTGTTCAAAACCGTTCTAGAGATTTAAATATGGATGAACTTACCTTGTCGCATCAGCCATTCAATTCAGGTTATGAGTGTAATTTCATTAAATCTATCGTGAGATCTTCAAAGATGTTTAAAATTAAATTCATCGTGGGTTGACGGCGTAGGCACTAGTTGTAACATGGCCTATCGGCGGTTTCAAATTGTGGTTGTTCAATCAATGCATGAGGTAGCAACAAATGTGGTATGAAGCATTAACCGTTTTATTAAATGTCAGAATTCGATTGTATCTTATGCCGGAAAAATCCCATCGTTTCGCTAGTCCAGTTGCTGAGTCGGGGGTTGAGATTATTCTTCAAACACTTTTTATTGATCTCTTCTTTCAAAATCTCCTACATCGATCGATCTTTCCATACAGAGATGATGTGGAAAAGTTGACTAGGAGGTGTGACTAGGACCTAGGGAACCTTAATATGACTCGAGAAGAAACTAGGTCGTATGACACCCTTACGTGATAAGGAAATGTGGCATTCGAGACTGGTGACTTAATTTACTCATGTTAATCAGAATCGGGACTTTCTTTAAGATATACATTATAAATCCCTACCCCATATTTTCAATGCCGAAAAGTATCGAGGATTGACGATCGACGATAAACCTACCAAACTGCTCTCGGATCGACTCTCGCGAAAAGTCTCGATGCCGAAAGTGTATCGGGGATCGGCGATATGTTTTTCACAGAAAAAATGATTGTTTTAACCTTCATATATCTCCCCGATGCCAATAAAGCGCATCGGTCATCGACTATCGGTGATTTCTTTACCTCCTTTTTCAGTGTCTATTCTTCCCGTATTTTGCCAATGCTGATGGGGATCGACTATCTCTTGAAAATTTGTGCGAATAAATCATGCAAACCAACTCCACCTTCTATCAATGTCGATGGTGTATCGGTGCTCGACAACTATTGTAACTGTGTGGTCACTTTACCTTCTTGAATGTTTCTGATGTCGAACCTAAGCGCATTAGGTGCAATGTTAGTTGCAGATTCTTAGTTCGGATGTCAAGTTCTTTTAGACATGAGGTTTCATAAGTTCAAACAAACCTGACTTGATGATAAGAGTCATGAAAACAAACAAATATAAACCATTCCCCAAGTTGAATTCTATTTAGACAGTAAAAGAAAACAAGTGGTACCCAAAAAGTGATAAAATTTCATAAGGCTTTTAGGGTGTGTTGAGCGCTCAACACGCTCCAAGGGTTGACATCAATGAAAACCAACTGTCTAATATAAAAATGATGTATTAATCATGTGGGATGTATAATAGTGAATAGTTATGTTTAATGAAATTTTATGGCATAAATGGACACAGATTATTAGAAAAATATTGACTTTATTTGACGGATAATTATGAAAAAAACGGAGCCCAACAGTTGTGTTTTTTGTTGTTTGTTTTTTCTCCTAAGCTTGTATATTTCCTCCATATCACTAGTGAGTTCTCCTTCCATGTAAACCATTGTTTCACCTTCCTCTGTGTTAGTCTTTTCGTGTTCAGAGATCTCATGCTCAAGTGCCATGATAATTTTTTCATCTTGGCTTGCATAAAATTTATATCCTTCTTCGGCATCTGAGGAGCTATTGCTATCATCTTTTGAGTAAATATTTTCTTCTTAAAAATGTTTTCTTTTTATTCTTCCTATATTTATTCTTTCCATTTTCTTCCTTTTCATGAGTGTTATTTTCTTTGTATGGGCACTTAGATTCAAAATGACCTATTTTACCACAATTAAAACATTTTAATGGAAACATACCTTTATATTTTCCAATTCCCTTTTGTAGATTTCTCACAAAGTTGGATTCTTATTCATTTGAGATGTGATTTGAGATGTGGTTTGAACATCAATGATATTGATGCTTTGGTGATTCAGTTGATGCCTTGAAAACTACTTCTTTTAGGTCTAGTTGTTATTTCTTGGTCATCATCCAATAGGTAGTGAGTATTCCATGGAGCCTATCCATAGTATATTGGGATACATAATGTATTTCTTCTATAGAAGATACTTTTGCATCAATTCTTGAGGAAAGAGATCTCAAAACCTTATTAACGATTCATCATCATCAAATTTTTCACCTTTCCCTTTCATAGTGTTTACAATCTCATCTACTCTGGGAAATAAGTTAGTGATGTTCTTATCTTCACTCATTTTGAGGCTTTCAAATTGTGTTTTGTGAGCTTGATGTTTTGCCAACTTAACCTTAGCATATCCTTGATAATTGGTTACCAGTTTGTCCCATATCTTTGTTTTGATTCATACTACATTATTTTAACAAATTATATTTCTACAAGTCCACCTTGAATGGAATTCATAGATTTTTCATTATTGTATTAATCTTTCTTACTAGCTTCATCAGTTGGAGGAGTGGCTAGGGATTTGTAGCCATCTACGACAATCTGCCAGATATCTATGCCAAGAGCCATAATTTAGATCCTCGTTCTAATTTTCCAGAATGTAAAATATGATCCATTTAATAGAGGAGGTTTGGTTGAAGAAGAAAGATCTTGACTAGCCATTTTTCTTGAAGGATCTTCCTTCCAGCTGTTAGGTTGTTATCGAAGGAAAATTTCTTTGATACCAATTGTTGGGATATTTAGAAATATTGAGAGGGGGGTGAATCAATATTGGACAAATTTTTACAATATTTTCTTGTTTACTACTTTAAATAATCATCACATAAGTAATCATGAGAATTCAATACAATCAATAGAACACAGATGTTTAACATGGAAACCCAAATGGGAGAAAACCACAAAACTCTTTTTTATAAATATTGTAGGAACCAACCTATTGTTAAAATTATTGCAGGTCCCAACCTATAGGATACTTCAATATCCTTGATTGAGCACCAACTCAGATCTCCCTGTGGGCACCAACCCACAGTTACTAAATTCCCAGGAACCCACCTACAAGAGACACCAATCCCCTCTGTAAGCACCCACTTACAGTCAACAGATACCAATATTCCAGAAACCAACCTATTTTGAATATAAGGACATAAATCCTCTCCTTGCACCACCCCTCCACCCTTAAATAAATATTTTTCTAATTAAACTACCTCGCACCACCCAACCACCCTAATATTATACTCTTTCATTATTTCTGTTGATTTTCTTACTCTCGACTCTGCGATCTCCAAACTCTTCCTTACATTACTACACTTTTGTTCTCACATCCGAGAACCTCAGAATCAAAAACCTCTTCTTTTGTTTCTTTATTCACATACTTCACACTCGCACCACCAACTCTACCAAAAAATACATATTTATATAGAAAATATATACCAAATATTTGTCCACATATCCAAAGAGTATGGGGTCGGCTCTAGATATCCACATACCTAGGACTAACAAACTTGTACACATTCCTTATTTTTCATGCTTGATTTGGTCAAATAATGAGATCAACGTATAACTACCGTTGGATTTGTTCATGGATTCAATATCGCCCGTCGATTTACTTCATTATCTAACAAAATGAAAAATGCACCCTCAATGCTTAGTGACCGTCTGATTTATATTTACTTTGATTTTGATCGTCAACGTTCTAAGTATATTAAATCTGCAACACACATCCATCTTCTAATATGGATCTCCATTCAATCACAATCATTGATCCGTTTAACTATATTTAAGAACAAATCGCGCACAACCGTCAGATCTTCTTCTAAAAATACTTGAGAATATTTATATTCCCATCAAATCATTGAACAATTCCTTGACATATGGCAGTCATCGAATATGAACCTTTGATTTGATCTTAATCATTGATTTATCTTGAATAAATTACCACGGGTCTAGGCCATTTATCTTCTTTATTTCAAAATGTTGTGATATCCATAATGCACTCTCACATTTCACCACATGCATTCTACACCTATACTTAGGCATATTTCCAACTACTTCTCTGTGAATCTATAAGACATTATGAGCTTCCAGATCTATCATTGTTGGACCCTTCATTTTTGAGAAAGAATTGCACAAGTGTTGGTCACGCAACATCCATCAAAGGATGGAAGGAAGAAAAATAGAAAATAGTTGTGGAAGCCAGTGAAACACCAGCTAAACAACAGACAATTGCAACAGAACAAGAAGAGGTGCAAGTCGAACAAGAAGACATAACCCAGCTATACATAGGACATAATATAATTGAAAAAGGGTTGATTTGTTGGTGGGTTGATTAGTTCTATCATTCATTCTTGGTCATTATTTGATGTTGTTAAGTTGAGTTGTGTCAATCAGAGCCAATTCCATGGGCAGTGTCCAAGGTTTTGTTGTAAATCAAGAAGAGTAGAGTCTGTAATGAACGCGACCTACTGGCTAGGAAATCAGGATTCTATGGTTGAGGTTTGGAGCCAAGAATTTGTACTGCACTTTCTATGTAATGATGAGTTTGTAATGTAAGAAATATCTTTGATGATGATATGGAGAAGAATTTAATTTTCAAATATAATGTGTCTTTACATGGTTTCTTATGCGTTTTAGTCTTTCTATATAGCTTATGAGTTATAATTGTTGCTCTTATGGTTAACTGGTGCTCGCAATACCAATAGGTTTTGTTCTTACATTTAGATGTTTCTGATCTGATAATGTTGATTACGCAAGAAATGAAGTGAGTTCCGAGTACTCTATGGATTTCTCCCTGCCCTTCCCTATCTTTATGTCTCAACAATGCTTTAGGTGAGACTTCTTCTCTTCAGAGGGGTTGAAAATTCCAGCACTCTAGACTACATAGTGCCTTTTGTTGGTAACCTGAGAAGGACCCTGGTATGAACAAACTCGCGCCAACAAAATGGTTTCGTTGTCGGGACCCGTATTAAAAGGGAACTTTTAGGAAGAATGATACCGTCGATCCATAGATCTGGCATCGATCAATGGTGGGAAAGAAACTGTAACGCCTTCACATGGAAAGAAGTGGAACTAAGAAGAAAATCAGTGGGAGTTACTCGGGAAGCGATCTTTTACTCAGAAAGATCAAGCGACCAGTAAACAAATTTCTGGGTTAAATTCCCAGAAGAATTTTGTCACTGGATCAAGAGACTCCAAGAAGATCCAGAATTCTACGAACGGGTCAAGAATATCTGCATGTGGGATACCAACAAGTTAGCAACACTCTAGAGGCTAGATTTTCCAGTCACGAGGGCCATATATTTCTGGGTTAATACCACAATAGAAGGATACATAATCAAATTTACAGTCGAGAACCACCAGTCTTTCTCGTGAGCCGGGGAATTTTTCAAGAAAGGAGCAAGGGGAAGACTTGTAAGAGAGATCCCCCTATGGATTAAAGATTTCTTGGTGTAGGAAGGGATGTTTATTATGTCCCCAACTAAGATGGCAGCGTAAACACCCTCGTTTGGGGTAGGGCAAGACGGGGTGAGAGTCATGGCATAAAGAGAGGGGAAGGTTTCTTTGACAAATGGGGGGGAAACAACAAGAAATGGATTCAAGAGATGAGTGATCCTTGAAGAGAGTCACCATAGTTGATAAGTGGTGGCATGGAAAAATCAAGAAATCTGCAAGACAGTTTGAAAAGTTGAGGAAAGAAGGAGGATCGGGAGAAATAGAAGAAAGACATATGGAAGAATTGCAGAGGATGAGAAGATAGGAATGCCTGGCCAGTCAAAGGTTAAATGAGAGAGAAGAAAGGAGAGAAAGAAGTCCTTAGGAAGTGGGACAAGAAGGAGAAAAAGAATATTCATCCTCGATAATAGGAGATATCGGGAATCCGGCCGAAGAGATCATCCCAGTGGAAGATAGGGAGACCCCTTAGATCAAAGAGATCTGCCCTTAATCCAGTGGCGCCAACCCAAAATCACCCATACCCCAAGTGCCCTCAATACAATAAGTAAGTTCTATACTACCGTCTCATACAAGTTTTGTTCCAATACAATTAGTTAACTAGTCACAACCAGGAAGTGAAAGTACAGGGAGGATATTGGGATCCCCTGGTATATCGTAAGAAGGACCATTAGGGTTCACATTGATGAAAACAACAGGATCAACAATGACCAGCCATGCGAAAGGGTCGATTGCTCATTACCCAGAATTTTGGGGTAAGGGAGATGAAGACGTTGAACAACATTGGTTCTTGTGTGAAGCCATCTGGAGATCCAGAGGGACACCAAATGCGAACAAGTTGGTCAAATTCAAGACTACCCTGAGAGGTCATGCTCTCAAATGGTACATGAATATCATTGAACCAAGAGTGTCAGGAACGCAAGGTCAAGCGTTCACCCTTGGCCAGGTAAGGACGAGGTTTATAGAAGAGTTCAAACTGCCCCAGTCAGAACAACAAGCTTTGTCTGAGCTGCACGAAATCCAACAAAGAGAAGGTGAATCATCCTGGGAATACAGCCAGAAGTTCAAAGATTCCATAGGGAGGTTGGCACACCCAATCCACAAAGAAAATCAAAGGGAATGGTACATTCAGGGGCTACTACCTCTCACTCGGATCCCGCTAACACAACAATAGATAGCCACGTTGACAGATGCCTTGGAACAATCGATAAAGATTGAAGCCATGAAGAGATACCCTCGAAGCTTAAGAGTAACCTAACCCCCAGTAGACGCGAATCTAGCGCAACTACAAGGACAGATATCATCCCTTACAGAAAAGATTCAAGAACTGACAATACCTAGACTAGGACGACCACAGGTTTGGTGCACTGGATGTTATATGGAAGGTCATTTGGCAAACGAATTCCCATGAGGGAGAGGGTTGGGACCTCCCCAGAATCTGTTGGCAACCCCACTAGGACCTACAGGAGGAGTTGCGCAAGTATCGACGAACCCACTATTTCACCATCCCACCCCATATCACACGTTCCCAAGAGGTCAAGTAGCACTGACAGTGGAGTATTGTGAGATCTAACGAAACCATGGGCATAGACCAAGATAGTGCCCCATCATGTAGAAATATTCGATGGTACCAAACACAATCTATTGCGAGTTCTGTGCATCTACTACACATACTACCAACCAATGTAGGGCATTGTATGCACTGGCAGACAGGCTAGATCGTACAACATTCAGGGTACATGAAAACCCTCAGGGACCAGGATGAGGTTGAGGAGGTGGAGCTAGCAGAGAGTTTAGAGGAAAAACTAGTGGAAGAGGACTAAGTAGATGTTATAACTATGACAAGAGAGGCCACTTGGCTAGAGACTTTCCTCATCCAAGTTGGCCATGGTGTTATCACTGTAGAACCAACAAACATGAAAATGAAGACTGCCTAAAGCTAATTGAAAAATGGGAAGACAGGGTACGACAAAGAGGAACTAACCTTATTAGTTCAGATATCAAAAGGATTTATAAAGGATAATTGCTGAATCTTAACATCATCACTCGAGGAGGCGCGAGGACAGGAGATGATGTTGATGCTCTACCCCAAATTCATAAGGCAGTACCTAAGGGAGACAGGTACAATCCTTTAAAACAAAAATTGTTCTTTAAATATGCCATAGAATCCTTCCAGAGTATTCCTAGTTGTGAAACACAAGAGAACCCCCCTCAGCCAGTTGTATATCCTAAGGTAGCACAAGTACCTGCTTCACCCCCTTCACCCAGAAACCCTATAGGCATACCAAGACAACTTGAGCAACATCAAAATGCAGTTGACATCTGGTTCCAATTATTCTCTGACATTTTGGGGAATGGCCAACTGACAGAGAATTTGTGCAATGTGTTGTACCTAGTCTTAGGAAATGAATAAATCTTTGAAGCAAGGATTAGGGCTAAGCTTCCTGAGAAGAGCACTCAGAGAGTGAAACGAAGAAAAGTAAGAACTGGAAAATAATTCTGACTGGTAGCCCAGTTAGATGACTTCGAAATTAAAGACGTCATGCTAGACCTAGGGTCAGATGTGAACATTCTGTGAAAGAAAACCTGGGAAGCCCTAGGAAAATGAAGACTGAAATATTCCCCAATTCAACTAAGAATGGAAAACCAATATTGTATCTTTCCCATAGGAAGACTAGAGAACATGGAAATCGATGTAGCAGGGGAAAAAATAGTGGCTGACTTTGAAGTCATTGAGATCATGGGAGACAAGGACCCCTACCCTGTGTTACTTGGCATCGATTGGGCCTATGACAATTACATAGTAATTGACTTAAAGAAATACACCATGAATTTTGAAGCTACAGGAATCAAGGTAGTTCAACCTTTAAATCCATATGTAGGACCTAGGTACACAGAACCAACGAACAATAATATGGAAGGAGAATACCTAGACCAATTGTACACCATAACAACCGGGACAAGAAACAATTATATAAATCCTACTGCGGATGGATCAGTAAGCTAGAGAAGTATACAATCAATAGATGAAGACTCAGAACTGGCTTTTGATAGTTGGCAACAATGTTTGCACAAAATATTCTTAAGAAGGTGCACAACTGTCAGAATGACTAGATGGATTGGGACTGAAGTCAGAGAACACCCAGTATATGATGGCACCTCAGACCTAGGCAAATTATTGCAGAGCATGGAAGAGAAAGTGAGAGAGTATCAACGAATCTTGGTATTAGATATCGCTTTCCAGAACAACCTCGTCATATGGTGGGCTATGAACAAAAATGCACTTAAAACTTGGGACGAGGTGAAGCAAGATATCAAATACAGGTTCTGGAATGAGGAACAGTTGGAGTCAGAGATACAGATAGACCCCCACATCATGCAATTGTTCATCAGAGAATCAGACCCTAGAATACACATTGAACAGTGTGTGACACAATGGCAGGTTGTGAAGATACCATCTCTCTTCTAGGTTCAAGTATTCCCCCATTCCCTAGGCCAAATTCTGAAAGCTTGGTTTATACATGAGGAAACCAGAAGACAGACCAGCGATTGGCGAACACTGGTAGCACAATTTTGCAAAGACTTTCGGTTCACAAGAAAGTACTGTTGTGGGGTATTCTACCCTACGGACTAACAAGCTAGCGCTTAAACTTGCATGTAGATCATGACCCTTCATAAAATACTTGTAACCTTCTTCCCCAACCTAAAACCCTTTTTCACAAG
>JZKD02S1664497.1:37405-65568 GCA_000966675.3 Picea glauca
TCCTAAATAGAAAGAGCCCCCCATCGAGGTGACAGTGGGTGGGGAAGCTCCTGTTACGCCGGTTTTAAGCCCTGACTCAAGCCCTTGGACCTTTCCTACAAACCGTGCGATAACAGAGCTTATACAAGTGGCATGGACACAGCTCGCGACATGCACAGAGAATATACAAGAAGATTTACGACAAGTCTAGCAAGAATCATAACAACAACCTCGGTAGCTGCAGGAACAAATGAAAAAGATAATACTGCAAGGTAATAATGCCCGAGTGGAACTACACAAATAGACCGTGGACTATGCCAGAATATTTAAGGAAGTCAACGATTGGATGGGTATCATCGCTCGAGGAAATCAAGTCTTGGAGGAAGTGCACACAAAGATACAGGTGCTCAATGAGGAAGTTGCAGTCACAATGGACCCCATGGAGCAGCAGCAAAATTTCGACCAAATTCAGCAGGTCGATAATGAACTAAATTCCCTCTACGAAGCACAATCAGTAGCCAAGAAAGAGTTGTGCGAGTTTCAAACAGTGACTCAAAGCGCCTATATGCAAATGCACCAAGTCAACACAACAGCTAACTCCGATTGGAACTCGTTGGTTGCAGCCAATCCAAAGGAGCACAACAAAGAGATGACCCAACAATTCCTGGTCGAAGCATCACTCCTTGCCTGGAAATGGCAGGACAAAGTTGAAATCTTTCATGGAGTAAAGCATAGAGCACTAGAGATCGTTCCAGAATTGTGCCCTTCATTTGAAGAAGTGAAGAAAGAAAAGACACAAACAGAAGAGATCAAAGAAGAGAAAAACCCGAATCAAGGAAAGCAACAATTTCTCCTAGAGAATGTGAAGGAACCAAGTGCTTGACTCGAGGATGAGATGAGTATTATGGTCGAAGCCTATTGGGCCCTTCATTTTTGAGAAAGAATTGCACAAGTGTTGGTCGTGCAACCTCCATCATAGGTTGGAAGGAAGAACAACATAAAATAATTGCAGAAGCTAGCACAACACCAGCTAAACAACAGACAATTGCAACAGAACAAGAAGAGGTGCAAGCCGAACAAGAAGACATAACCCAACTATACATAGGACATAATATAATTGAAAAAGATTTGATTGGTTGGTGGGTTGATTATTTCTCTCATTCATTCTTTGTCATTAGTTGATGTTGTTAATTTGAGTTGTGTCAATCAGAGCCAAGTCCATGGGCATTGTCCAAGGTTTTGTTGTAAATCAAGAAGAGTAGAGTCTGTAATGAATGCGACCTACTCGCTGGGAAATCAAGATTATGTGGTTGAGGTCTAGAGCCAAAAGTATGTACTGTACTTTATATGTAATGTTGAGTTTGTGATGTAAGAAAGATCTTTGACAATGATATGAAGAAGAATTAAATTTTCAAATCTAATGTGTCTTTACATGGTTGCTTATGTGTTTCAGTATTTTTGTATAGCTTATGAGTTATAATTGTTTCTCTTATGGTTAACTGGTGCTTGCAATACCAGTAGGTTTTGTTCTTACATTTAGATGTTTTTGATTTGATAATGTTGATTGCGCAAGAACTGAAGTGAGTTTCGAGTACTCTATGGATCTTTTGTAGACTTATCCCTGCCCTTCCCTATCTATCTGTCTCAGCAACACTTCGGGTGAGAATTCTTCTCTTATGAGGGGATGAAAATGCCAATCCTCTAGACTACATGGTTCCTTTTGTTGGTAACCTCAGAAGGACCCTGGTCTAAACAAACTTGCACCAACAATCACCCTCTAGGTCGTTTGATTCTTCACACTTGGTGACCTTCTAGCAATCAGATCCCATCAAGATTCAATCTCTATCATTGATCAAAGTCTTATATAGCTCAAGGCTTTAGCTTACAACTATCATTGGATCAGATCTTTGTTTAGCCATTATCATTGATCTATCATCTTGATACTTAGCCAATTCTTGAAGTCTCGTGGTGGGTTCATGGATCTGCGGTTTCATGCTCACTTCTTTACATACTTATGATTCTTCATCTCTCTGCAACATCTCAAAACTTAGTCATTCTTCGATATTTTCATCATGGGTTCGTTGGTCTACGGGTTCATGCTCACTTCTTTGCATACTTTTGATTCTCCGCTGCTCCACGAAATTTCAACACTTAGTCATTTTTCAAGATTTCATCATGGTTTCGTGGGTCCACGGGTTCACTCTCACTTCTTCACATACCTCTGACTCTCCACTTCTCTACGACTTCTCAACACTTAGTCATTTTTTTATCTTTTCACCAAATTCCTCAAAGCTTTGATCTTAGTCATTGATCTTAGAGAATCAATGGTTAGGATTTAATGATCTCTGTGTCCATTGTTCTTCATACCAAAAGGTTACTCTACACACAATATTTCGTAGCTCTTCTATTCACTTTCAAGTTATGTAAAAGAGATTTTTCAATATATACCCCTCAAATATGATTTTCCCAATGAATGTGAGATATATGAACATGGGATTTTTCCCTCCTATTTCTTGCATGCTTGAAATTTCTACGCCCTATGAATTTGACTCTAGCTCATACATTCTCTGTGCTTCCTCGTTCTTCCTCATCGTTATTCTAAACACATTCTTCATCCTTTCTCTATGTCCTTGTGCTTATTCTGTATATCCTTCACTATTATTAACATAGAGTATTCCTACTTCCTTCTTAATCTTGACAGCAATGGTATACAACTTGTTGAGCATACTACACATCGACAACATCAAGTAAAACACCATGTTCACTTTGACATCAATGACAACACATTTTCAATACCTAACACACATTACATCAATCAAATAAAATGTCATATAGAAGGAGTGTGCCTCTCATGGATTCATTTTTTGGTCTTGTTCTATCCTAATACTCAATTTTTTGGAGACAATGGAACCGCAATGGAAACTACTCCCCGATAATTCCATTGTGTAGGCTAGAGGCATCCAAGCTTCGAAAAACTTGGAACATTATTTCTCGCAATATAAACGGTAGATTAAAGCCATTAAATACATTTAGGTTCTCTTAGGTTTATGGTGATATACAACCCTGTGGATTTTTTTACAAAATTTTTGTCCTCTTTCCACCAAGATGCTAGAAATTTGATAGTATTGTGCTTCTCATAAAAATCAAACATGAAAATGATGTTTAGCCTAACTTCATGTTATATGAGTTTGTAGTACTTATTTACTTCCACCGGTAAAAATACTCCCACACATTGTCCTTCCACATAAATTATCAAGCATTTATCAGCATTAGTGTGGTTAATTATCCATTCTAAAGTCTCAATGTAGGGTAAGACAAGGTACTAAAATATACCATGTGCAACAACGAGCGTTTGATATTTGGAAAGACCCATTCATCTAAGACTCTAACCTCCAGATCATTGTGAGGTGTAAATTTGGGAAACTCGAAGTGATGTATTTTATCATAGAAGTCATTCCGGGTGGGTAGAGGTACTTTGGATGTAATGTTGGAGTTGGTGTTGTTGGCCCCTTCATTTTGAATTCTGCCAAGTTTTGTGGAATTATAAATTTTTTGTCGAACAATATAACACAACAACAAGAACTCCAAGTGGTGGAAAGATAATTGTCAGTGCGCCAGCAAGGAAAAAGAGTGATGCACCAGCTGGAGGAAGAAGCAAAAAATCCTATAAGATTTGAGCGCAAGAAAAGATAAAATGAAATCAAGAAACTAAAGGAGAAGAATCAAGAAAAAACCAAGAAAATTATATAAATTGGGGGAAATGTAACAGGAAAGGGTTGGGATTTTTAGAATTGACATGTGTTTTGTTGTATTGTTTTGTTGATATTTTGATGTTGTATAAGTTTAGATTAGATTACTTCGTTGGGATCTATCTACAAAGAGGATAACTAATTCTATTTTTGTTGTGTAAGTTGTGATATGAAAGACCTACCCTATGTTCACCGGTTTGAGATATAAAAATATAGAAAGGAATATTTGTGCATACAAATTTTGTTGTGTTATGGATGAATGCTTGGTCTTCTTTTCGTGTAACCTATTATGTGATGTGTAATTGTCATTTGTGGCACAATTTAACACACTTTGGTCATGTATGCACTTATCTATAGGCTACACAACATGGATTCTTGAATCCATAATCACTTTTAAATTTATGATAATATTGTCTATCCCAATTAAGTATGAATCTGATCTGTGATATGTCAGATCTGATGGTGTGTCCTACTTAACTTTCTTTATCACACAAAGTCTCGGTTGCACTTCGGATGAGACATCCTTCCCTTATGAAAGTTTGAATATGCTAGCGCAACTAAACTACAATAGTACCTTTTGTTGGTAACCTCTTAGAACCCTAGTCTCCAATTTCATGCCAACAAATGGTTTTGTTGTCGGGACTTGACTTCTGAGCGAGTTTTCTGAGGATGCAACATCACATTTTTAAGTCTAACATTGAAATATTGTAGGAAAGAAGGTGTAACGAGTTTATATTTCAAGAAACTGAGTTACGATAGAAAAGTTTGAGGGATGTGAAGGATGAAGTGTTTTATTCTGAACTAGCCAGTGATTAGTACAAGATATTCTAGATCTGATTTCTAAAAGAGGTCTACGAGTGGCTCGACCGGTTACAAGAAGAGACAGACTTTAAATATCATGTCAAGAAAGGATTTAATTGGATGATTGAAAGGCTCGTTGCTCTTCACAAGTTTGATCACCAGATTTTTCGAGTTGTGGACGTTTGGGTCCAAACTTCCCTGGAAGGATACATCATTGAATTTTCTATAGAAAATCACCAGTCATTCTCAAAGGAAGAAGAAGTATTTTACGAGGGACCCCGAGGCAGATTATTGAGAGAAATTATGTTTTGGGTGAAGATCTTTTTGGGGGAAGAAGGAATACTACTAATTCCTTTGGTTGAAATGGTCAAGTAAAACCCTTTGTGCATGAGGGGCAGGTGATTCAGGCGAGGATACATGAATTAGGATACGAAATTTCTTGAGGTGTGGGGGGTCATCATGAGAAGAGTTCCAAATAAAAGTAGGCTCAAAAAATGGTTTTGGTTCTTGAAAAGTAGTGGCGAGAGAAAAAGTGAAATTTGATGAAGAGGCATGATAATTTTCATAAGGAGATCATCCTCGAGAAGAGTCATAGAAGAGAGTTAGAGAAGTTGAAAGAGTTTTAGTTATATGGAAGGCTAGACAGCTTGGTTGAAAAATAAGTTTGGAGAGAAATATGATAGTTTTGGAGAGAGTAGACGATATGGAGAAAATTCATAAGAGAAAATCATGATTGGAGTCACCATCGAGGATCAAGACTCAGCTATAACCTCTGAAGACATTGCGAGAGAATCAACCCATGTAGTGCTCGAAGATGTGAAGTATACCACAAGACCTGATATGATATGGCCTCCTAATGTGACACAAGAATCTCATCCGAAGGACACAAGAACCAACCTTGGATTTCCCAGTCCCTCAGGCCAATCTTCTAATATGGTAAATTCTACAATAAAATATCCCATAATTCATGTCATTTCTCCTCATTCTAGTCCAACCAGTTTGAGTGGTATCAATAGCAGTAGTCTGGCAATTTCTTTAGTGTTATTGCAACCAGGACCTCAAGGATTTATCTTGATAGGGCCCCCAAATCCCCCCATGGTGCATCAGCACGCCAGATATCTTACACGATACCCAGAATTCTAGGGTAAAGGGGATGAGAATGTGGAACAACATTGGTTCCTTTGTGAGGCCATATGGCAGTCTCATGGAACTTTGGATGCTAATAAAATAGTTTAATTTCAGACCAATTTAAGGGGTCGGCCATTAAAATGGTATATGAAATCCATCAAACTAAGGAATCCCTAGGGGAAACTGATTCCTTTAGCACAAGTCAAACAAAAATTTATCGTTGAATTTAAACTACCCCATCTCAACCAACAAGCTCTTTATGAAATATGGGAAATCAAATAGATAGATGGAGAATATTTTTGGGAGTATAAATAAATATTCAAAGACATGATAGGGAAATTATCCAACCCCATTCATGAATACCACCAACTGGAATTGTTCATTCAGGGACTTTTACCATTAAATCGAATTCCCTTAACCCAACAATGGATAACTACATTGGGGGAAGCCCTATAAAAGACCATGAAAATTGAGATGATGGTGGGATATCATGGCATCTTGTGGGTAATAATAACACACAATGACTATAATATAATGCAACTGCAAGGCTAGATTTCCACCATGACTGATAAGATTCAAGAATTGACTATTCCTAGAGAAACATACCCTTAAGTCTGGTGTATTGGTTTCTATACTTAGGGGAATACATCGACAGAGTGTCCCAGACTAAGGGGTGCATGACCCCTCGCATGCAACCCATAGCGCCTCCACCAATAGGACCTTTTGGAGTTGTGCAAGTCATAGCTACAACACCATTCCATGGCCCTGTGCAGTACCATGCCTTCCCAAACCATCAAGGTACTTAGAATAATGACTATTGTGAAATCTGTTGAAGTCATGGGCACCCCCCTTAGCATTTCCCAATCCTACAAAACTACACCCTCATTCCAAACATAGTCTACTGTGAATTTTGTGGGTCACATACTCACACTGCCAAATAGTGTCGTGCATTGGATGCTCTTGCGGACAGACTAGATTGGTATGCATTCAAGGTTGATGAAGTTACTCAAGGCTTTGGAGGAGGATGTAGAGGTGGTGGAGGTTTCAAATGTGGAAAAACTAGTGGAAGAGGTCCAGCTTGGTATTATAATTTTGGTGAGCAGGGACAACTCGCTCGATATTGTTCTCTTCTGAGACATCCTTGGTGTTCCCATTGTAGAAACAACACCCATGCCACCAAGGATTGTCCCGATTTGATTGCAAAATTGGAGGATCGCACAAGACATCAAGGTGCCAATTTGATAAATTCAAAGCCCTGACCTGTCATTGAAGAAAATGCACCCAATATTAATATTATTACTAGAGGAGAAATAAGGACTGGGGTTGATCTTGACAACTCAAATCAAAGTAAGTTTTGCAAGGCGGTACCAGAAGATGTGAGATATGACCCCCTTTCACAAAAATAGTTCTTTAAGGACATTGTTGAGACATTATGATGGGTTTATAATCATGCAGTACCGATACCTGTAGACTCAAGCCATGATCCTCAACCTAAACTTGCATATTATTGTGTGGCAAAGAAAGATCCTCCCATGAGACTCTAGCAGAATATTGAATTGTAATTCCACTTACTTTCTGATATTTTGGATGACAAACAACTCACCAGGAAGTTGCAGAAAAATATCAAGGGGATTTTAGAGATTGAAATGAACCTAGAAAAGTTGATTGTTTCTCATTTTCCCAAAATACATATAGGTAGAATACAAAGAAGGAAGCGGAGATCCGAATAGGAATTTAGACTAAATAATCACATCGCCAGTTATGAAATTAATGATGTTATGCTAGATTTTAGGTATGATGTCAACATCCTACAAAATAAAACTTGGGAATCCATGGGTAATCCCAAGTTGGTCTATTCGCCCATTCAGTTGTGGATGGAAAATCGGCATTGTATCGATCATGTTGGGAGGTTGCATAATGTAGAAGTGGGCATAGATGGAGTCAAGACAATGGTTGAATTATAGGATATATAAATCATGGGGGAAAAGGACCCATACCTATATTTATTGGGAATCAATTGGGCTTATGAGAATTAAATTGTTATAGATCTTAAGAAGGAACTCGTGACCTTTGAAGCACATGGTATAAAAGTAACCCAACCACTAGATCCATACCAAGGTCCCCACTTTACAGATCTGATAGAGGGGAATATGGAAGAGGATGCCCTCGATCATCTCTACACTCTTACTATAGGAAATCAAGTGGATTATATTAACCCAAACGCAGATGGCTCAGTAAATTGGCGCAATATTCAGTCTGCAAAAGAAGATTTAGAGGTAGTCTTTGACAACTAGAAACATGGAATATATGAGAACTTCTCACGACATTACACAATTGTTCGAGAATATAGGTGTATTGGATATCAGGTTAGAGAACACCATGTGTATGATGAAACTTCATATTTGGCCAGTTTCCTAGTTGAAGTAGAGGCTAAAGTTGTGCAAGAACAAAGACTTATTGTATTGGATGTTGCATTATGATCCTCTTCAGCTAGATGGTGGGCCACTCATAAGGGTAATTTCTCTTTTGGGGATGAAGCAAAGCATTCCATCTATCATGGCTTTATTCCCCCTTCAAAACTTACTTCACTAAATCTCGACCAGTCATCTTTGGAATCATATGATGGGATTTCTAATCTAAGGGAGAATGTAGCGCATTGTATTCGGGTATGGGAAGTTGAAAAACTACCTTCTAAATTGTGGGTGCATTAATTTATTCATTCCTTGGGACATATTGTAGCTTCTTGGTATATACATGAGGCATATCGATGCCAAACATCTTCTCGGGAAAGAATTCAATGACAGTTATGTCAACACTTCTTATTCTCAATTAAGTCCCCTAATATCACTTTAACTTTGCAACAAATTAAGAAAATACTTTTTGTTGATGAAGTTAAACCTATAAATACTCCTACTATCTTTCCTAAACATGAATACCTCCTTCATCATAGTCTTTAACCATCCCCTACTCGATTACTTGTGGTTTGTCTTATTTTTTATAGAAACCCAGAAGATGTTGATGACCTTGAGGAACTTAGGCATCTGACATTTCAAGAATTCGAAGGGAATAGGGAGGTTAAATATACTATCCCAAATGATGCCATTTGTTCCTATACCAAACCCTTGAAGTTGAAAAAATTCAATATAGGAACAGATGACCATCCTAATCTAGCCTCAATTGGAGACTTTTGGGATGAACAAACTATCACAGAGATACAGGTTATGTTGCGGGAATATGAGGATATGTTCCCTACAAATTTCTCATAACTAAAAGGTATTAAGGGAGATTTAGAGGAGATGAGGATCAAGTTAAATCTTGAATCAAGACCAGTCAAGCATAGGCCATATTGTATAAATCCATAAGTTAAAGAGAAAGTGAAGAAGGAGATTGATAGGATGCTCACAGTTGGGTTGATTTTGTTGGGTATTGTTGGCCCTTGACCAAGTTTTGCATAACACTTGGTCATATTTGACCATTTTTGGACATCGACACCCTGTCAGAGATGGAGTGTCAGTCGAAGCAGAGATCATAGGATCTCGGCCCACTTTTGGGGCCCTTTTAGGGTTTTGGGTTAATGTAAGGGGAAAGGGATATCAACCCATGGGTTTACCCATGTTTAGGCCTATATTGTAAAGTATAAATAAGTATCTAGGAAATGTAAGAGGAGTCGATGGCTTAGTGCTAGTAATTAGATCTGTGTGATTAAATGTAAATGCTATGTGCATGATTGTAAAAGACTTGAAGAGTTGAGTGCAAGTGTTGTAAGTGCTGAGTGCACAGATTGTAAGAAGGCTCTATGCTAGATCTACTCAGGGAAGGAGGATTTGGCAAGGTGCATGCAGATATCCTATCCTATGTGGAGCACAAGTTGAGATATGTGTTGTAATCAGATTGACCAAAGCTAATAAAGAAGAAGAAGACTTTGTGGATGTAGCCCCGGGGTGGGGGTGAACCATGTAAACCTATCTATCATTCTTTGTGTTGTTGCTTCCGTGTGTTTTCACTATCTTGTTAAGTGTTATGCCATGATTAGATAGATTTTCTTATGCTTTGTGATTCTCTAGATGTATATGAATAATATATCTGATGTGTATGAGAATGCTTAGTGATGATCTACAAGATCTAATATGTTTTGTTGTTTCTAAGCACTGAAATATATTATATTTGAGCAAGTACAGGAATATTGATGAATGAACAATGTTAAGCGCTCTGTAAAGGATATAATCATAGATCTGTGTCCCAGCTAAGGTTGCAGACACTTGAGTCTTGCAACCACCCCTACCTCTACCTCAAGTGAGACTTCATCTGCTTCGCAGTTGTTGCCAAAAGGGTTGGTAGCTAGGGCTTTGTTGGTACACTCTTGAGCATTGAACCCTAGGTCTTCCCTTGTGCCAACAAATGGTTCCATTGTTGGGACCTGAAACTGTGATTGTTGGGAACTGAGGAAGAAGAAACTTTGTGCAAAAGAATGCTCTGTGTGTAGATTTTTTTCCCTAGTGCGCAGATTTTTACTCGACCTGTGAATCTTTGTGCCAAGAATAAGGTCAGATATGAAGAAAGGAAGATCAGATTCGAAGAAAATAAGTGAGATCTGAACACTTTGTGCTCTAAGAAAAGTAAAAGTGGAAATTTTTGAAACAAAGAAGTTAGATCTTTAGAAAAGAGGTAAGATTTTTAAGCTCTGTGCTCTAATAAAGGTAAGAATAGTCAAAAGTTTTTAGATCTGAAAGATTTGTGCTCTGTAGAAGTAAGATAAGTGAAAAAAAAATTTATAAAGCATGGATCTAGGTATGTTTGATAGATTCTGTCCTAGTTTAAAACCTAGGGAATTAATCGATGAAAGAAAGTTTGATATGAATAGATTTGATAAGTATAATGATAGATATGTCATACCTATGCATAGAAAGAATGTCTGGACTAACAAGTGGATGCAAGATCCTAGAAAGATTTTTTTGCAGGCTAGCTACCATGATCCTGGTGTGCAGTATAGAAGAAGTTGGGGAACATTTAAACGAAAGAGAGGGTTAACACTCTGTTACAGTTGTAGAAGACTGGGACATCTTGCTAAGGAATTCCCTAGTGAAAGACCTAGTTGTCTATGTTGCAAAGCTTTGGACCATGAAGTGTTGGATTTCCCTAGAATGATTGCTAAGCTTGAAAGAATGAATCTAAATGAAGAAAACTTTAAAGAAGATCCAGAAATAGTAGAAACTTAGAAGAATTCAGAAAAGATATTGCTACAGATGAAAGACGCTTTGAATGAGTAACAACATGTTAGGCTATTAGAGATATTCAAAGAAAAGGAGCAAGTCGAAGCAAGAATAGGGGACTTCGACATTGACTGTATTCTTGATGAAGAAACATAAGTGAACATTATGCCAGAAAGAACTTGGGAAGATATAGGGAATCCTGCCTTTATCCCTTCCCTAGGAGGAACAAGTTTATTAAGAGGAAATCTAGTAAACCTATGTGGAAGGCTCACCCGGATACCTATGACTATCAATGGAACTTCGATAGAGGAAGACTTTGAAATTATTAAATTTATTGAAGACAACGCCCCGTTTACCATGCTCATAAGAAAACCTTGGATTGATAGAGAACAAGCCAGATGAAAACAGGAAGAAGAAGTTTTGGAATAGAAGAAGCAAGAGTTAAAAGACTTTATGACCAGAAGGATCGCGCACTTGATTGAAGAACAGAAGAGCAAATCGAAGATATTTAATACTAGCAAATCTGATGTCTAGGCTAAGAGAACACTAGAGGACCCGTAGAAGATCGACTTACCTATTTTTGATACAGAAGAAGTATTATCCAGGAACCCTACGAAAGAATTTCAAAAATGCGATGTAACTAAGACAACAGAAGATAACCATTAGAATGGTAAAAGCATTACTAAGATGAAGCTCACTGGAAAGAAGGCTAGAAAGTTAAGAAAGAAAAGGGCTAATACTGTAAGATCACAAGAGATTCTAGAGGATACTTCGCAGAAAGAAAAATTGCAGAATTGGAACTTCACCAAGATATTAGAACAATGACATAGAGTACTTCGCCATGATGAAGCAATATAGTCATTGGGGCCAATATGTCTGTTCAACTTCTGCTCCGAATGGGAAGAAAATAAATAAAGGTTCATCATCCAACCATTGAAAAGAGCCATAATGAGTTGAACAAGAGTTAATGAAGGATCATACCCGTTGCAAGCAAATCGTTGCTAAGTTTCCCTACTTAGTCCATCGCGCCACGCACCGATAATACTTTTTTCTAAGTGAAATTTTGAGAATGAAACCTGAGATTAACTCACCCTGAGATCATTGCCTTGTTCCCATACTATTCAATGTAGTCTCTGAATTCCTTTCGCACCTGAGCTAGCTGACCCAAGCTTATATGTCAGACGAGCTCAGCGCTGCTGAGAAAATCATTGAAGAAGTTTTAATTGACTTAATGACTGAGAGAGTCATGTCAGAGCAAGGAGTGTCTACAGGTGTACAGGCATCATCCTCGGGAGCATTGCCAGCTTCCCCCTCCATTCCTCGAGCAGGACCATCCCGACTGCCTTCGGAAAGATGATATAATCTTGGAAATGACTTCTCTACTATGAATATGATCCCAAGTATCTTTCCTAAGTATATCCCACCACTAAGTGGCACACTTAATCGAGACAATGTACCCAGAGACTTTGACTATGTTGTGGTCACTGCGTACCTCCCGAAAGGAGTGTGTGTAGTTCGTGCTGACCAGGATAATCTCGCTGCGTTGAAATTTAGTGATTTTAACCTTGGAGATCACAAGCTTTACAATATGCTAGCCCCGCACAAGTACTTAACTATCACAAAAGGGAGGAACCTGAATATTGTCCCTCAGTAATGGACCCCTAACCTCGCGCAGTCAACCCTCCTCAATGTAATGAAGATTCTGCATTTCGGGAGGCATCAGAGAGTGAATGCATGTGTTATATTGTTGTTGTCTTGCTACCATGAAGGATACTTATGGTTGGACTACCGCATCACTGTGGATCCGATTCTGATAAATCAGATCACAAGGATAAGCATGCAGGGCCCTAACCTACACGATTTTTACCCTAGAAAGACCGTAGATCGCGCTCTCACCCAACAAATAAAAGACACATATGGCGATCTATAGAAGGGCACGCAAGGTTATAAGGTAGCCTCCATTGAAAATGCATCAGTGTGCCTCGGTTTCCAGTTGATCACAGGGAATTCAGTCCGCAAAAATAGACCCACATAGGTAATTGGATTTGTAGTTGACCTCGCAAGGAAGTGTGCAGAGGGACTACAAATGAACTGGGAAAAGTAACTTGTAAATTATCTAGATCTTGACTGCATACAAGTGAAATACCAAGGGTATGACTTCCACTTTAGTTGGTTTCTCATACTCATCGCTTTCATCTCTTGGGAGCTACCAGAAGGTGCCACTTTTCGGGAGATCGAACCCTTCGAACCATTGGCTGCAAAGTTCTATACGTTGTTGTACTCCAGTGACATGAACAAGCAGTGGAAGTAAAATTATGTCTTCCATTCTTATTACAATCAATTGAATAATGAAATATAGTCTACACCATGCCTCACACCAAACACACTTCATAGGTTTATACCTTTGATCAAATTCAATTCAGACCGCCACTTTACCTATATCACAGCGTGCACTGATGAGCACAAACATCAACTCCAGTTGTACTATAAGTTGACAGAAGAAGACTTGGAGCAGATTACCAAGGAATGGTCAGTGGACCTCCTTGTTGCAGTAGACCTCACAGATATGTCTAACATGGATATCCCTGAAGCTATGTCAGATACACCTGGACCATGAAATACTAAGAAGGATGTGCAAATTCAAGATGTCCATAGCACATCCACGAAGACCACTTTGATCTCACCTGCGAAGGGAGGTGACGGTGAAGAAATAGGTGGCACATAAGTTGAGAAAAACAAAGGCAAGGTTACTCCACCTAGAGAGGAGGAGGATCCCTCAAAGAAAAGGAAGACTACCCCACCGAAGCCCTCATCCCGAAAGAAAACTAAGGCCACCCAGGCTACATTCAAGACTACCCTTACATAGGACGACTTTGACTTCTTGATCGTTGAATTGAATGATGCTTCACTAGAGATCGTAGATAGAAAAGAAGAGAAGCAGGAGGAGATAATAAGCCAACTCAAGGGTGAATTTCAAGAAGTGCAACAGGCACTCCAGTCCAGCAGAGAAGTTTCTACGGTTCCCTTGACAATTGAAACAACAAGAATAGGTGATGAAAGTCGAAGCTCACCTTCGATGATCTCAAGAAGACACAACACAAGCCACCCAGGCTTTGGAAAAAGTACAGAGTGCACATATAGTACAACAGAGGAAGGTAGAACAGAAACAGCGTGCCTTACAAGTGAAGTGGGAGGAGGAAAAAGCATAGTTACAGCAGAGAAAGGACCAGTTGCTAGCAGAGCAAATTGAAATACAGGAAAGAGTTCAAAAAGCACTTCGCTCTGTGATGGTCATTGCAGTGAAAATTGAAGAACGTGTACCACAGTAGGTGGCACAACTTGAAGAAGTAATCCATCAACTTCAGCAGTGTATCACAGATCTAGAACTTAGTACCGTGCCCGAGACTCCATAAGAAGTAAGATATTTGAGGGAAGCAACTTCCCATAGCGCAGTTGGTTGATTAAACACATTGGCTTTGGAATGTAAGCAGTTGAGCGCTAGAAGCGCCCATACCTATGAAATCCTCACAGAGAAACCAGAATTTCATACATTAGAAGCACAGCTCGAAGGAAAAAAGCAGCACACAGATACGCTACAGGCGCAGTTGAAGGCCTTGACCCCAGTCGAGAGAT
This sequence comes from Picea glauca, assembly GCA_000966675.3. Taxonomy (NCBI): domain Eukaryota; kingdom Viridiplantae; phylum Streptophyta; class Pinopsida; order Pinales; family Pinaceae; genus Picea; species Picea glauca. The sequence continues at coordinate 51,906 of JZKD02S1664497.1, forward strand.
TGAAGCGATTTCCAGAACAACGCACCACCCAACAATAGGTACACATGCTGAAAATTAAAGTGATGGAATTCTCTCAATGACTTCAACCACTCCAAGAGAAATCATGCCAACTATTCACTAAAGTTGAGAGCTAGGCAACTGAGATTCAACAGGTTGTCATCACTACAGAACAGCGCATGGAAGGACCAGTGATCGATGCAGTGATCCAGGATTTCACTGAGAAAGAGGTTGTCACACTGCATTAGGTCGAAGTAGCTCAGGCCAAGCTCGAGACATTCGAAGAGGACTTGATCAAACCAGAGTGACTCAGGATGAGTCACAGGTGAGTGTTGGGGGCCTGTTGGCCCTTGACCAAGTTTTGTGGAACACTTGGTCATATTTGACTATTTTTGGACATCGACACCCAGTCAAAGATGGAGCACTAGGCAAAGCAGATATCACGGGGTCTTGACCCACTTTTGGGTCCCTTATAGGGTTTTTGGTTAATGCAATGGGAAATGGATGTCATCCCATGGGTTTACCCATGTTTAGGCCTATGTTGTAAAGTATAAATAAGTAGTTAGGTGATGTAAGAGGAGTCGATGGCTTAGTGCTAGTAATTAGATCTATGTGATTAAATGTAAATTCTCTATGCATGATTGTAAAAGACTTATAGAGCTAAGTGCAAGTGCTATAAGTGCTGAGTGCATGGATTGTAAGAAGGCTCTATGTTGTATCTACTCGGTGAAGGAGGATTTGGCGAGGTGCACGTAGATCTCCTGTCCTATGCAGAGTACAAGTTGAGCTATGTGTTGTAATCAGATTGACCAAAGCTAATAAAGAAGAAGAAGACTTTGTGGACATAGCCCCAGGGTGGGGGTGAACCATGTAAACCTGTGTGTCATGCTTTGTTTTGTTGCTTTCATGTGTTTTCACTATCTTGTTAAGTGCTATGCCATGATTAGATAGATTTGCTTATGCTTTGTGATTCTCTAGATGTATATGAATAGTATATCTGATGTGTATGAGAATGATTAGTGCTGATCTATAGGATCTAATATGTTTTGTTCTTGCTAAGCACTGAAATATATTATATCTGAGCAAGTATTGCGATGTTCTGTCTTGTCTGTGAAGTACAATAAGGGTGAATAGTGATGAATGAATGATGTTAAGTTCTCTATAAAGGATATAATCACATATATGTGTCCCAGCTAAGTTTGTAGACATCTGAATCTTGCAACCACCCCTACCTCTACCTCAGGTGTTACCGAAAGGGCCTATAGTTAGGGCTTTGTTGGTGCACTCTTGAGCGTTGAACCCTGGGTCTGCCCCTATGCCAACATGTATGTTTTATATTCTTTGTACGATTAGCGTTAGTGCCTGCTACGTTGCATCGGGTGCATAGGGGGTTTGAGGGGGGGGCGCTAGGCCCCCCCTTCGAGGATTGCAGGGGGGAGATATCCCCCTTGCACTGGTGTTCAGGCGAAGCACCCTCAAGAAAAAAAATTTACCTCGGGAAGTGTGTCACATGTTTTCCTTTTTTTTGTGTCACCTCGATTTTCATGTCCATTGTTGGGTGGTTTTTTGGTACATGGTTTTTGTCAATGGTTTTCTATTTCTGGTTAAGGAATTAGGGTTGTTGACTAATCTAGTTCATTGGGTTAGGTTTTTGGATGTCGTTGGCTCCTATATGTATATTGTGTTGTAAACAATGTATCACTATGAATGAATATAGAATATGTTGGTTTTCCCGGTTTGGGTTTCAAGGGGAAAATATTTGTGTAATGTGTGTATTTGTCATTGTATAATTCCTATTCTTTTTATTGAAAATATGGTTTCATTAAAATATTTTACAAGGTTAAATTCTACATTTGGTATCAGAATTGTATTGGCTTCAAGGGGACACCATTGTGATCAAGGGTTTGGCTCAGGATTGTGTAAGCCTTGTTACAATGGTAGATATGTGGTATTGATTTTTCAGGTGAAAATAAATGGCAAGCGGTTCGAAAATGGAGATAGAGAAGTTTAATGGGAAAAATTTTGAGTTGTGGAAGCTCAAGATGGAAGCTCTGTTGGTGGACAGAGATCAGTGGATCGCAGTGGATCTAGATAATGCACCTACAGGAACTTCAGCAGATGACTGGAAAAATTTGGATCGGAAGGCGATGAGCACAATTCAACTATGTCTCTCAGATTCAATATTACTGAATTTGTCAGAGGAAGCTATAGCCAAAGATTTATGAGATAAGTTGGGGAAGTTGTATCAGTCTAAGTCCCTAGTAAATAAATTATTCTTGAGAAATAAATTGTATAGCCTAAGGATGACATATGGAGACTCATTGGCAAAGCATTTTAACTCCTCCAATACTGTGGTAAGTCATATAGTATCTACTGAGATTAAAATTTCAGATGAAGATAAGTGTGGCAATTTATTGTTCTCTTTACCAGACTCGTGGGATAATTTGGTTATGTCCATAGGTAGTAATACAACTGCCTTGAAGTTTGATGAAGTGGTCTCATCTTTGTTGTCAGAGGAGATGAGATGAAAGAACATGGAAGGACAGAGCATAGATGCATTATTTTCAAGAGGACGATCCCAGGAAATAAATAGATCTAAGTCCTTAAGAGGGAGATCTAAGTCTAAGGGAAGATCTAAGTCTCCAAAAAAGTTTTTAAAGTGTTGGATTAATATTTTCTAGTTTATATCTTTACCATGATTAACCCAGGGTTAAAATATGTTGGGGTTCCAACAAAGCCTCTAAAAACATCAGCCCTCCTGGTAAACAAGAAGGTAACGCAGTGCACAGAGTGCTCTGTGCAGTCTCACCTGAGATAGTCTTATTCGGTGATTGCAATACTCAAGTGTTTGCAATCTAGGATTGAGTGGGGATCTGAGGAATGTGCGTTGAGAGTTCTATTTAACTTAATTAAAGAAATATATTGTCATCCATGATTATGCATGGAATATAATCAACTCATTCATTTAGCATACCAATAACTACTTAAAAATAGTAAAGGAACACAAGAATTCAACCACATAACACAGGCTTTACCATGGTTCACCCCCTCCTGGGCTACGTCCACAAAGATCCGGCTCTTAAGCTCTCTTACTATGGAAGTTGCAAAACTACAGTGTCGCGTGCTTTACAACTCCTCTCAATTGAGTCAAGATCTTATTATGAGGTGGACTAGATTGCACCCAACTCCTCAGCCTGCGATCTAACTCTCAATATCTACCCTCCTTACTTCTCTCCAGCTCCACAACTTACAAAATTAGGTCATATGCCAAAATATTACAACTAGCTATCAAACAAGAGTACTCATCAAGATCCTCTATATCTATCTCTCTCCCTCTCCTCTTCTAAGACCTAGGTATCTATATTTATACATTTCTGGCTCAACATCCATTACAGTGTATTGCAAAAACCCTAACCCTAACGTTGTTAGGTCTTCCATGCATGCGTGCATGTTGTTCTTTCTTCCAGCTATCGTTTTCCTCGTGCATGCCTTCCTTCCCAAAATAGCCTTTCTTTCTCGCTTTGGCCTACTTCCAACATGCCTCCAACACTGACATGTGGCTCGTCCCGAGCCACCCATCATCTGTGTGCTTCATCGATCTCCCTGGTGATCGTCTGGAACTTCTCCCTGAGCTTCATTGCATGTGTTTGGGCCTGCGCGTCCTTCTCCTTGAGTGCGTCCAATACCTGCACTACAATCTCATCCCTAACCAACCTCGCACATTCTTCCTGGGTATGTTCCATATATGTCTTGGCTTCTTCTGCCTATGCGATGACCTTTGTTGCTTGCTCTTGGAGAGGTTCCATTTGAGCCTAGGGATCCTTTTTATCCGTCTGTGCAGTTATGAGTTCTTCCTATAGTTTCTTTATGTCTTGCTCCCCTTTGACGCGCTTCATGATGGACATTGTCTTCTGCCTCTACTTGAGGTCTTGGATAGTTGTGCTTATCCTTTCTCCTTCATGGTCCCACTATTGGACCTACTGATCCTCTTCTAGCTTTGTCTAGAGTTGTGCTTCTTTCTCAAACAAGTCGCCCGCTGCATGAACTTGTCATTATATCTCTTGTATCTACTCTATTGCGTCTTGTTTCTTTCACTCCTTCACTATTGGTGGAGTTGTAGGTGTGAGATTCTCCTGGATATTCTCTATCTCCTCCTGGTATTGATTGATTGTCTGCACAATCTGATCAATCTTTTTAGTCACCGTAAGTTCATCCATTTGTGCGATCTTTGGAATATTCTTATGAGCTACGACCACTTTCTACTCCATCCTCTTCACGCGTTCCCTCTCCTCATTGGTATCGATCTTATCCTGCTTGAATACCAATTCCAACTCGTCACATCTGTCTTTTACCTACTGTAGCTATGTTGTATCTGTGCGTGCACGAGACTGCACCTCCTGGGTAATATTGAACTGCAGTTTATATAGGGCCTTGGTTGGTATCCGCAGCAATACCAACTATAATTGGGCCAAGTCCTTTAGGGGTGTCAGCCCCATGATCTCATCCATGCATAGCATGTTGGGTGTAACTTGAAACATTTCACTCGACTATGGTATTGTATGAATTGTATCTCGCTCGCTTGCTTCAGGTTCTCCTCCTGTCTATGATACTAACGGGCTTGTGTTTGTGCTGCTACTGGCTACCTTCGCTTCCCCGATATACCTGAGGAGTTGTCGCATGTTTTCTATCTCTTCTTCAATTATGTCCCTTTGGTGCAGAACATTCTCAAAATCCTTGAATGTGCGATCCTGGACCAATTGGACCACCATTTCTACATCATCCTTCGTGATCGTGTATTCTAGGGGTGTTCTATGTGCCTTCATCTTCTTGTGCGCATGCCCTATCTTAATAGTTGGTTTCTTGGTCGGTCCTGGATCTTGTGGAGTAGGACTTGGTGTAGTCCCCTGCTCTGCCTTGGACTATTTCTGTTGTACTTGGGTCATCTTTGTATTGTTCTTCTTCCCCATATGGACTCCTATCTTGGATGTCCCCCCTTTCTTCTGCTTTACTTTTTTCTGGCTTGTCCTTGGTTTCTTGGGCACTGTGACATTCTGGGGATGTGTTTGTTCCTCCCCTACCTCCTTAACATGTGTATATTCGTGACTTTCCTCCTCATCCTCTACCCCTACAAGTATGTCTCGAGTGAGGAATGGAATAGTCCATTCGTCTTCCCAATCCTTGATGGTCATTTCGATGTCCCCCTCCATGATGCAATAGCGTAGTTGTAGCCATTGTTTGTTGGGGTCCTTCCGTGCCTAGATCCACATCGCATGCCTAATAGATTTTAAGTTGGCTATGCCCTGATAACGTGCAATAACTTCTAGTGTTATCCTCCAAATGTTGGTGATGGTCTCTTGTAGGTCGTAGAGATATGCTTCGAATATAGCCACATTCATCATTTTGTGCTTGGCATCTGAAGTGGCTCCAAGTGATAAGTATCTCACTCCATGATTGGGTTTACGTATGGTGGTGAAAAATGCATAGTTCGATTCGCTCCATCCCATAGTGTCTATAAGAAAGATCAACCATCAATATTGAAATTTTGTCCCCAGATCCTGCGCATCCTTGCAGACATCTAGAAATAGATTCAAGAGATAAGGGCCCAACTAATTGTGGTGCCCTCAACACACTGTGTTGTAGCTACGAAAACTCGGTAGGGACTTTCACCTTGCGGTATTTTCTGAGCATCTTATAGGCCATAATTTTTGTGGCCATTCTTGTCACGATGTCACTAATTAGCTTGATAATGATTCTGCATGTCCCCCTTTTAGTGTTGTATTTATTTTTCATTTCCTCAATGAGTGCTTTCTCCTTTTTTTTGTCCTCAGAAACTATGTGGGATCCATGCCCCGTGATGGCAGCCCTATGATGTACTCTATGAGCTCTTCGTCTATTGAGACAAGCCTGTCCAAGCACAGATCTTCACCATGTGTCAGCACCATCAACAATTTGATGCAATTGTTTGCGTATGGACCTCAGCCAAAGCGTGGTAGGTCTAACAGACCTAAAATCACAGTTTTTTTTAGTCCTGTTGCCCACTAGACTGGTTGATGAATCGATTCACCAAAGGGATCTATACCCACAATCTGTAGGTAGACTTGCTTCGGAAACTGCAGGAACTTGTATGTGTCTGTTACATCATGGTCTGATTACTTCAATTTTTCTATCTGACCTAACAAATCTTATTTTATACGTACCCCTTCTGGTATGTGTGACAAAACAATTTTTGTATTGGGTTATCTGTGCAGTGACCTAGGTGCCTTTTGCTTGTCCTTTCACTGTGTTGGTTGGCTCGAGGTTCCAACCTCCATTGGTCATTCTTCAACATACTATTCTGGTTGGCTCGTGACATCCTCCACGGCTCCCTCCTGGGTATGTTTTGACAAGGTTGTCTATGATTCCTCTGGCACAGCCACTTCATCCTGGTTTGAAGTCATTTCATTGCCTCTCAGGGCTCCTGTAGGGTTTTCTAGTTGCACTTGGTTGCCTGCATCCTCCTTCTGTTGGCTCTGCCCCTCTTTTGGCTTATCAATGTCTATTATGGCAGGGGATGTCTTCTGGGTTTCTTCCTTAATGTGTGTGGGGCTTACTGGTGTTACATTCGAATATGGTATTTTGTCCACATTGACAACTTCTGGTTGCGGAGATGGTTGCTCCTCATCTCCCTGCGATTTCATTTGTATTCTTGTTCTAACCCTAGGTTGTCTGGAATTCTGGCTTGGTTCTGCTTGTTTGGGTGGTGCCATGGTGGAAACAATTTATCATCCTCTGAGCTCAGTGGCCTCCGCAATCTCTGTAATATTTTCAACTTTTATTCTTGATTGTGTCTTCTCTATCGCTCTCTACCTTTTCCAATTTTGCAATAAGATTTTTTCTCCCACGTCCTTGTTTTATGTGGGCATAGTGTAAATATTTTCGAAGATGTTACCTTTATTGCAGATTCAATGAACCTCTAGTTCCCTCGTACTTTCCATTAATTTTTTTTCCATCTCCAGTTGGTGCAATTAATGCGGCATCCCGTCAGTCATTTTTGACATCCAATTCCACTAGCCTCTGTCACTTAGCACTTATTTTGTCGTCATTGCCTTTCTCGATTTGTTTTGCTTTGAACTGACTGTTAGCCTTGTCTTCCATGGGCTTGTATTCCTAGGTGTGCGTCTTTATTGTCCTTTCGGTGCACTGCACCTCTGTTGGTACCGTTTGATCTCCTGTTTTTTTTTACTGCACGGTGTCTTTCAAGTTGCGGGTGGTCGACTATCTTTGTACATCTTCATCCGACTCCCATTGATCATCCATCTGAGTTATGCACCTCCTAAGTCCTTCAAATGTACATCTCCCTCATATGTGACAGCTTTTACTTCATACGGTCCTAACCAGTGCATTCTGAGTTTTCCTGGATGTTGAATGGATTTGTTGTCGTATATCAACACTAAGTCTCCTTCCTTGAAATTTTTCCTCTTGATATGTCTGTCATGCCAAGATTTGTCTCTTTATTTCTGAACTTGTTGGTGGAACCCTACTAGGATCTTGTCTTCCTCCATGATCATCATTTGATTCAGCCTATCATGTATTGTGCCTCGTTTCGTCATCTTCGTAATCACTGCTATGCCCAGACTAGGTACCAGAAATTCTAATGGCACCACTGCTTCTTTTCCATATACCAGTCTGAATGGTGTGTGTCCTGTCAACTTCTTGCATGTGGTCCTATATGCCCACAATATTGTTGGTATCTTTAGGTCCCAATCATCCCTGTTGACTTTACAGACCTTCGTCGGTGCATTTTCCAGGATTTTGTTAAATGCTTCTACTATTCCATTTTCTTCTGGGTGATATGGAGTACTCTTTTGGTGATGGACTTAAAATTCCTTAGTCATGGACTTAATAGTGTTTCTAATGAAGTGTGTGCCTTGGTCACTCATCAAAATCCTTGGGCAACCAAATCTAGTGATCACTTGCTCAAATAGGAATGTGTTGATGTTTCTACGTTGCAATCCTTGACTGGTGTTGCCTCTGTCCATCTTGTTAGGTATTTCATCATGATGATAATGTACCTTGATCATGTCCTCTTTATTGGTGGGTTAATTGGTCCCACAAAGTCTATTTCCCATTGTTCGAATACCTACAAAATTACCTCTGGTTGCAATGGCATCCCATCCCTTCTATTGGGTTTACCAACCCTCTGACATACATCGTATCCCTGGTAGTACTCTTTCAAGTCTCTATGAATGGTAGGCCACCATAGTCCCGCATGCAATACCTTATGTGAAGTATCTTTTCCTGCATAATGTCCTCCTGTCATTCCCTCATGGGCTTCTACTAAAATTGTTGGCCTTTTGTATTCTAGCACATATCTTCTCAGGATGCTATCTACACCCATTTTATATAAGTGTCATGCAATTAGTTGATAGTCTGCAACCCGGACTACCAGGTTTTTCTTTTGCACGTTGTTATATTCATGTGGAGTTGTACCTGTACTCAAGTACTGGATGATATCTACAAAGTATTCGTCGACGATCTTGACTAAAAATAATTGTATGTATAGAAATTTGTCCTCTAAACTTGTAGGTTCCTCTCCGTTTGTGACCCTTGATAGGTGGTCAGGTCCTACATTCAGCTTCCCTGGCTTTACTATTACTTAGAAATCAAATTCTTGAAATAGTAGTAGCCATCGGTAGATTCTCCCCCCAAACACTGGCTTGTTGACTAGGTACTTAAGGGTTGAGTTCTCTGTGAACATCTTAAAGTGTTTCCCCAGTAAGTATTATCTAAACTTATGCAGTGCGTAGACCATAGCTAGGCCTTATCTCTCTCTAGTATTATAGTTCTGCTCTGATTCTAACAACTTTCTACTAACAAATGCTATCAGATGATCCAATTATCCTACTCTTAGTTGCACCAAAATAGCTCCAAGTGCTATGGTTAATGCATCTACATGTATGTGGAATGTCTTCTCCCAGTCTGGAAATACTAGTATCGGCGTTGTTACCATCTTTTTTTTCAGTGTATCTAGATCGTGTTAACAATCTTCATTCCACTGAAACTTTGTGTCTTTCCTTAACAGTTTCTCCATTGGCATGGTAATCTGTGTGTATCCTTTGATTGAATTTATGTATTATCTTGTGTGTCCCAATGTCGCTCTTAGTTGAAGGACTATTTTTTTGTGGTGGCAAGTTAACAATTATTGCAATCTTTGCAGGATCTACTAGTAAACCTTGCTTGCAGACTATATGACCTAATAGTATTCCAAACGGTGTTCCAAAGATACACTTATTTATGTTTAATGATATCTGGCATTGCCTGCATCTTTCTAACATTAGCCGCAAGACCCCTACATGGTATTTCAATGATATATATTGTCCAGTCGTCCAAGTATACCTCTAGAAACTGATGGATAAATTCTTTAAACATAGCTATGACTACTCTGGAGAATATTGTTGGTGCATCCTGCAGTCCAAACGGCATGAATGTGTACTGGTAGGATCCCCATTCCATAGAAAAAGTGGTCTTGTATGTGTCTTCATGTGCTATCTTGATCTGGTGGTAACCTGAAAATCCATCAGTGAATGAATAAACTTTTTTTCCTCGTACATTCTCCAACACTTCATCCGTGAAAGGTGTAGGGAACGGGTCATGTAGGCATACATCATTTAACTTCATCAAATCAATGCATATTCTTATTCTGCCTTGTTTTTTATCCTGAACTACCATCGGGATTATCCATTCTGATTCTTCTACAAGTTCTATGATTTCATCTTCGAGCATCCTGTCGATCTCAGCTTTAACTTTCTACTTATATAGATTCAGGTTTAGTCTGTATGGTCATTGTCTGATCAGTCTTGCTTCAACTCTGAGTGGCATCTTCATTTCTCCTAACTCTCCCACTATTCCCTTCATTTTTGTAAATTTTGTGGGGAACAGGTCGTTGTACTCTCGTAGTAAATATGTTATACTTCCTACTATCTGCTCATCTCAGTAGTCTCCAATGCTAGCTATTTTGGGATTCTCAATTGTTCCAATTTTGACTTTATTCACCTTCATCAGAGAAACAATTAATTTGGATTCTAGAGGTGGACCTTCCACTTCTCTTTCGTCTTCCACTTCCTTGATCTGAATATTGCACAGATCGTCTGCATCTAGTGTTTCTTCCTACGCATGGTAGCATAGCAATAGTTGTTTCACAATCTGTCTATTTCGTTGTTGTTCTTTTGTTATGAGTTCGACTTCTAGTTCTTTAAAGAAGATCACCCCTCTTATATGCTTAAGTGTTGCATCTATGTTGGGGATATCATGATCGAATGAGAAAGTACCTGTAAAATTTGGTTGCAATACTATCCAGCTCAAAGTTCCTCTATGCAATTCTTGGTCTGTATACCAGTTTGTTGGTATGCCTTCTAAGGTATGTACGAAATGATGAGGCCATTCCTCTGGGGGTATCATTTTCCATAGCACTCTGCACTTCTCCAAGTGTTCTGTTGGTGCCCCCTATCCATCGTCATTTTGTTGTTGGTTTCTAATTTGTTCTGCGCCAAACCTTATGCACAGTAACCGCTTACATTGGTACCAAACCTTGACTATTTCTTTGTGTGCGCCCCACTGTCTTGCATGTCTGGCCTTTAGTGATATATCGAGTGCCAAAAGTATTTGATTTTATAACACTTCATCCTTATACTATGCCAATAACACTTCTAGATCATTTACTCCATGGAAACTGGGTGGTTCCCTTACCTTTGTACCTACCCATCTTACTGCACGGTCTATTCTTGTGCATCTTCTTGTGGAAACTTTGTGTAGCCTTTGTTGCTAGTTTTCTAACCTTGTGTCTGAGTCTATTGCATATGAGTTAATTCTTTGCCAATTGAGTATCCCATATGCAATTGGGTTTATGTAATCCTCATCACATGCAGTTGTTTTGTACAACTGGTTGATTTCCTCCAAGTCCAAGCAAGTAGGCTCTACAAATCTCTCCCCTTCCGATGGGTCTAATGCCATAGTGACCCTATATTCTCCTGACTCAAATGTCATTTTTTGTGTCTTTAAATTGATTATGGCATGGTTATCAAATGCCCAATCCAAAGCAATCAATGTTGGATATGGTGTTGTGTCGTCCACTATTTCAATCACTTCAAAGTCTTCTTTAGTGCACACTCCATCCATATCTATTGTCACTCCTTTCAGTCTGCCAATTGGAAGAACTTTGTGTTGGTTATCTAGTTTCAGTTGAATAGGTGAATATACTAATGTGGGCTCTCCCATACATTGTAATTTCTTCTTGGGTAATGCATTAACTTCATATCCTAGATTTAGTATGATATCTCCCATGTTGAAATCTCCAATGTTGGCATTTAGTCTAAATTCCCTACTTGTTCTTCTCCTTGTATGTAGGTGATTGACTATTCTTTGTTCTAGTTTTCCTTCTGTCTCTATGCTACATATTTCTACTATAGTTTGCAATATTTTTACAAAGGATGGATCATTCAATAGTTTTACACATGATTGCAAAAATCCTTTGATTTTAATTATTTGTCCCAGGGGTTGCGTTTCTTTGGTATGATCCAACGATGGAGAAATCTCGTACTCTGGATCTTCCTTGCTCTGTTGCGCAGTTGAAGTCGACACGGTGTCTTTCTTCAAGAATTATTGTATGTCTTGGTTAAATGTTTCCTTCTCGTTATGCGCATCGAACTGTCTCATTGGTTTGGCATTCTTCTTTACCCACTGGTGTTGTACATGCTCTTGTCAAATTACATCATTTCTTGTTTTCGCTCCCCCGCGCAAAACTATTTTGATGTTTTGTCCTTCATCCCTTACTTCCCCTGAAATCCATTGAACATTCTAGTTGTTATGATTCCTCTTTTCTTGGTTCTTCCCTAGTAATGTAGGACATTCTTCTATGTCATGATCCGATGCACGACAATACATGTAAGTTGTTGGTGGAAGTGGACATTCTCTTTCATAATGTCCTGGTTGTTGACAATTTTGACATACCATTGGTCCTCTACCTCTTCCAAATCCTCCTCTTACTCTTCCTCCACCTCTGTAACCAGCTCGATCTCTTCTCGGTGCGTTATACGAAGGTGCCTCATTGTACTTCACGGTATTGTATTGGGGTTGTGATGTGTTGTATTGTGGTTGCATGATATTATATGGTTGTTGTGCAATATTATACTTCTCTTGCGCAGTGTTGTATGGGGATAGAACTTGGTTAAACTATGGTGCATCTTGTCCAATCATCATTTATGATTTCACCCTATATGCATCTGATGTCATCTCTCACATCAAATCCATAGTTCTACAATATTTGTCATCATGGCCTACCAATTTTCAAAAGTTGCAATATGAACTCTTTGGGACTGTCTGGTATTTATGCATCATTGGGCAGTGATATGGATCATGGCCCAGTTTCTTAAAAATTTCAAACCATAGTCCTTCTGTTGGTAACGGGTTTGGCATTCCTGCTGCCATATACTGTGTGAATGTTGGACATTCATTTTTGTGGTGTCCTTCCATCCTGCATGTGGTACACCAAACAACTTCTCATTTGTCCTTACTTTTGTTCTGGTTTAGTTGGAATGTCAAGTTATTCAAATACTCTTTCAGCTCTTCGATGGTTTGATTCTTCTGCTAATACTGGTTTTCTTCTAGTTGCAGGGCTTCCTGTAAAACCTTTGCCTACGTCCAAAACTTGTGTTGTCGCAATGGATATTTTAAGCATGGTAGTAGTGAATTGACGAACAAGTTCTTATGTTGGATATTGGTCATGAGATATTTCAACTTTCCATTCAGTCGCTTGAATCTCTGGTTAATCTCCCATATGGATTCGTTTGGTATCTATCTAATTTGTACCATCTTGTTCATGTACTGATCCTCTGAACTTGGCTTCTGAAACTCATTAATCAGCAATTTCTTGATGTCCGCAATCATTATGGTTGTCCCTGGTGGATTGTTGGTAGCTAAACTCATATACCAATCCAGTGTGCGATCCCTTAGTGTAATCACTAACTGTGAAAGTTTAGTATCTTCATCTGTGATCCGTTTTTCTTCCCATATCTTCTCACAGATAAACAAGTGTTTCTTCAAGTCCTCTGGCTCTTCTCCTTTGAATTCCAGTAACCTGATGGTGGGATCATGCCCTGCCATCTTGAATGTTGAACTACTACCTCTGTGTGGTGTAGATACTTTACTAGTGCTTCCTGAATTGGCTCCTCCAGTTGTTGTTCCTTGTGTCGATGTACTTCATGTTGTCTTCCTTCTCCTGAAATTTTGTTGTCTAAACGGTGATGTTCTCTTTGGTGTATTAGTCGTGTTGACTGCTCATTTAGCAACGGTGGTCAAATCATGTGCCATGAATATGCATCACCAGATGAAAATTTGATGAAGACAGTATTGGTTCTCCTTGGGTATCTGATGCCCCAGCAAAATTTTTGTAAACGAAATTTCGGCACCCCTGCGTGGGTTGATAATATAATAAGTCTGCATGGATCATAATTAGGTCAGGTACCTTTGGATGTTTCCAATTGGGGATTTCCTTTCACCGAGGTTTTTTTATCCTCAATTTGTCAACCGGGCTCTCGGGCCTGGCTGACTTCCCTTGAGTTTTTCCCTCCACACATGAAATAACTTCCTCCAAAGTGGTGAATGGCATCCTAATGGTCTCATCCTTTGGTAG
>JZKD02S1664497.1:101751-112075 GCA_000966675.3 Picea glauca
AGCTCATCCATCATACCTGTCATGCCACTGATCTCCTCATGTGACGTGGCTATCATGGGTGTCTGAACAGGTGATAGATGTGCCACAGCCCCCATAGGAATCTCATCATCTCTAGTTGCTAACATGTGTGACTCCTCACTAGTGTCACCACACTGCTGAGGCGTAAGGTCATCAATGGTATGTGATATGTCTGCTGAGACACTGGTGCTATCATCATGTCCATCCAACTGCCTATCCACTACACAAGGGCCATCCTCCTCCTCAAGCATGCAAGCACCACTAGCCTCTATGCAAGAGTCATTAACAACATAAATTGGGACTTTTTCCCAATTCTGCCCAATTGTTGTTACTTTTTACCATGGACGCTCTACAAATTGAAATTTGGCCACTTCAAAAAAAATCCTCTCTGAAATTTCGCTTCAACTCAACTTGTTCGGCCCATCCAGGCTAAGTGTTGAAAACTGTAGCCCTGATACTATGTTGTAACGTCCTCGGCCATCCATGTTGGGCCACGCTACGCCAGAGAACTCTTACTATGCTCTCTGCGGAACATATTGTAACATACCCAGCGTTCAACTGAGCTATGCCACATAAATTTTTCTTTGAATGACTGCATGCAATTAAAATATACACACAAAGAAATATTTTGGAAGCATTACATATATAATGTAGACATACAAATACATCTGTAAATACACGGATTCACACTGAAATAACAGTAAACATATACATGCAGTATATACAAGAAATATCCATAAAAATAAACACATAAATAAAAATGCAACATGTAAATTTATCACACAATTAGCACTTATCTCAGTAAGAATGTCACCAACTGCGTGCAGACCTTCCACAAACCTCCCAACCTTAGACCACACTGTTCATCACTCTCAACAGTGAGTCACCGCTGAGCTAGGACTAAACTCCACTCGGGTAAAGGGATTCTTAACCAGGCTAAAGACTCATAGACAACAGGAAAGACTCCATCTCAGGTGCCAACTCAAACTAACAACCTACAGTCCCTCATTCCCCACATACCTGTCCCACCCAGGAAGTGTGCCCCTTCTCTTCTCAGTAGTCCTTCAACTGCCCCACTTCCTTTCCGGGCTTTAGCAATAGGTTGGACAGGAAGTCTCAGAGCACTGTGGATTTAGTTTAGCACCTTCAGAAAATCAATTCCCTTCCATTCTCTCACTCAGAGAATTGCTCACGGGCCTGAAAACCCATCTCTTCAATATCCCACGAGCCTGACAACCTGCTTCTTCAATCCAGCTCCCAAGCTAACTAGATACCCAACACAAAAAGGCTATGGATACAAGTTCAGATACAGTCATGAAGATACGAAAGATAGTTCAATGGATGTGTGCATGCTCATGGATGATTGACTGGATGACTGAATGATGGAAGGAATGATAAGGAGAGTGATGGAAAAGATGATAGGAAATGAACTAAGTCCCAGCAATATGTATGCATGTCCCCAACTTGACAATTGTCATGTTGGGAGCTACTTTGGCCCACTTGTCCCCAACTTTAGAACTTGGATAAAATAATTATCCATACTTTATTTTTAAGAAATATTAATATAATATTCATTTTTGGCCTAAGCTCCCTAGCTTAGCCCCTTTCCTTAAATTAGCCCCTCCCTTTCCTTAACTAGTGGATTTTAGTCCCCCATATCTTTTATCGTGGTCAATCTGTACGCAGTGATGTATTTATATTAAGTATGAGACATATACAAAAATAGGCACACTAGCCTTTAACATCTAGGCTCTCCGGCCTAATCAAAACATAAGCATCCTAGCTTATAATAACTGGCTCACAAGCCTATAAAACGCAGCATATACACAAAAGGCTACCTAGCCTCAATATCACGTGCACTTATGCTACTGCGCACGGTATCCTAGAATGTGCAAACTTCATCATTTTACTGCGCAGTACATGCGCGCACTATGCCATGAAATGTGCATACAAAAATGATATCAAAACAGCTCACCAGCTTAAGTACATTTTGTATTTACATTTACACTTGGGTTCAGCCTTAGGGATATTACAAGGCATGTGGGGAATGAGATTCCATGAGTAGTGGGCGTAACAAGGCTCCTGGAGAGAATCCTTTCGGTTGCTCTGTGCAGGTTTCCTGTAACCTCAGCCTAGTCTAGGATTCCCTTGCCCGGGGTGGAGCTTTGTCCCAGCTCGAGGGTGACCCACTGTTGAGCATGATGAGAAGCGTGGTCTAAGGCTGGGAGGTTCGTGGAAGGTCTGCACGTAGATGGTGGAGTTACTACAGTTTCAAAGCTGAGTATCATTATGTGTTTAATTTCAGTTAAATGCATGTATGTTATGCTTGTAATATTGTCATGTATTTTGTTGCAGGAATGAATGGTTGTTAATTATATTTAAGTATGTATGATGGCAGTAATTCTATGTTAAATGTGTTAATTTGATTTAATGCATATTATATGCAGGAATGAATGTTGCCCGACAATGGGGTTGATGGCCGAGGATGTTACATTTCCCTTCGTTTTCATTTCTTGACTTTGTCATAATATTTCCTCGCGCCTCAATGAACTCAAGAATTGTACGTGATGATGTGGAGGGTGATGTGGCAGTGTTGATGTGGCATAGTTTACATGGCCAAAAGATGGTTACCTGGATGAAGTGGTAGATGAGGTGGCAGTATGGCTGTCCATGTGGTCGTTAATGTATCAAAGGTGACATTTCAATGATGACGTGGTCATTTGTTAAGATTGGATCAGGCAAAATTCAACTAGGGTTTCAATGGCCAAGATTAACTGAATATCGGTGGTGAATGTCCATGAACATACTAATTGGTTTGATGCATCGACGTTGGGGGTCCTGGCGTTGCTTGTAATCTTTCGTAATGTTCAACGATGGGCGTTGATGACCAATGAACCTTGGCGTTAGGGGTTTTTCTTGATTGTTGCACATTATGTATGCAAAGTCAGTCGATGCCCAATAGCGCATCGACGATTGGAAAAAACTTATGGTGGAGGTCTAGAAAATCAGGTTTTTGAGAGGTTTTTTCACTCATCTTCACAATAACTAAGTCTCAAACCCCTTTCGCTCAAGAATGAAGTTAAGTGTGACTCCTTCCTTTGGAAGAAAATTTTATATCAGGCTCAAGATCCAATAAAAAATGAACAAAGCTACTCAAGAAAAATATTAACACAAACAATGATCAGGCCCATCAAAGTCTAAGGGTGAGAATGGAGTAAAGTGGTACCCTAAAATTTCCAAATTTTTGAGGGTGTGTTGAGTGCTTAACGCCACGTTGGATAGCATAGCATTAGCATGCTCATTGTGCTTCTTGGCCCAAATTATAGATTCCTTTTTTACCCTATTCATGTTTTCAGCAAACTATTATATATGTGATTTCTCCACATTATCCTCGATCGACTTCCAAATTGATTGTATTAACTTTTTGTAATTTTCTTCCTTGAGCCACCTCTGATTGAATTTAAATGGAGGAGGTTTGAGGCCTTTTGAGGCCACTTCAAAGGAGATCGACATGTGATCTAAAATCCCCCCTACTAGAACCTTTGTCTTGAGAGTATAGGATCCTTCTGCCAAGTCTTTTAAGATTAAAAAACAATCTAGGCGCTTAGCGACTAGAACTAACCCTTTTCTTCCATTGCACAATGTTTGAATGAGCTTCTAGGGTACTATATCTATCAATCAGAACCTCAATCCAACAAGAGAAAAATCCCTATTGGGGATCAGCCCTCGGATGGACTCCCCAAACTTCAACTAGTGATAAGGTAAAATTTAAATCCCCTCCAATTATAAGGTTCCTAGAATCGAGAACTTCGTTGTTGCTTAGTTCATTCCAGAACAAGATCCTATCAACATAGGGCCCATATAAATTCACAATTTTGAAGGAGCAATATTCTTCAGGGTCGATCAATTCCAAAAAAATACCAGATGGAATTGTTGAGGAAGATAAAGCCTTGAATTTTGGGCTCTAAGATGACTATTGGGCTCCAATATGACAACAGTCCACCCGAAAGACCAATTGAATCTAGGGAGCTAAAAGACCAATGCTTAAGCCATGGTCTAAAGGACTCCACAGCTTTTTCCCCGCAGCACATAGTTTCTTGGATTAAGAGGACATCGGGCTTGTTTCAGAGCACAAGCAATTTTAAGGCATTTTTCTTAGAGATGCCCCACTCCCCCCGCATTGAAGGGCATAATTATCATTGGGTCACCTTGCCATGGGCAATCCCTGCTCTAAGGGCTCGAGTGATAGTAGATTCTTTTCTAGAACGAATTTCTTTAGCAACTTGAATCTGAGATAGAGTAATATGTGATTTCCTTCCAGCTTGGGGGGTTATCGCTTTGTCCATATCCTTCCTACCACCTTCCCCAGAGGCAGACCTGTCTATAGACGGAGAACCGGCTACATGCAAGGGTGGCCCCTGTGTAGAAATGGAAAAGGTGGCGGGCTTTGTGTTTGCCCGCCAGAGATCGGACTAAGAGGCCTCCACCTGGAATGCAATGAACGCAGATCCATTTAACTAAGCTATAAACGACTTTGGACTGCGTAAGCTCAATGGTCCCTCTGAATGACGATGTTAGCCCCAACTACAATCCTACTGGAGCCTCTCCAAAGCTCAAATTGTCCTCCAGCCACCTGAGAGAGAAGCGTAGAAATCTAGGTGTGATGGGTCGCCTGAAAACCTTGGAGTAATACATGCATTCATTCACCTGTCCCATCTGCCACCTAAACCTTTTTGTTCAAACCCACTGGGGAAAAGAAAATGGAACCAGGAAAAGGAGCCATGAGGAAAAGAAAATGGAACCAGGCAATGCAGAGAACTCTCCCAACAATTGTGTATGGCCTCTTGGGGATGCCTACGACCTGTAGGAGTGGCGTATAGTCTCAATAATTCATTAATTCTTGTGTACAAGATGGTTAAAGGGTGTGTGCAACTTCAAGAAACTTGAAATGTTGTGCACATTCCTGTCTTAGATGCCAGTGGCCTCAACAATCACCAGCTTGTTCTTTAGGGACAAAATTGGTAATTTAGCTAAATAATTGCAACAATCAGTTTAAACAATCCCTTGATTTGGAATTTTGAATGGAATGGACAGAGATTATCTTATAGAGTTATTGGCATTTACAAAGTACTATGGAAAATAAGTAAGAACCAAAAAAAACTTAGCTTGCAAGCCTTCATTATAACCATTAATACAAGGAAGAGAAACAAACTTAACATAGATAAGAGTAGCAGTAATTTAACACATGATTTACACCACAATCATAGAGAAATCCAAAACACGGTATTTACCCTGGAAAACCAGCTTTGAATAGTCGCTTAGTCTTAATTTTGATAATTTCAAGTTACAATGTAGCTCATGGCTCCATAGTTGTTCAACCATTTACACAACCAAGCTCTTGTGCATCCGCACCTCTTGGCCAACAAAAATCTCATTATGAGTGAAATTACAAGAAGATATAGGTAAAGATGGGAGATAATGAGAAGGTCAAAAGACTTACCATTCATTTCCCATTCCTAGCTCTCTTATCTCTTATTTTCATTTTTCTTTCTCATTTAAAAAAAAAAAAATTTGTTTTTTTTATTTTTTATTTTTTTTCCCTTACTTTTTTAAAGCTTGCATTATCTTTTTCTTTTTCTTAAAGCTTCATTAATCGTTGAATTGCTTGTGGGTAATGAGTCTTATAGCCAATCATTTTTGTTTGAATCCATTTTGGATCATTCCATTACAATGTTGTCCTTGATAAATCTCATGAATGGAAGAATGTTACTCTAGCTTGAAAAAACGTCGATTTTTTGATGAATTGGAGGGTGAACATTTAAGGTTTACTTCAAGGTTTAAAATGATTTCACATAAAGTATGGAAAAAAAATGGAACAACAAACTTGTATTCAAAGGAATAGCTTCCAAAGCTTGTCTTCACATGAAATTATTTTATTCCATGTAGTTGTAAAACAAAGAGTAGGCAAAGGACATACAAGAAGGATAATGTTAAAAGTTTACTTCTTTGTGTTAAATGCTTACTACTCTTGGAACTTAAAGAGTAAATAGGTAACAAACATTCACTTGAGTTCACTATTGCTTTCAAATCATTGCAATAATTACATAATTTTTGCAGCACTTGATGATATCCTTTGCAAAGAAGAGATCCAAGTTGTGCAAATCATGGAAGAACCCTTGCTTATTTTTAAAATCTCGTTTCCTTGACTGCATTAGTAACATATATGAGCTCTAATCGTTTGTATGCATATTTTTGTATGCTTTAGTGAGGAGCATGCATAGCAATATTTATATGAACGTCATTATAAGGATCCTTGTTGCTTTATTTAAATAGCTAAAACTTGTTTCCAATATCTCACACACTAGACATCTAGAAAATCTCACCAAAACACTATGCATATGGGAGGAGGAGACTTTGCATATCATAAATATTTTACAAAGGATGTTAATGGAGTTTTCTTGTGTGTCATATTGCATATTTCAACAAGATGAAAATGAGAGATCTCTTGATGAGCTCTTTGTGCATTGTCATTTTCATCTTTTCAAAATGGCAATACAAAGCCATCTTGACAAAATTTTCACTAGGAATTCTTAATTTTTCGTTTAAAAGTTCATAACTTGTTTGGTAGCATTTCCTTTATTATTTGATGGTTTAAAAATTGATTTTTCCATCGATTAGCTTTGGAGGAACCCTTCCATGCATTTTCCATTTATGAATCTTATGTTTAACAAATGATGTACTATTGTTTAACGACTTTCAAATGAAGAAAGAATTCTAAAGAAACCATTCTTGGTATCTTTATTTAAATTCGATTGCTTCACCTCATGTTCAAATATTGATTGCAGGTTCTCGTAAAGAGCTTGAATGAGTAATGGATTTGAAAGTGCTTCTCCTAATTGAATCACTTTCATTTCATGAGGGTGCAAGGAAAATGACGGAACAAACTAGAGGGATGACATTCAAGTTTGTATCATGGAGTTGAAATACTAAGGGACTAGGTAGTTGTTGAATTTTAACAATTTCCAGATCTGATAATTACTTCCTTATGATTTCAAATAGATTTTTAATACCATTGTTATCATAGAATAATTACACACTAAAAATATCAACCAAAAATTGTACAGTTGAAACAATAGAATCATAGAAATCTAGCCATGCACAATAGACACAAAGATTTTATCCTAGGAAACCCAACCTTGGGAGAAAACCCAACAACTTTTCTCTAGAAGAAATCAATCCAAGATTACGAGTATATCATCAATATCAAGAAACCCTAGCACTTGGATAAGTGTGCCCTTGAAAGAAAGATAACCTAGACAAGATAGTGCATCCAACAAAAGATAGAAACCCTACCCAAAGATGCTCCTTGTTGAAATTTCACTTCCCCTTCTTGAACAACGAAATTCTTCTTGAACAGTGAACTTTATAAGAGAAGAGAATTTGTGAAGTGATGATGGATAAATGAGAACCAAGGTGCCTTATTTATACTAAACAAGTAACCTTACTTTTACTTGCGGGGACGACTTCTTTTGTCCATAATAATTCTTCTAGGGGCTTCTTCAATTCTTCTTCTTCACTTGTAGGGCCGACCTGCACTTCTTCTTGGTATTTCTTCTTACTAGAAAAGTTTTCCATGAGCGATGTTGATTTACCTTCTCCTCACATCCACGTCTAATTAAAATAGGACTCTAATGTTGAGTAAACCCACCGAGAAGCCCCTCATCACAAGAGGTCTCTTGAGCCTACATCTTCTACATTAGACTAGACTTGTAAACAAGTCAAACCTGCTCTATAAAATTAGATCACTCCATCCTGGAACAGGCAATGTGAGAGCATCTCGAGTCTCTATCACTCCTAGTCAAATCAGCATGACAAATAGGAGAGAAGTTATGCCTGGTCCATTCACCACTAGCCAAATTAGCATGGCCCCGTGAGTGAATGTATCATCCTCCCTTGGTCAAATCAGCATCACCAATCTGGGAGAATGTCTTCCTTGTGTTGTTGAATGGAGAAAATCAACACTCCCTCTCAGCAAGGGAGACATTCTACATCACACCAAGCTTGTCTCTGAAGTACACAAACTTCGCTCTAGACAGAGGCTTGGTGAGAATGTTTGCTATATGCTCATCTGTGGATATGTATTGGAGCTTCACTACTCCCTTCTGCACCATGTCTCGAATGAAGTGATATTTGATCTCAACGTGCTTCGATCTGCCATGAAATACTGGATTCTCTGAAAACTTGACACGACTTTGATTATCATAATGTATCAAGGTCATCTCTAGCTCCTGATCAAATAGTCCTGGAAGAAGCTTTTGAAGCCATATTGCTTCGCAAATTGCAACTCTGGCTACGATATACTCTACCTCTGTTGTATTGAGTGCTACAGAATTCTACTTCCTACTAATCCAGGATATCATAGTTGATCCTAAGTTGAAGCAGCACCCCAAGGTGCTCTTTCTGTCTACTGAACTCCATGCCCAGTCAAAATCTATATATCCGTGTAGCCTCACTTCACCACCTAAGACATATGTCAAACCAGATCCAACTGTACCACACAAGTACCTCAACACATGCTTTGTTGCAACCCAATAGAACTGCCTCGGCTCAACCATAAACTGACTCAAGTTGCTCACTGCAAAGCAAATATATGGACTGGTGATAACCAGGTACATCAAGGATCCAATCAACTATCTATACATAGTGGGATCCACCAAATCTAAATCTGAATCGAAATCACTCAACTTATTCAGATTTGTCATCATAGGTGTAGCCATGGACTTATAGTCCATCATACCAAATCTGCTCAAGATTTTAAATGTGTACTTCCCCTATCTGAGGAGGATCTCACCCGGTCTCTTCCACACCTATAATCCCAATAAATAATGCATCAAGCCAAGATACTTCATCTTAAACTTAGATTTCTACTCCCTCTTGCACCCAACAATGAGCCTCTCTTCCCTCGTAAGGAATAGATCATCAACATACAGCACCAATATCAAAGGATCACCATCAACAACCTTGTATTAAAGGTTGGGATCCGCATCACTCTTGGTGAAGCCCAAACTCATCAAGTATCCATCAATCATGTAGTACCATGCCTTGGGTGCCTGCTTGAGTTCGTACAAGGCCTTTTTGAATCTGAAAACATGAGACTCCTTCCCATGTATCACAAATCCCTGAGGTTTCTCTATGTACACTTCATGTTCAATCACACCATTGAGGAACGCGGTATTCACATCCATATGATGTAATATCCAACCCATAACTGAAGCAAGAGAAATTATAGTCCTGATGGAAGTGTACCTGGCGACTGGAGAAAAAGTATCCTCATAGTCTATTCCCTCTTTCTGAGAGAATCATCTCACCACAAACCTCACTTAGTACTTCTCGATGTTGCCATATGTTGCATGCTTGATCTTATAGATCCACTGGGAAGTCACCATTGACTTCCCCTTTGGTCATAGAACTATCTCCCACACATAATTCTTCATGATGGAATGATACTCTTCCATCATGGCATCCTTCCAAACCTGTTGGCATGTTTCCTCCTCATAACTGGAAGGTTTGGAATCAATGATGTGACTCATCAATGCCATATAACTCAAGAACTTATGAGGTCGTTTTCTCTCCCTGAAAGTATCACTGGGAGATGCATGCATCTTTGCATCCTGCAAAGTGTCACGAAGCCATGCTAGCCTCTTCTTGATTACTGCAACATCTCTAGGTATATCCATTGGCTTTGTTGGCTCCACTAATTCCTCCTGATAATCTGAATGATGAAAAAATGGACTAGATGGATCTCTACCACCATTCTTTGGAGCCTCTTGATCCTCACTATCAATATCCATATGAGACTCTCTACACTTCTTGGAGGCTACATCTTCTTCAAAAGTAACATCACGACTAACATCAATATGACGTTGTCCTTGTTGGATTACTGAAAGGGGAGGTGAATCAGTTATAGAGAAATTTAATCCTTTTTAACCATATAATGCAAGTGTCATATCAATGTAGCATTATCATCCAATAATTGCAGAGTAAATAAACAATGAACAAATGATAAATCATACACATACACAGTACACCAGTGTTTTTACGTGGAAACCCAAAGCGGGAGAAAACCACATAATGGTTTTTCTTATATGTCTTGAAGAATTACATTCATTGGAAGCACC
Organism: Picea glauca; assembly: GCA_000966675.3. NCBI lineage: Eukaryota > Viridiplantae > Streptophyta > Pinopsida > Pinales > Pinaceae > Picea > Picea glauca. Next base: position 111,948 of record JZKD02S1664497.1, read on the forward strand.
AACTTCCTTTGTTTTCTAGATGCAACTAGAAGGAGGCTCCAACCCCCTAGTTTCTCAAGCTACAACCTGAGGGAAGCTCCAACTCCCCAATTCTATGGCTACAACCAAAAGGAGGCTACAACCCCCTA
>JZKD02S1664508.1:0-32930 GCA_000966675.3 Picea glauca
TAGAACTATAGGACACAAAAACACCCATTAAGCATAAGTGTTAACTACTGCGTACAAATGAGACCATAAAATATTCTAGTGGGTATAAGCTTAGACCTTAAAATTGAAAATTAGATTTTTGGTTCCAATAAATGCAATTTGGAATGATGTATCACATTCTTTTCCATGAATATATGATATGTCCATCAGGTCATAGGAAATGACATATTTAATTAGTATAAAAGTAGGAGTACTAGGAAATGAAATAGGCAAAAAAAAACCTCTTTAACAATATTCTAACATAGAAAAGGAATTATTATCCTAATGGGAATTGATACCTAAAATATGACTCTCTAAACTTGTATATACATGTACATCCAAGTTACACAGTTTCAAAATCCAAATAGGAAGCATCTAAACTTAACGTTTTTACTAAGAATTCATAATGCAAGTCCGTGAAATAGTAAAAACTATGTTCTTATAAAAACCAACCCTTGCAAAAACATTCAACACCAAACATGTGACATACACATATGCCTTCATCATTTGAAATTTCTATCCCATGTGTTACATCTAAAGAACCCAATTGATTTCCCGACGATCTATTACAACCTTTTGGCATTTTCTCAGACAATTCTCTACACAAATCATCATATACAAGAAGAAAATATAGGCAAGCACCCACTAAAGAGGAATACATATATTTAAATATTTGTTTTTAGAAATGATGTTTTGACATATGCACCTCACCACCAATTTACATGAGTGTTATTGAATTTCTATGACAATTCTAAAACACAACCCACAATGGTAGTATCATGAATTTGAAGAGTACATAAAAATGATTGAACTCAACATGATCAAGGAACTTCCCTATCAGAGTAAGTCCTTAAACCATCAAAAATGTAATATGCAATAGTCATCATTATAAGATAGTACATGTTATTAGGAATTGATGGTAACTCACCAAGAGCACAAAGTGATGGGTTTGTGGCATGACACCATTGTACAATGTTGCTAGTAAAATGTATAGAAACTGATGAATCCATCCCATGCACTTTTATTTTTCAAATAATGTCATTAACTACATCATTTCTTGAGATCTACCATCAATACCTAATCTGTTCTATGGTTTACCAAATGGAAAACTACTAAATCAATCGGTGTAAAATATTTATCACTTGCAAGTGCACCACATTGAAAGTATACATTCCTAACTCCATGAAAAGTACTAGAAATGAACACAGTGAATTATATTATGAATATATTCAATGATCAATGGTGGATTAAGTTGTCAATGATGCTACAAGTTCTTATGAATTTTACATGGCTACTTCTTAATCGACAAATCTACCAAGTAAGATTTCCAAAGAAGATTCCTACGACGAAGCAATACCCCCCTAATGAAAATTGTTAGGATGACAATCAATACTCAATCCATACTTAAAATGGTTGGGATGAGGTCGATGAAAATCAAACATAGATGGAAATCAACTAAGAACACTAATTAATAAGGGTTCTATCAAAACACATTAATGGGATCCAATGAATTGACATGAAAGATAATTGTAAATACAAATAGCTTCCACACAACTATAAATGTTGGTTTGTATCTTGATTCATCACATTATCAAAGTGTAGGTTTGTAATAGGATTTGAGTTAAAATTAGATAGATGAAAATTTTATCTTTGTAGGGTGTTTGTTAAAACTTTCTTGTTCTCATATTTACACAATCATTGAACTCTTGATGAGTTGTAGTGAGAAATATGAATTTGATGTGTTTGATTTCATTTGACCCATTTCCTCTGACACCATCCAAAATGATCACTACCTTGTGTATTTCATCTTCACAGCACCAGTTTTTCATAATACCATCCACATACTCTTCCTCCTTATAAAAATCCTCATGATACACACTTATTTCAACAATTTCACCTAGGCCAATGACACTAGAATCGAGATGTACCTCCAAAACATTTCAAATAATAGCAGGAGCTGAAAAGACATCAAGTATCTAAATAATGAACTGTGTATTCTCACTCAAATAGGAACCATAAAATGAAAGTAGAATTACCTACTTCACAAAGAATATTGCATTCATATGTTAAACTAACCCTTGCACAAAAACTATAATTTATCATGGCATATTTTATGATATACCATACGGATAAAACAACATTTAGCTTGGTGTGTTAAAAATAAACAGAATCATATTATAGTGGAATTTCCAAACCATACCTGCAACCATCATGGAAATCCAAAATATCCTCTCACGAAATAACTTATAATAGAAATACCATAGCGTTGGGCATTGTATTTCAAATATGTAGAATAGATATAAAAGAATAAAAAATCAGCACACAAACATTTTTTTTAAATGTCTCATCACTTACAACACCGATATCATGTGACCAAGAGTTCAAAATTGGGTCGAAAAAGAGGGATTAACGTGGTTATAAAAACTAATTCCTACAATTTCCACTTGAATACATTAAGAATATGCATAATTGGGTTCGTTGTTACAATATTATGAGACATAAGTGGCCACACAGTCTGTAGTTTATAATAAAAAGAAATTATTGTTATCCATTTAATTCTACATACCGCTATATACTTTACAAATCCAAATATCCAACACCTGCAATGGTAGGTATTCCAAATTACAATGGATTTATCCAATATAAAGAAAGGATCCTTACACCTAATAACACATCCCCTTGTGTAGTGGACTTCTACGGTGTAAGCAAAGGAGTTCACTTAATTTCATGCCCAATTTGATCTTAACTGCACAGGATAAATAGTGTTGGGAATATTTTACATGAATGTGATCTTTACTGTTGCAGAATGGTAATTTTTCCTACTTAACAGAAAGATATTTTGTGAAAAAACTAATGGACAAATATTTTCCATGGTAACTACTAGCATGTCCTTTTTGTCCATGTTCAAAACTACAATAGGGGCAAGTGCATTGATTCCAAAACTTAGACACCAGTGTATGGCTAAATACTTCCAACATTGTCTACCATTTTCTAGAAGATATACATTTTTTGTTGGATGGGAGGTCTCAACAACATATTTCTTAGGTACCTCCTTGAGGACTTCTTAGGGATACATTGGTGGTTTTATGATCCCAAGAGATTCAAAGGTAATTGATAATCTTTTTGTGGATGATATTCTATTGGTGGTTGTGATTTTCATATGATATATGATTATTCTCTTTATTTTGTGGTTATTTGCAATTTATTGTCCATTTTTTTAGTTCTTACTAGAATTGTATAGAAGATTGTAGGGGCTTAAAACCAATTTTTTCATAATTCACTCCATAAATCTAAAAATGAAAAATTCACCACTATGACCAAACCCACCAATATGTTATGTTAGTTACCAAACCGACCTTGATGTGGGCCTATGACATTTGAGCTCAAATCCATGCTACATGTGGTGTGGTAAGGAAAGGGCTCCTCTTTCATTTAAGTGTTGATTTCCCATTTTCGAGTAGTTGTTTTGGTTCACGAGTCTTGCAGATTTTAACATTGTACAATTAATTACTACAAGCATATTCTTAATAAAAATTAAAAATATACAATGGAACTCACACACATTACATAGATATTTTACCCTAGAAACCCAAACTAGGAAAACCAACAACAAGTTTAGAACCCAATCTCTAATATTTTATTCACCATATATCTTGATTGTTTACAATACAATATTATATAATATCCTGCAGTATCCAAAACCCCTAATACATTGACCCATATTATCCAACAACCCTAATTCCTTAACAAGAATTAGAAAATAATTTACGAAAACCATGAGCCATAAAACCGCTAAAAACGAATGCAAAAAACCACCATTTTGGGGGGGGATCTCACCCTTGGCATGCCCAATGTAATGAAAACACTAGGTTTGGTTGTGAAAATAATATAAAACATACCCAACATTCTCCCACTTTTTTTTTCTTTGCATATAGGGAGTTATAGGATTACATAGTCAACAATCCATGGCAACAATGCCCATTGTTTCTCTACACTAGGAGAGCTTCTCAATGCTCACAGAATTTGTCAATGAATATGAAACTTTATTCAAAAGTGTCCACCTTCATCATCAAAAACTTATTTTCTTCAACCATGTCTCTCACAAAGTGATACTGGACATTAATATGTTTTTTCTTTGAATGATAAGTTGGGTTCTTCGCGAGGAAAATTTCACTATAACTATCACAATATATCCTTATATCTGTTGTACCAACCCAATACCTAAACATAATATTTGTAACCATAATTCTTCCTTTATTACATGTGTGGCTGCCATGTATCCAACTTCTATAGTTGAGAGTGCCACTACAACATGTCTTTTTCTCATCCAACTGATTTCTCCTCCAAACAGATTAAACACATACCCACTTGCAGATATTTTATGTTCGAAATCTACAACCCAGTTTGCTTGAACAAACCCATGTATGTCTAACACTCTATCTAATCCTAGTCTTCCTTGGTAGTACAATCCATAAATATTTGTGTCATAAAAATACCAGAAAACCCTCTTTATTGTTGTCTAATGTGCCTTCCCTAGTTTTGACATATACTTGTTCAAAACTCCAATTGCATGTGAAATTTTTGGTCTATTAGAGACCATTGCATACATAAAACTACCAATAACACTAGCATACAAAACATGAGACATGTCCTCTTCCTCCTCATGTGTCTTGGGACACTGATCTGTAGATAAATTTACACCTACATGAATAGGAACCCTGACCAGTTTACATTCCTGCATATTAAACCTCTATAATACTGTCTCGGCATATTTCCTTTGATTTAACAAGAGTTTCTTGTTTCCCAATCTCTTTTAATTTTCATTCCGAAAAATAAATTTGCAAAACCAAGGTCCTTCATGTCAAATTTAGGGGACAACTGAATTTTCACATCTTGGATAATATCCTTGTCCTTTCCTATCAGCAACATATCATCCACATACAAGACCAAATAAATAAGATGATCAACGATTAATTTCAAATACACAAAGTGATATGTTTTCTCCTTGTGAATCCAAGTCCCAACATATAACTATCAAAGTTTTGATACCACCTCCTTGGTGATTGCTTTAACCCATAAAGGGACCTTTTTGTTAAAAAATTATTTTCTAGACTTAAGTGAGGGAGTGTTTGTCATGATCCCTAGACATGTTGGGGGAGAAATTTATCATATGAAGGTCAAAATACTATGTGCACATGTATTATTCATTTTTATTGAAAAAAGGAAGTTAATTTAGTGTGAGAATCCACCTCACATATAGTTTCATAATCTCAAGGAGAATTTGAGAGTCTCATGGATGGCTGAGAGATTTTCTCGAACCAATATCCTAATTTGATGCATCTTGAGAGATATTTCCTCCCTAAAATCCTTGAGAGATATTTTCTTAAAATCCTTGAGAGATATTTTCTCCCTAAGAATCTTGGAGATCCCAATTTAGTGGATCTAGTGAGTGATCTTCTCCTTAGATTGTTGAGTTAGTTCTCAAATGGAAAATTATTTAAATTCCTTATGTGAGAGCTTAAGGAGGGAACTTGGAAATATCATACCTCTCATATTGTGACATTCAAGAAGAGAGGTTAGTTCATAGAATCATACATATCATATGGTAATGCATGAAGGGGATGGAAAAGGGAGATCTTGGAGGAATTGTTGCAACATCGTCATTGAGGTTGTAAATATTCCATTACTTTCAATTTTTAATAGATAACTTGTCTTATTTCTCTTAATGTCTACATTGTTCATTTCATGAATGTTTATCTTTGTCTTATTTAATTCCAGCATAGCCAAATCTACTTTCGTCTGACGATATAAAGTAGCAGAAGAGAATTGTCTTGTCTCATATAGAAGGGATACTTCCACATCAAGAGCTTGGCGATCAAGTTCAACAGTTGGAGCAGTGAGGAAAACCTACAGGAAAGAGGTAGGCCATCTACCTTTTCCTCTTTCTCTCTCTCTTATGATTTCATTAATGAACATATAAATTAGTCTTAAGGGGAATTTAGTGTCCATTTTTTTCCTTCTGCCTTGGATCGAAGGAAAACCGATCCAAGGGGAGTTAAACCTATCTACAGGGGGGATTTATCACAACAATTTTGCATACCAACTTCTTATTTCCCTTCATAGAAAAAACTTATGGTTGCTTCATGTAAATTTATTCTTCTATATCCCCATGTAGGAAGGTTGTATTCACATCCATTTTTTCTACATCAAAATCAAAAGTAGAAAAAATCGATAAAAGAAATCTAATAGAATTTAGCTTGGCAATAGGAGAGAAATTTTTACCAAAGTCAATCCCCTCTTCCTAGGAATAACATTTTGCTACTAACGAAGCTTTGTATTTATCCACTTTACCTTTTTTCATTCAACTTCTTCTTAAACACCCATTTACTACCAGTGGTATTTCTTCCATTCAACAAATCCACTAGATCCCAAGCCTCATTCTTATCCAAGGTTTCCATTTCTTCAACCATGTCCTTTTTCTAGAGTTTTCCATCCTTTGAATACACTACCTCCCTAAAAGTTTTTTACGAGGAAAATCTCTCTATGGCATGGGGTAAACCACAACAGATAGAATGACATGAAGAAATCAAATATAATCCCAAGTATTCTATATAAATGATATTCTAAAAAGACAAGGCCAAGATCCTACCTCTCCCGAACATTTGATGAAGACCACCATTGAGCATGCAAATCAAAGATTTATAGCCGCAACTTGTTCTCAATAACCAAGATACGCAAGCATATGGTGATAATATATAATGTTAGCACATAGATTAGCATAATCCATTAACATACATGACAAATATTCCCATGGAATAATAATTCAAATATTTGCAAGATATCAATTGGACGAGAAAAGAGTATTTCTATTAAAATAATTAGCAGAAGTATATAGGTGACAAAATTTTGTAACAATGCATCTCGGAACCGAGAAACTAAGTCCCTCCAGTTGGGAATCCACCACTTCAATCCTCCACCAAAGTCAATCTCATATAAAGGATACAATCAGGTTTTCCATCACAAAGAAGGAAGAGCTTGGGGGTTAAACAATGAGTTCATACTTTCAAGGATAAAAGGATGTAGACTCAATACGAAGTGAAATTTCTCCAAAGTATTTTTGCTCTCAAAAGTTGAATTCTCTCCTCTCCACAAGGAATGAATATGGGTCAATTTATAGCCTTTACATAGAACTGAAGGGCCGAGTTGGAGCATTTCCATTATATGGAAGGTCAAGAATCATGGATCTTGTGACGTGACATGGAAACCCAACATAATTTTTAATTTTGAGAACCAAACCCCATGTGTGCGGGTTTTAGTGGAGAAACCTGGGTATATGCTTGTTGTCTAACTGGTAGGGCACATGTAACATACCCAGGCACCCACAAGCCAGGATACACTACTTCAAGCCCTCTCTCACAGATACCCTTCAAATTAATAAAGATGCATAAAATGAAGGAGCTAAACGACATGCACATCAATAACCAACAAGAATGCATATCCTAAATATTGAATTCAACGATAAATAAATACACAACATAATAAACCATACATAGGTAAATAATAACATAATAGAGAGAAATTGTCTTTTGTAAAAAAAGAGACCAACTAGTTGCAGACCAAGGAAATTCCACCCAACCGTAGACAATATTATTCCAAGTCTCAACAACAATGTCACCCCTGAGCCAGGGCTATGAATCCATAAGGACGGTTCCAGAGTGTTACATGGCTTCCCAAACCAGTCATCACTCAATATCTCACATGATTCCCAACACCCACAATAATCCAAGTACCCAACTCTCTTCTACTCATCCTGCATAACCCAAGAGAATGGACCCTCTCCCTTCTCTGCCACACAGTCCCTCAGGTTTTCCTTTGCCTTCTAGGGCTCTAGTGCAGCTGGTCCATAATCTCCATGTTGGGAATCTCAAGACTCAGAGTTGTGAGCAAAGCTAGACACAGGCCAAATCATCTCAGACATGCAAGCCTCAAATCATGGTTGGATTACACCAGCAATATCTACTACCAATTATACCACATATGCTCTTCAACAATTCATAATCCTTTCCCAAGTCATGACACAGATGAGGAAAGATGAGTGGGTGACAGAAATTAATGGAGTGAGATCTCCCTCAAAGGTGAGAACATAGAGAAATGGAGTTCATGCTTGAACAAATGAATGAGTGAGTGAATGAGTGAGGCGACCAGTAGCATAACCATATAAAGAATGGGAGTGAGAGAGAGAATGAACCAATAAATGAGAGAATCAATGAATGTGAGAACCCCCCCAACATACCTAGGACAAATTTATGTAATTGATGGGGATAAATAACCCCTTGGCCTTCCCCTAAGAAGCTCATGTAATTGATTTCCTCCATTAGACAAAATAGGTGATTTAAAAATCTAAAATAAATGTTAAAAAGGGTGATTTAAAAATCTAAAATAAATGTTTATCCCCTCAAGCCCCCTCTCTTGTGGAATCATATCCTCTTATAGGTCTATCCCTTGTGCGTCTAGCAGCCAACAATGTATTTATTAATAATAATGATCAAAACATTACATTTCTTAGGCATGCTGGACTAGTTTAATTGTTTGGGCACTTTGGTCTCTCAGTAATTAACAAATACATTATTTAATATGGGGCTCAAAACTTGGGGTGTTACATCTCCTCCCCCTTATTTTGTCACTTCCCTTAGTGCATATACAAAACATAGATCACAATCTCAAAATTCATTCAAAAATATGCGGGTACTCTGCTTGCATGGCATATTCATGCTCCCAGGTAGCATTTTCACGACTGTAGCAGGTCCACTAAAATTTTACCATCTTTATAACTCGATTCTGGAACATTTTGAATTTTTTTTCCAATATCTACACTGGCTAGACCTGAAAGTCTCCCTCTATCTCTAACTGAATCATATGCCAATAAATAACATGGTTAGGATCATGTACACATTTATTTATCAAAGAGTCGTGAAATACATTATGCACATTCATGGAAGCAGGAAATGCAAGCATGTATGCAATTGGCCCTATTCTGTCCAATATCACAGAATCTGGCTGCCATCTTTGTACAACTACCCAACTTTAAAGAGATCTTCTTGGGATTTAATTTCAAAAGGACATGCTCCCCCACTTTAAATTCTCTTGATGTCCTATTCTTATCGGCATAAATTTTCTGTCTATCCTGAGCGGCCTTTAAATACTTAATATTAACCATCTGGTCTTCCATTTCCTTGAGTAACTCTGGACCAAGTACCACTTTATTTGTTGGGTTGTCCCAGATCAATGGAGTATTGAATTTATTACCATACAAAGCTTCAAATGGGATCATTATCAATTAAGCTTGATACCCATTATTATAGGCAAACTCAACCAAGTGCAAGTAATCTTCCCACCTAGATGGCTTATCCATCACATACATTCTCAACATGTCTTCTTACTCGGTTGCATCTCTCTATCTGCCCATCTGAATATGGACGGTAAGTTGTGCTAATGTTCAGATTTGTACCAAATCCTTTAAATAAACGCTTCAAAAAATTTAAAGTAAACTTTGTGTCTATGTCCGATACAATTGTCCTAGGTATCTCATGCAACCTATCAATCTCCCTCATGTAAATTTATGCAATATTAGTTGTTGTATGAGTTGTTTTCACATGAACAAAATGAACATTATTTTTCAATTTATCAACCACTACCATGATTGAATCATGTTGTCTTGTTGTCTTGCGAAATTTAGTTATAAATTCAATGGTTATCACTTCCCATTTATTTTCTCGAATTGGTAATGGTTGTAGAAAACTTGTTGGATGCCTATGCTCAACCTTCACTTTCTGACATTCCATACATCTGGCGAGGTAATCAGCAACATCATTTTTCATTCCCATCCAAAAGAATTGGATTCTTATGACTGTAATTGTTTTTTGGTAACCGGGATGTACAACATATGGAACATTATGCATTTCTTTTAATACCAAATTCCCGAGTTCTCTAGAACTAGGAACATAAAATCTAAAATGCATAAGTAATCCATCTTCCTTCATCTCATATTCTTTCATTTTCTATTTTACATATCCTTTATGTAAGCTTTCCTTTACCTATAGGTAATTCTCATATGTAGCAACAACATCTAAAAATTTTCTCTTCAAGTATGACTGATGCATACTAATAGTTGTAGCATGCATGAGATGTATTCTTCTACTAAGTGCATCGACAACTTTATTTTATTTTTCTTTGATATGCTTGATATCAAAGTCGTATTCACTTAAAATTTCTAGCCATCTTGTCTTCCTAGCATTCAAAGTTGGTTGTTCAAAAATATACTTCAAACCACTATGGTCTGTTCTTAATTCAAATCTCTTTCCCATGAGATAATGCCTCGACATATTCAATGTGTGAACAATGGAAGCAAGATCCAATTCATGTGTGGAATAGTGCCTCTCATGTTTCTTAACATTTTTTGACTCATAACCAATGGCATTTCCATTTTGATTGAGGACTCCACTAAGCGCTTCCTTACATGCATCTTTGCATACCACAAAACTTTCATTTGGGTCAACAATCTTTAACACAGGTACACTAGTAAGTAATTCCTTCAACAAATTAAATTTATCTTCACATTCTAATGTCCATTCAAATTTAATTCCCTTCTTTGTCAAAGAAGTGATGGGATGCGCAATATTAGAGAACCCTACTATGAATTTTTTGTAGTAACCATCTAACCCCATAAAAGATCTGACTTCTGAAACATCCCTAGGTGTTGGCCATCCTTAAATGACTTCAATCTTCTCTGGATCCACTGTTATGCCTTTTTCTAAAATAATGTGTCCCAAGTAATGGATCTGCTCTTGGTAAAAATAACACTTACTCATCTTGGCATACAACTAATGTTCTCTCGGCACTTGAAATACCAGTCTTAGGTGATGTTCATGCTCCTCTTTGGACTTAGAATAGACAAGTATGTCATCCATGAATACTATGACAAACTTATCCAAATAATTTCTAAATATTCCATTCATTAAGAACATAAAGACAGTTGGTGCATTGGTAAATCCAAATGGCACCACTACAAATTCATAATTCCCATACCTGGTTCTGAAGGTTGTCTTATGGATGTCTTCTTCCTTGATTCTTACCTGATGGTATACTCACCTCATGTCTATCTTTGAAAATATATTTTCTCCTCTTAGTTGATCAAACAGGTCATCAATTATAGGTAGAGGGTACTTGTTCTTTATAGTGGACTTATTCAACCGTCGAAAGTCAATACATAGCCTCAAGGTTCCATCTTTCTTTTTGACAAAGAGTATTGGCTCTCCCTAAGGTGAAATAGTTGGGCGTATGTTCCATTTCTTCAAAAATTTCTCCAACTGCATTTGTAATTCTTTTAACTTTGGTGTACTCATTCGGTAAGGTGTCTTTGACACTGGGGTAGCTCCTGGAACTAAATCAATAGAAAAATTTATCTCCCTTTTTGGTGGAAACCCTGGTATTTCTTGGAATACATCCTCGAATTCTTGTAGTACCGAGAAATATTCAAGGCTTGGCCCCTTTGTATTTTTTGGCTCCTCCACATGGGCTGCATACAATTGACATCCCTTTCTGAAACATCTCTTCAGCTGTAAGGCTGAAATCTCTCTTATAGAGATGGGTCTTGGAACACCTTTCACAGTACTTTGTTTTCCATCTCCATGAAGACATGTAAATGTATTTATGAAAATATAGGACATCATGATGCTTGTCCAACCAATCCATTCCAATTAGAATATCATAAGATCCCAATGGTATGATATTTAGATCAACACTAGTATTCACACCATTAAGACTTATGGAACAACCTCTGACCATATCATGGATTCTCCTTTTGGTTCTAGTGGCTAGTTGAACCAAACTTGATTTTCCAAGATTAATTTTCTCCAAATGTAATCTATCCATTATATTAGAATCAATATAACAATGAATTTCTCCTAAATCAATTAAAATAGCAACAGGATGGTTTATGATCTTACCTTCCACCTTGATCATGTTGGATTTGTATTATTCTTGTCGATCATCTAAGGATGCATAAATTCTTCCCATGTCTTTGAATTTTGTAGCCTCTTGGATGTTGTGAACGGTCTTCACTCTGTCCTTCCTATGTGGGAAATCCTTGTACAGGTGATCTTCCTTGCATCCCCAACATTGGATTGGTGATCTTCCCCTTTTTCCCAAGGAGTCTTATTTATAGGATTCATCCTTGGTATACTGATCTTGATGATTTTTATTAGGCTCATTTATATTGAAAGGAGGTTTGAATCCCTTCTTCCTCTGAGCATACTTCTCCTTCTCCTTATCCTTCCAATACTTTTGCATAGATTCTCTACCCTAGCCTTTCTCATACAGGTATTTATCCTTCCTGATGGTCTCAGTCAAGGTCTTAGGCTCATCATACCGAATATTTTCTTTATAAAAGGATGGAAATCCACTCAAAAACTTATGTATTTTCACCTTCTCATCATTTATTAACTCGACATACTTTAACAACCCCAAGAAATTATTCTCATATTCTTCCATGGACATGCTTCCCAGCCTGAGTTCAAAGAACTCCTGCATTTTCTTGTCATAGAAATGCTCTAAGAGGTACTCCTTCTGGAAATACTTTTTGAACTACTTCCAAGTGATTTTATTCTCATTAATATGTTCAACTTGCTTCAAATGGTACAACCACATTGAAGCTTTCCCATGTAAATGGTAGGTGGAAATTCTGGCTTCTAGGTTTGATGAATAGTTATGAAATTGGAAATATATCCTGATTCCAAGAAACCATGCTTCAACATCATATTCCCTTTCTCTTTCACCATCGAAGGATGGTCGCCTAAGCTTCCTCAACTCTCCTTGCAAACTTCCTAATTCATGCCTTTTTCTTTGGAGCCTAACAAGAGACACCTCTGGACTGCTTATGGAATCTTCAGATGCATAAAAATTTATCACTATGTAAGGAGGTGAGTGATGTCTACGAGATCTGCTAGCACTCCTGGAATAATCAACTCTTCCATGATCATCTCTTATTTCATGACACCTTCCTTCTTCCTCTTGCTTTGAGACATTCTTTGTTTGTCTCTGCAGGTGATTTAAGCTCTGCAACACTCGAGAATTTATTTGAATTTTCTCTCTCATCAGCCTCTCATTATCTTCCTTGTAGATATGCACTTCTATTTTTAGGCTTCTCAAAGTTTCTATCAACATTTCTTGCTCCCCTCGACTCTTGTGTCCATTGGATTATGTCTCTGCATTACCAACTCTGGTATTATGACCTTCGGCCTCTTTATCATGGATGGAATATTCCTCTTCTTCTTCCATTTCTTTAATACATATTTTTAACTGATATGTTTAAACCCCTTAACTCTGCAAAATGTGCAAGTGACCATTTTGTTATAATTAAGCATATGATAATAAAAAAATTGTCAACAATGTTATAGGTCCTTTCAACTCATGAAGAAATATATATATATATATATATATATATATATATTCATCATATAACACTTCCATGTTATTCATTGGTCGATACATAATTCAACTATGCATAGGCACTTCCTTCAAACCACTTTCCCAAGTGACTACGACTAGAAATCATGGTCCAAATCCTTCCTTAATGCTTTTCCTTATTCAAAAACCAAAATTCGGCCATTAGCCCTTTTCCTTCAGCTCTCAATCGCATGTGACCATGGTTATGACCCTACACTTAGTTGAAAAGTGTTTATCCAGAGCTTCGGGACTTCAAGCTTCATGGATTTCACCCTCATCACACTACATTCCATCCAAACACCAAAATGGCGAGCTTCTGGAGAGGCTCTTCGAAGTATCACTACTTCGGTGCTCTGAAGCTTCGGACTTCAGAGGTTCTTACTACATCACACCTAAAAACTCTCAAAATGTTGAACCTCCAAAATTTCAATGTATCATCAATATCTATGCACCATGGGGGTGATAGGTAGTGAAACCATGGAGATGACACATGTCCCATTCTACGGGTGACACATGTTAAGTTATAATTGAACTGAAAGGTCTTCAAAAATCCTAAAACTGGATGACACATGGCATGTATAAGGTACTTCCATGTCACCCCAGGTGACATCATCCTACCACATCACTCTAGCTTTTTGGGACTTCGGGGGTTCGGGCTTCAGAGGATTTCCTAGCATCACATTACAATTCCTCCAAACTTTGAAGTGAAAAACCCCCAAAGGGTTTGAGGATCAACAATACAGTTTTTATGCTAAGATCTATGACCATTAGGATCTCCAGGACTCCGGGCTTCAGGGAAATTCGCAACACAACACAACATTTTCCTTTGAACGCTAAAGTGGTTGAATTCCCGAACCACCACTCTCCATAAATTTAATACTTCAACACTCTAGAGCTTCGGACTTTGACACTTCCTGTAACAAAACACTACAAATATCCTGAATGTTGAATTTCTGAACAGATCTACGTCATTCTAGGTGACGTCATCATGTCGTGTCACTCCAACACTATGGGTATTCAAGACTTTAGGCTTCGGAGGATTTCGTTGTTGAACACTACCCAACCCATGAACAACAGAATGCCGAATTTCCGAATACTTGCTAATCTGTGGACACGTGTCCCTGAACACGAACGGTCCATATTTACTCCAAAGTTTGGGACTTCGGGAGATTTTTTTCCTAGAATATTAATGGATTTCTTCTCTTGGAGTGTCAAACCTCCAAACTACTATGATATCTATGGCTCACACTCATTCACGCACAGATATAATGGATGGTATCTGACAGCCGAGACTTCGAAGCTTCATGGATTTTACCTTCTTATCATCAAGGACTTAAAAATTTGTCGAAGCAACGAAGTCTAAAAAACATGAGGATTTAACCACTGCACTCCTTTCCCAGATTTGACGGTTGTGAAGGATTCAGACCCTTCCCGAACAGATCCTATGACCATTGTGGTTTCCCGAACTGATACACCTCCTGAGATTTCAAACAAAGTTAAGGTGCGCTCTCAACACCTTTTGGCATTCTGTAACTTAAATTCTCTGTGAAACTTTTTCTTCAATCTCAATTTACATGGCCCATCCAAGCTTAGTGTTGGAACTGAACTTTGATACCAATTTGTAGTATACCCAACCACCCACAGGTTGGGCTATGCTACTTCAAGACCGCTCTCGGAATTCTTTCTCTTATAGATACCTTTCAAATTAATAAAGATGCATACAATAATGGAACTAAATGACATGGACAACAATAAACAACAAACATTCATATTCTAAAGATTGAATTCAATGATAAATAAATACACAGTGGAATAAATCATACATAGGTAAATAATACCATAACATAGAGCACTTATCTTTTATAAAATAAGACACCAACCGGTTGCAGACCAAGTATTTTCCACCCAATCGTAGAGACTAATGTTCCAAGTCTCAACAACAATGTCACCCCCAAGCTAGGGCTATGAATCCACAAGGACGGCTCTAGAGTGTTACCTGGATTCCAAAACTAGTTAGCACTCAAGCTCTCACAGGCTTCCCAACACCCACAACAATCCAAGTACCTAGCTCTCTTTTACCCATCCTACACAAACCAAGAGAATGGACCCTCTCCCTCCTTTTCAACGCAGTCCCTCAAGCTTTCCTTCTCCTTCCAGGGATCTAGTGCAGCTGGTCTAGAATCTCCATGTTGGGACTCTCAAGACTCGCAACTGTGAGAAACGTTGGACACAGGCCAAAGAATCTCAGACATGCAAGCCTCAAATCATGGCTAGATTACACCAACAATATTTACATCCAACAATAACATGGTTGTTCTTCAGGGGTTCATCTTCCTTTCCCAAGCTA
Source organism: Picea glauca (assembly GCA_000966675.3). NCBI lineage: Eukaryota > Viridiplantae > Streptophyta > Pinopsida > Pinales > Pinaceae > Picea > Picea glauca. The sequence goes on from JZKD02S1664508.1 coordinate 15,869, forward strand.
TGAGATGAATGAGGAAAGATGAGTGGGTGATAGAAATGAATGGAGTGAGATCTCCAAGAAAGGTGAGAACAGGGAGAAATGAAGTGCATGCGTGAATGAATGAATGAGTGAGTGAACAAGTGAGGTGACCAATAGAAACAAAAGAACAAGAACATGAGTGAGAGAGAGAATGAACCAATGAATGAGAGAATCAATGAACGTGATAACCCCCCCCCAAACATACCAGGGACATTTTTATGTAATTCATCGGTATCAATAACCCCTTGGTCGTCCCCCAAGAAGCTTACATAATTGATTTCCTCCAATAAAAAAAATTGGTGATTTAAAAATATAAAATAAATGCTTAGCCCCTCAATCCCCCTCTCTTATGGAATCGTAGACCCCTGTAAATCTAGTCCTTATCTTTCTAGTATCCATCGATGTGTTTATTATTAATAATGATCAAAACATTACATTTCTTAGGCACACTGGCCTGTTTTAATTGTTTGGGCACTCTAGCCTCTCAACAATTAACAAACACATTTTTTAATATGGGGCTCAAAACCCAAGGTTTTACAATGTGTATATGTGGAAAAATGTGATTTTTTGTCTCTGGAAGGTACAGAAGGGGACTTCAAGTCTTCATAGGGAAATGGAAAGGCCATCCAAGCAAGTTGCATGGGGTGAGGCAACATTTTATATAAAAAAATCCCCCTAATGTGTGAGGTTAGAGGAGTATCTATGATGACCGAAATACATTATAATTACTATAAGTGGAGTAATGGAGACTCAACTGGAAGTTCTAGTTACTCATTAGAATATTAAAATCCATAATTATTTTTTGCACGTGGTTTCCAATCTGAATTACACTGCAAATCCATGTGGAAATATACCAAATAGTTGTTCATGGCCACGAATAGGAAATACAAAGTAGACACATGCCATAGGTTGTCATAGTCACGAACAAGGAATAGTGGAATCCAATCTCAAAATCAATCTGAAGATATATGTATACAATGGAGTACAATCTAATCTCCCATGATCACTGAAGTTATATAGATACTGGTCCAATCAAAGACAACAACATAATAGGAATGCTACTATTGTAAGTTGTAAGTCTTCTACACTATCCATCGAAGGTGCAAGTCTACATCATGTGAATAGAGGATTTTATGTCGAACACAATGAGATTTTGTTTGATTACTGGTCATTAAGGTATACCAGTTAAAAAAGAGAGACAACCTACTGATAATAAAAGTAGGTATAGAGGCAATGAGTACATTCTTACAAGTGTGAATAAGAGTGTTTAGGTCGAACACTTGAAGAATCCATATATCAAGAGACATTGATGTATTCCCAACTATCAATGGTGAGAGAACCTGCCATTGATGAGTGCAGGCCTCTAGGTACTCATAGGACTCTAGGTTTCATTTCTAGAATATATGAGATGAATTCGATGGAAGGAGACTCGGTAAAAGGAGAGCTTTAGGGCATGTATCATCAGTCAGCATGAGGTACAAAGAAATATCTTGATGATTAGGAGGATCTCGGACAGATAGGATGTTCATGAACCAACGACCCTGTGCATATTTCACATGCACAAGATGTAAGTAGTGCACGAAAAGACCCTCTTAATAGAAACCAATAAGGAAGAAAGTTGACAAAGGCAAGGAAACCACCAATAAGGCTAATGTAATTCAAGAAACTTCATGAATCCCAATGTGTGAATAGACTGTGTTGGCCCTCGACCAAGTTTTGAGGATCCTTGGTCATGTTTGACCCACTTTTGGGACTTTGACAGGATATCGAAGATGGAGCACAAGTCGAAGTAGAGATCGTGGTATATCGACCCCTTTTTAGGTATTTTTGGGTTTTGGGCTTATGTAATGGGAATGGGGATGTAGGCCCATGGGTTTACCCATGTTTATGTCATTTTTTAATGTATAAATAGAGAGCCAGGAGATGTAGGAAGTAGTTCAATCTATGTGATCGAAGGAGGGAAAAGTATGTGATGCTAAGTGTTAAGTGTTAACTGCTAAGTGCAAGTGGTAATTGTAACTTGTTTTTGCATACTGTGGGAGACTTGCAGAGCTAAGTGCAAGTGATTGTAAGAGACTGTGGAAGGCTTTTTGTTGTAATTCAGGGAAGGAGGATCTAGAGAGGTGCGTAGATATCTTGTCCTCTGCAGAGTAAGATATCATGGCTCTGTGCATGTAGAATATTGACAGAAAGAAATATAGGAGAAGAGTTGGTGGACGTATCCCCAAGGTGGGGGTGAACCACGTATATCCTACGTTATGGTTGCTATGTGATTTATGGTTGTTATTTTTCCTATGTGATTGAATTCTTAGCGCACTAATGGATGCTTAGAAGGATCTAATATGGTATCTTAGTGATGAATAACGTGAATAAATGATAGATCTGATCTATGTTTGAATTATTAGTACTTGAATCTATTGGATTTGTATAAATACTACGTTGATATGTTGTTAGGGTTTAGCTGTGCTGTAAACTAAGGATGAATATTAATGAACTATAACTGCTAAGTGCTATGTTAAGGTGTTACAATCACAGATTTGTGTTCCAGCTAAGGTTGCAAACACTGGAGTCCTGCAACCACCCTTTCCTATACCTCGAGTGAGACTCCATCTGCTTTGCAGGTGTTGCCGATAGGGCCGGTAGTTATGATTTTGTTGGTGCATTGTTGTAGCGTTGAACCCTGGGTCTGCCCCTATGCCAACAAATGGTTCCATTGTCTGGAACTGAAACTGTGATTGCTAGGAACTGAAGGAAAGAAAGAAATCTATGTGCATAGATCTATTGCATTAGTGTGTAGTATTCTACTTGACCTTTAAATCTCTATGCTAAGAAGAGAAGTCAGATCCAAAGAAAATAAATAAGATCTCAAAGCTTTGTGCTCTAGTAAAGGTAAGAATAGTGAAAAGTTTTAGATCTGGAAAATTTAAAGGTAAGAATAGTGAAAAGTTTTAGATATGGAAGCTTTGTGCTCTGCTGAAAGTAAGATTAGTGGAATTTTGTTTTTCAAGAGTATGGATCTAGGTATGTTTGATAAATGTTATCCTAGTCTAGAAACTAGGGCATAGCTAGAAGAGAGAAGGTTTGATATGAGTAGATCTAATAGAAATAATGAAAGATATGTTATTCCTATGCATAGAAAGAATGTTTGGACTAACAAATGGATGCAGGATCCTAGAAAGAATTTTTTGCAGGTTAATGTGCAGTACAGGAAAGGATGGGGATCATTTAAGAAAAAAAGAGGATTAACCCTTTGTTATAGTTTCAAAAGACTAGGACATATTGCTAAGGAATTTCCTGGAAGAAGACCTAGTTATCTTTGTTGTAAAGCTATGGACCATGAAGTTTTAGACTTCCCTAGAATGATTGATAAGATTGACAGAATGAATACAAGACAAGAAAACCTTGAGGAAGTTCACGAAACTAAGACCATGGCAGAACCCCAGACAGAATCAGAGACTGTACTATTGCAAATCAAAGAAATCCTAAATGATCAAAAAGATATCAACTTATCAAAGATCTTCAAAGAAAAAGAATGCATAAAAGCAAGAATAGGAGACTTCGACATAGACTATGTTCTGTATGAGGAAATATGGGTAATTATCATGACAGAAAGAACTTGGGAAGCCTTAGGAAATCTTGATACGATTCCTTCATTGGGAGGAATAGGACTATTCAGGGGAAAGTTGATAACCCTATGTGGAAGACTCACCCAAGTATCTATGAGTGCTCATGGAGCTTCGACAGAGGCAGATTTTGAGATTATTAGATTCATTGAGAACAACGCTCCATTTACTATGTTATTAGGAAAAACCTGGATCGAGAAAGATCAAATAAGAAGAAAAGAAGAGGAGTCCCTAGAACAGAAAAAACAGGAATTAAAAGATTTCATGACTAGGAGGATAGCACACTTGATTGCAGAACAGGAGAACAAATCGAATCTACTCAGAACCATAAACTTGGATCACAAAGTTGAAAGAACAAAAGAAGTTTCACATACGAGTAGAGCACCTACCCAAAATAGAGGAGCAATATTACTCTCTAATCCTATGAAAGAATATCAATAGCGTGAAGCTATTATGCCAAAAGAAGACAAGAATCAGAATGGAAAGAAGAATATCGAGATGAAGATCACCGAGAAGAAGGCTAGAAAAATCAATAAGAAGAGAGAAAAGGTAGAAAAGTTACAGAAGGGCCCAGAGGGAAGTTCGCGGAAGGAATATTTGCAAAATTGGAACTTCGCAAGGATATCATAACAACACCACATGGCACTTCGCCATGGTGAAGCGATATGACCGTTGGAAGCATTATAACCATTGGACTGGAGTTCCAGAATGGTTAGAACAACAGTTATGACCAGAAATATCTCCATTGGACCGTTGGGACCGCCTTGCAACGGACAAAACTGCATTGATGGAAAACTTCTTATCCGTTGGAGAGATCTATTACATCGTGTCTACTTAGTCCGTTGATTTTTGCACCGAGAACACTTTTTCGAATTGTATCAGAGCTAACAAGAGAACCCATTGATATCACACTATGATTATTAAGATCGACATGGATTCTATTTCTTTGAGAACTCATCCATCCACTCGAGTTTTTTAATCAAGAGCATGCATGTCAGATGAGCTCAACATTGTGGAGAAGTAAGTTGAGGAAGTTTTAATTGATATGATGGCCGAGAGAGTGAAGTCCACAGGAATTTAAGCTTCATCGACGCGAGGAGTGCAAGCCTCTCCGTCAACTACTCGCAGATCCAGACCATCTCGACCACCAGCAGATAAGAGAACCAAGCACAAAGATGATCTAGCAAACGCAAAGTTAATCCCGACCATCTTACCCAACTGCATCCCGCCTCTGGCTGGCGCAGTGAGTCGTGATAGTGGGTGCAGTGATTTGTGATAGTGTCCTGAGGGACTTTCATTACACCATGGTTACTACGTACCTCCCGAAGGGGATACGTGCATTCACAAAGTAGGTGGGAGTAAAAGAAGAATTCAGCAGAGAACTTCGCTCTATGACAGGCTTATAGAAAAAGTAGGAAGACCCAGTGGAACACCAAGTAGAGAAGATTGCGGAAGTTATCCAATAGATTCAACAAAGAATCAAAAACCTCAAGCTACGAATAGTGCCAAGTACCCTGTAGGACGTGTGAGATCAAAGAGAAGCCACTACCCAGAGCGCAGTCGACAGGATTAAATAATTCGCTCTGGAATGAAAATAGCTAAGTTCTCGTAGCACACATAATTATGAGTTGAAGGTACTAGAGTCACAACTCCTGGAGGCAAAGCAACAAGCAAAACATGTACAGGAGTAGTTGAAGCTCCTGTCAGTAGTTGAAAGGATGAAGTGATCCCAAGAACAATGCACTGCTAAAAAAAAGGTCCACACCATTCAGAACAAATTCATGGAAGTGACTTAAAGGCTTCAACCAGTCTAGGAAGAAGCTTGCCAACTGTTTTAGGAGATTGAAGGTTGAGGTACAGAGTTGGAATAAGTATTCGTTGCAGTCAAACAACGTTTAGAGGGACCTGTCAACAAATCAATCATCCAAGATTTTGTCGAGCAGGAGGCCCTGACACAACAACAGGTCAAAGTAGTTTGAGCCAAGTTCAAGTCTTTTGAAGCATAGCTACCCAAACTAGAGTGACTCAAGATGAGTCACAGGTGAGTGTTGGGGGCCTGTTGGCCCTCAACCATGTTTTGAGGATCCTTGGTCATGTTTGACCTACTTTTGGGACTTTGACAGGCTTTTGAAGACGGACTGCAAGTCAAATAAGAGATCATAGGATCTTGACCCATTTTTAGGGATTTTTGGGTTTTGGGCTTATGTAACAGGAATGGGGATGTCGGCCCATGGGTTTACCCATGTTTAGGCCCATTTTGTAATGTATAAATAGATAGTTAAGCGATGTAGGAAGTACTTTGATCTATGTGATCGAAGGAGGGACAAGTATGTGATGCTAAGTGCTAAGTGTTAACTGCTAAGTGCAAGTGGTAATTGTAATTGCTTTGTGCATACTGTGTGAGACTTGCAGAGCTAAGTGCAAGTGATTGTAAGAGACTATGGAAGGCATTGTTTTGTAATTTAGGGAAGGAGGATCTATCAAGGTGCACAGATCTCTTATCCTCTACAGAGTAATATATCATGGCTCTGTGCATGTACAATATTGACAGAAAGAAATAAAGAAGAAGAGTTGGTGGACGTAGCCCCAGGGTGGGGGTGAACCACGTATATCATGCATTGTGATTTCTATGTGCTTTATGGTTGTTCTCTTGTCTATGTGATTGAATGCTTAGAAAACTGATGTATTATTAGAAGGATCTAATATGGTAGCTTAGTGTTGAATAACGTGAATAAATGCTAGATCTGATATATGTTTGAATGCTTGGTACTTGAATCTATTGGATTTGTACAAATACTGCATTGATCTGTTGTTAGGGTTTAGCTACGCTATAAACTAAGGTTGAATATTAACGAACTGTAACTACTAAGTGCTATGTTAAGGTGTTACAATCACAGATCTGTGTCCCAGCTAAGGTTGTAGACATTGGAGTCCTGCAACCACCCCTACCTCTACCTCAAGTGAGACTTCATATGCTTCGTAGGTGTTTCTGAAAGGGTCGGTAGTTAGGGTTTTGTTGGTGTGTTGAACCCTAGGTCTGCACCTGTGCCAACATATTTCTTGTTTTAAAACACAAGGGAAACCCCCCAGTCAACGACCAATGAGAAGATGTTGATTGTTTGATTCAAGGTTACCTACCCATAATGAAAGTAGGACTGGGGTGCATGGTAGGACTACAACTTCATGTGACTCTGAGACACACTAAGGGTATGGCCGACATGCAATGTCAAGAGTTATGTGAAATGGCCAACACAGGCTTATAGACTTACTTTGAACAAAATCATGAGACATATGGATAACTTGGGAAACATATACTTGATGATAAAACATTGAGATGCAGGAGGCATCAACAAACTCTCCATGGGGACATGAAGAATAACCAGTCGAAGGAGTAAACTCTAAGTAAGGATCTCAACTTCCTAAGGTCGTGGTAATCCAAAAATTTGGAAGATAGTGGACTCAAAATTTTGTGCTCTGTTCAAAGGTGACATGACTGCTACCAATATGAGATAATATTCTTTTCCTTCCCATCTTTTTTTTTATTTTCATAGGAAAAGAAATTCTATGATACAAGAGAGGAAATGAGTGTCACAAGTAAGCAACTGGCTCCAAATAGTGGAACATACCTATGCTCAATGCAAGGAAGTGCATGTAGGCCATGGACACTCGGGGGAATGTTTCTTCTTAAGCTATAGGTTGAAAAGCTACAAAGGATATAAACAAGGCTATGTTTGGCCAGTGATGCAAATTGTTGAGGTAAGAAGATTATAGCGAGAAAGAGGGAACCAACAATAGGCTCAATTATAGAAGCAGGAGGATGGAATGCAATTACAAATTAACTCCAAAGAATGTCCTTTTTTCGTAGATTTAGTCCACTAGGCCTGAAAAATTATAAAATAATACCCAAGAGAACTCTTCTAGCCAATGTTGACTAGAGTATTCATTTTTCATAAGTAGTCTACTTGGTCCGAAAAAGGGTTAAACTTATACCAAATAGACATCCTTTCAAATCCATTTAACGAGTTTGAAAGAGACAAGTTCACTCGAAAATATTTTCTCTTTTTAGAGAGTCGAAAAAGATCTTAACCAAGACTCAGGGGGGAGTCCCATAGGTGAAGGTCAAAATGCTTGTGAGTAAGAATATGAGGTTCAAATGCGAAGTCATATCAAAACTATAAGGAACTCTCGGTCCTGTGGAATAACTTCTACATGGGCACTAAATGGCACAAGGGTTCTAACTAGGATACCCATGTTTGGTAAGCCTCTACCACTTAATAATGACACTTCTAGTAGCAGTAAGAAGGTTATGTGTCATTAATAAATGGGTTCATTCCTAAGGTATATAGATCACAGTCATCAGAAAATGCAAGAATGCAAAATGGAGTGAAAACCTATCATATATGATGGTGAAAGAAAATACATGTCGAAGTCATGAACGGGAGGCATGATTTTAGAAACCACAAAAATCCTGGACAAAACCACCAAAACCAATTATTTCCACTGTACTATTAGTCCATAACATCAAAAAATCAGCATAATCTATATGAAGTGGGTAAAAAAATTCTACTAATAGTAAAAATAGAACATTTTAATATAGCATTTGAGTTTTTTCACCCACATAGTGCATTTTAGACCATTTTTCCCATGATATTCAAGTGTCAATTGCGGGAGCTACAATCAAAAAAATTAGAAACTGTCTGGACCAAGTAAGTGCCCATTCCCTCCTCTTCGTTTTCAGTGGTTTGAAATTAAAATTTAGCCCTCATTTTTTTAGTTTTATAGGGTGCAATATGTAAACTAGGGTGTACACGTGTGATAGTTCATCAAGTCACATACATGCCTCCATGTATGTGGGCAAAGTAAATACTTACCGTGTATATGCGGCCCTATACACGATTGTTAGCATGTTAGCCCGTGTATTATTCTGTGAACACCTTTTTTGACAAGATTTAACTCAAAAGTTTATTTTCCTTTGCAAGATGGTGATTGAATGGAGGGAGAGCGAGAATCAAGAGGTATATGCAATAGTGGAAAGGGATGCAGGGGCCCAACTAGCTTTGAAAAGATGTGGCCTTTATAAATTTTGGGCTCTCAAAGGAATGAGGGATCAAGTGAGGTTACTCCAAATGCTCATAAACTATTGGGATATGGAGACAGAGGCCTTCAATATTGATGGGAAAAGAATGAGGATTGAAGTGGACGACATATATTTTAGCAAAGGATTGTCTCACTGGGGCAAGGTAGTGAATCTCAAGGCCCAGTGGGTTGGGGGTGGAATGACCATGGAGGAGTACATTGCCACCCACTATGTTGCAGGCACAAATAAAGTAGGGAGCCAACTCCAAATTAGGGTGATCAAGAACCTGAGCTTAAATATTGTTGTACTTGTTCTTACATGGATCTCGGGGTTAGCCTCGTTGCACTAGGCCTCAATGCCACTCATGTTGTATGCGGTGGAGTTTTTATGACCCACTGTTTATGAATGGTGTACCTCACTATTGGATAACATGAAGATCCAATTGACCAATTTCAAACAAGAGATAAAGAGAAATTTCAGATTTGCATCTATTCTGTGTAGTTTTTTCTTTGAGCAGGTTCTAGGCTTGAGCCTTAGAGTAGAATTCCACATGGACCGTGCGATCCATCCATGTCACAGTGGACTGATCTGATGAAGCAGATAGGAGGTGGTAGGGTGCCAACCCCCTACAATGATGAGCTCTTTTTCTGGTGGCATCGATAGGTTATAGTCATTGACGACTACTCTTATGTTGGGTTCGACTACAGAGGGGATCCATAATTGGCTTTTCCACTAGGTTCCACCTACGGTGATATTGGTAATAAATGTTTTTATATATTTCATTTTTTTTTGTTTTTTCAAAAAGAATAAAAAACGCAAATATTTTTGTTTGGTATCAAGGAATAAAAATTGCTTTGTCACGTAGATGTAGGTCTGTGATGACCAGATTGATTCCAATTACATCGGCAAAGGATTCGGGGAGATGATCATGTAGGAGGATATGTGGAGAGAGTGTTGCAGAATGTCCAGGGGAACCTATCTCGATTGACACACATGATTCCTATGGCTCAAGTGGAGGATCTTCCAGATGCTATGTAACGACAGGTGGTGGGTGTGCCCCGTGCATGTGTGCGACTCTTTCAGTGTCTCACAAATTCCATAGTGTGATACCATGATACGCATCCGATGCCATAGGCGTAGATTCCATAGTCATATATATATCATCGATATATGTATTTTGATATTGTGATACCCATTTTGTACTGTGACACCATATTTTTTGAAAATATGAAATACAAAAAATTTGGTTTTCGGATTTACTTATATATGTTACAATCTGTACATGCATGAATTTGTTTTCTTTACTTTAGTTATGTGAAAAATGCCAATATAGAACATAATTAACATATGCATTGGATACATGATTAAAACTTCTAGGTATGTGATTATAAGTAAGAAAATCAAAGTATCATTCCAAAAGTCGTACCCGTAGGAATCGTTGAAGTAGAGTAGGGTCTCCCACACAGTAACTACCATTTAACTGACATATGACTAACTGGGAGTCTAGGTGAACCTCTAAAGAATGAAAACCATGTGAAATGGAGTCACGTAATAGTTTTATAATGACACTATACTCAACCACCTTATTCGTTGATGGCTCTAGATGAATGCCACCTGAAGACACCAGTTGGCCCTTGGGTGAGTAAATGACCCAAGTAGTGGAAGCCATGTTCCATGTATGATGACTGGCACCATCTGTGAATCCTAAGTATACTAAAGACTCCATTGACATCTCCCAACCAAGGGAAAACTTGATTAGCATGTCGACGACACAAAGGAAAATATGTATATATGCCAAGATACACTAGTATAAAAAATGTCATGACCAAGATTGAGGGCTCAAATGTAATACCTTTTAATGTAGAGCCCATTTTTGGGCTCATCCAACATATTCCATTCATAATCTTCCAATTCATAGGCTCATTTCTCTAAAACACATCGCACAATATAAGGATTGTGCCACATGAGGTTGAACTTTCCTGACCCCAACGGTTCTTTGGTTTGGTCATATAGGAGAACCAAGTCACCCTCAGTGTATTGTCGAGGACAGACAAACCTATCATATTGAACCTTAACACATTTTTTATTCACTTCGATATCCATAGAAGAATCTTGACGTTGCTCATCTAGATGCTCTAGGTGCACAAGGCATTCTTCAAGATCGTATGTTTCAGGTAGGAGCTCAATTGCTAGTTTGAGGGAAGGGATTTTTCATTCAATCGGAAGGATCGAATCCACGCCATTTACTAACCTAAAAGGAGAAAAAATGGTGGAAGTCTTTACCGAGGTTTGATATGCTCAAAACGCAGGGTGAAGAATTAGATGCTAGTCATATTTACTCTGGATGAAAATGTTTTGCAAGATGGTATTGAGATACTTATTCATCACCTCTACTTGTCCATTTTCCGAGGGATAATAAGGGGAAGAATCATCATGCCTAAACCCCATTTTTTATGCTAACTCCTTCAACATTTCATTATGAAACTGACTACCATGATCAGTGACAATATCTTTTGGGATTCCGAACTGGGCTATAATTTGGTTAAATACGAAGAATGTTGTGGTATTACCATCGCATTTAATGGTAGGCATGGCCTCTTCCCATTTAGAGAAGTAATCCATGACCACGATAATATGTTCATTCCCCCCACTCGAAGCTGGGTTAAAGTCCATAAAATATACCCCCCACTTGGTGAAGGACCAATGGTGATGACTGGTTGAAGAGGGGTTGGATGAGAGCACATTTTTCAAGAGAACACTTGAAAAGGGTGACACTTCTTGACCACTTCAACATAATCTTTAAAAATTGACGGCCAAAAATAACGAGCTCCCAAATTTTTTTGGGTTGTCGCAATCCTAGATAGATGACCACCACAAGCCCCACTATGACATTCATTAAGAAATGACTCAACTTCCTCGTGATTCAATAAATGATGAAAAATATTATCTACTCCTCGATGATACAAAGTTTCGTCGATGATAATGTATTTTTTAACACGATGACGTATACATCGTCGATCGTCTGTCGACAGATTCTAGGATAGATTCAAGGTTTGCAGATAAATTAGAATGACTCCATACCAAGGGTCCAAATATGAGATAAGGAAGATATTTTCATCCACTAATGAATCATCATGAATAATTTCCTCATGTAGTCAATGGAAATATGATATCAACTCAGAAAAAACTAGTGATTTCTTAAACTTTGCTGAGGAAAAATCAAGATCAAATTCTTGCAAAATAACAATCCACTTATTGCATTTCCCCCGTATGATACGAATGGTGAGTACGTATTGAAATGGATTGATATCTGCAACTACGGTAGTTTTGCAAAGTGATATATAATGTCGTAATCTTTGAACTGCATGTATAGCAACCAAGGATTGTTTTTCTACATGAGAGTATTTAAGTTCATGACCGACTAATTTTTGACTGAGATAATAGACAATGTGCTCATGAAGATCATCGTCCTTCTGAACCAGAACCATACCAACCATCCCTTCAAACGCGATGATATAAATAAAATAATCTCTATTGTATTCTCGAGGCTTCAACATAGGTGTCGATATCAAGGCTTTCTTAAGAGCATCGAAGGATTCTTGGGCTCGCTCATCCCATATAAACAGAGTATCCTTCTTCAAAATATGCATGAAACCCTTAGTTAAATTGGAATAGTTCACTATGATCGATGCAAGAAGTTATCCTTCCCCTGTAAACCCTGAAGTTTTCGAATGTTGCATGGGGGAGGCAATCAAATTATTGCCTCAACCTTCATAGGATCCACCATGATTCCATGCTCAGAGACTAAGAATCCTAAGGGGCGGCCATACCTAATGAAAAAGATGCACTTGTGAGGGTTCAAATGGATGTGATAGTAACATCATCTCTCCAATACTAATTAAAGGTGAGTGGAGTGATGCGAGAGTGAGCAGCGAGATCATTGAGGTAAGCTTCAAAAATATGCTTGAGATCATGAAAATAAAAGGTTATGGAAGAATGGAAGTTTTCTCCGACATTTTTAAGGCTGAAAGGAATTTTTCGGTATGAAAAATTACCCCAAGGAAAAATAAACTTCGTCTTATGTTGATCCTTGGGCTTGATTTGAATTTGATTATATCTTGAAAATCCATCTATAAAAGAAAAAAATTAGATTCATGTGCATTCATCAATAATATGGTCAATGAAAGGAGTCGAGAAGTTTTATTTAGGACAATCCTTATTTGGGTCTCGAAAATCCATACATACATGGATGGTTCCTTGTTTATTATTCATGGGAACGAGGTTGGACACCCATTCGGTCAAGGGAACCAGGTAGATGAAACCAACATGAAGTAGCTTCTCTACCTCTGCCTTAATAGCAAGGGCCTTCATAGGATTAACATCTCTAAGAAATTATCGAATAGGTCTAGAATATGGATAAGTCTTGATCTCATGTTTGACAATGTTGGGGTCGATCCATGGAATCTCTTCGTATGACCAAGTGAATATGTCACAAAATTATTTGAAGATATCGGTGTAGATATGAATTTATCCAGGCGAACAATCTGCACCGATATATATGTTCTCATTTTTTCCAGGAATTCGAGAGATGTTGATCGTGATGGTAGGAGAAATATTATCCATGTTTCCTTTAGCATAAATACCATGTGTATCTAGTGGAACCACAGTGTGACCGACCATATCACTGAAGGTAGATCTAAATTCATACAGTTCAATCCTAACAAGATCTGGGAAGAAATAAGAGCGATGATGCATATCATCCCAAGGCCTATCGATACCATACATGGCCTCTGAGATGGCTTCATCCAAAGTTAAAGTATTGTTGAGGAAATCATGTGAACAAGATGATTGGGCTACCCATACGGGCTCTAGAATGAGATCCTCCTCATTCTTCTATGAGGAGAAAATATTTGGGTTAGTAGTAGCGTTAAGAATAGCCTGATATGCAACCTCTTCCAGTGACATTGGAATTTACATCCCAATTTGCGGCTGACCTTCACACGACATAGTCAAGGAAGTTAGGGTCCAAGGGTCATTGAAATATGAAGTGCGGAAAGGAATGAACCTCATTGATGACGAAGACTTACTGGAAATGGCATGAATGTGATGGATTGGTGCCATGAAATCAAAGCTACCCATGAGAGAGGAATACATTCTAACACCAAAATCCTTAGTTTCCTATCAAGAATTGTCGATCACTAGGATAAAAGGTACAACTAATGTATTAGGACTAGCATGCACAAATGACAATTGATCAATCGTCACTATTTTCGCTTCATGAGGAAAACATAAAGTGTGGAAAATAGACGACACGAACGTGGTCATGGCATAAGTCCAATTACGCCCTAGTAGTAAATTATAGTCAAGGGGTGCATATATCACCTCTACATCAACCTCCACTGTCTTTCCACCTAAATGGACCGTAAAAGTAGGAAAAATTATGTGGGGTTGAAATGAATGTCCATCAAATGCGGTCAACATAGTCATAGATTAGGATAGAGTTGGAGATCCAATGGATTTCCAACAGGTTAGTGACATCATGCACATCGCGGCACCTTCATCAATTACAGTGTATCTGATGGTAATTTTGTGTTCTCCACATGGATTTGAAAGGCCACATGGTAAGGAAAGTGAGGCTTAACATATGTGATGTCAAACTTAATAACCTTCTAACCACATGGTCCTAGAGATCCTAAAGCATATAACAAGGTGTTCCTCTATGAAGGACATGTCTAGAGAACCTCCAAAGTCGATATCACAAAAGGCGTTTGACCCAGATATTCAACAATCGAATATTTTTTGGCATATTTGGCATTAGGATTGTGGGAAGAGAATTTTAGTACTCCTTTCAAAATATGAGGCAGAGGTTCTGGATTTTTGATTTGCAAGGGTGTTTCTGGAGGAGGGCGAGCCTTTGTACCTGTAAAAATCTATGAAGAACCATAATCACGACATCAAGTGGCTACATCAATCTGAGACTTGACCATATTAACACATATATGGACACCTTCATGTGTCAAGGGTTTTTGACTCCCGCTCGAAGAATTTCCGGTGCTAGAGGAACCTAAAGCCATGTGTTGATTATGAGGAAATGGATTAGTCAACATAGTGGGTAGTTTTGATAAGAGCCTCTAGGCTTCCTAGATTTTGGGGCATAGGTGCGTAAGGTGATCATCTTTATAAAGTTTACAAGGAAACTTCACCTTCCATTTTTCTTTCTTTCCCTCACCAACATTATTATTCGATTTATCATTGTTAGTGTTGCCCTTGGCTTTGTTGTTATTTTTCCCACCCTTATGATTATTACCTTGTCCTTTCCTTTTATTCCCTCCTGGTTTTTGGTTACCATTTGGGTTGGTTGGAAACTATATAGAATTCACATCCATCGACTGAGTGGGAGTGGAGGACAAAGCTTAATCTTGTCCTGCTATAGACTGGATTAGAGACAAATTCTTCAACTAGTTCGTCACCAAATCTGTAGACCTAGAATTTGCAGAGCCTATGATGCCATTAACATGAGGCTCGATATTTTGTATAGGGTCATAATTTGACCACGGTGCATTAGGAATAATTTCATACAATATCCTAGACTGAGGACATATGAGGTCCAGTTGTTGGGATTTGAAAATAGCTTCTTCCTCATATGTTACTTCGGATGTAGAAACATCCTTTGAAATATAAGACAACAAGGACTTAAGGAACCACTCCAATGGAAAATCTAGAGGAATGTCGAATTTAATCAACCTCTTCCATCTATGCCACTCTTGGATATGGTCTCAGATATGTGTGACATTATCTCAGCGAAAGGCTGACAAACTTTCTATGCCAACATCATAACGAATCGACAACTGGAAGTGGTTGAAAAATACCAAAATTGTATGATTAAAGTTTTTCTACGTTCCCCTGGGTAGCTCAATGTACCATTTCGTGGTGACCCCCATGAGGGTGTGTTGAAATAGCCTCAAATGAATAGAATCATAATTAAGGGAATTGGATGAGAACCAAAGATGAAAAGTAGTAACATGATCACATGGATCCTTGCCGGTCTTTCCTTCGAATTTTGGAATGTCTTAAGGAAGCTTGGTGGGGATGGGGGGCCATGACAGATCATGATGCACTAGGTCATTCATTAATCTCGACAAATATGGTAGATTAAGCATGGACAAAAAAGGGATTTAGGGTTGTGGCATCTGATCCCATTGGTGTTGAGGGATTGGAGGTCATCCAAGGTTCTGGTATATACCATGACCCTATCTGGTAGGGTAATATACTTCTACAAATTTATTCATAAGAGGTTGTATGGGAACCATACCTACGGGGGCGTCATAATGAGGATTATAAGAATTCCCCCCAGCTGGAGGAGCTTCGGGCTAGGGGTTTCCCATAGCATGAAACTGACTCCCTCTGGGTGGAACTCTAGAGGATAGAGGGGGATTTTTCATAACAAATGTGTTTGTCAGAATAAACATGGAGGAAGAAGCGGGAAAATATGGAATATAGGAAGTGACTTGTCTTCCCAATTGAGTACTCCATCCAGGAGAATTGGTACTAGGATTATACCTGGAAGAAAAAGGAGGTTGGCCTCCAACCATAGGATTCATTTGGGGAATATGATCTCCACCAAACGAGAGAGGAGAATGTGGAGGAGTCATGCCCACGGGTCCAAAACTAGGATATGCATTAGTCAATGGAATATATGATGAAATTTGTGACGTAATATTAAGCATACCAAAAGAAAAAGGGTTAGAGACCGAAGGTATGGACTATGAAATGTATCTTAGCATACCAAAAAGAGACCTGAAAGGGTTCGTTTGTATGGGTCGAGTAGAAACCACAAGCTGAGTAGTAATAAGGATGGGAACCTTTGACACTCCAACCATCATGGATGAAGGAGTCAAAGGAATCCCACTAATCAAAGAAGGTATAGTATTAGAGGGATTCCTTGTGTCATTCGGATTTGACCCAATACTCATAACTAGATAATCACAAGTCTGGGAGTTGGAGATATATGTACCAAGTTTACTAACTTTATTCCTTTTAGAAGGAAACTTCAGTAAAGACTCAAAATGAGGTGGTAACTTTAACAAATGGAGAGACCCGCGAGGAGGCTATTCTTGTTCCACGATGACTCAAGACTCGAGATATGAAACCAAATCCTAGGGCCAACTAATAATCAAAGAGCACACCAAAATAAAGAAAAAGGGCCAAATGCACACAAACAGGATATTCTAGTTGAAAAGGGGTCTCCCTCAATAGAGTAGGTATGCCTCACCCAAGAGGGGCCTGAGACTCCCTTCAAAATATTGGAGGTATCAAAATCAATTATAAGGGTCCTCATGGGATT
>JZKD02S1664508.1:32940-37940 GCA_000966675.3 Picea glauca
TCAATTGAGGCAACATGCACCTTATTTTATAGTGATAGGGAGGCAAGATCACATGAGTAGTGAAGTGCAAGACGAACACCTTGGTTATGCATAGGTTGAATATCGATAGCGGGAATGGATTAGACAAGAAGAGACTAACACCTTCAACCTATCAAAAGAACAAATACTAAAATATATGGGAGCTTGTTTCAAACCATGAAGAGACTCATGAAGTCGAAAAAAATACCATAAAATGTCATAAATCTAGGGGGTTGTTCCATGAAAATTTCTTGAGATAAGTTTCCATGAAGGAAGGCACTTTTCACATCCATTTGGTGGATCTACCAGTCAAAGTGAGTAGCAAGGGAAAGAGTCAATCGAATGGAATTCATCTTTTCAATACATACATGTTTTCTTCTTTTGAATCTTTTGGGTGGACGTCAACTTATCCATCTTTTCTTTATTTTCCTAGTCGAGGCATTATTGTATACGTACAGGAGCATCATAACATGCTCTTTCCTTATAATTCATCTTTCCTTTTCCCTTGATAAAGTGATCTTGATGTTTAGCAACAATCTTCTCTTCATCAAGAAACATGTGTTGATCATTAATCAATAAGCCACATAAAGTATCAAAGGTATATTTTTTACCATCTTCTTTGTGTTTGTACCAATTTTTCATTGTCATTGTCCTACTCCTCATAATCATCATCATCATCGTCATCATTTTCATCATCATTGTCATCATTGTTTTCATCATCATCATTGTTGTCATTTTCATTATCATCATCATTTCCATTGTCATGACTTTCATCATTTTCATCGTCATCATCGTCGTTGTCGTCATTTTCATCACCATAATCAACATTGTCATCATCGTCATCATCGTCATCCTCGTCATCATCATCATCGTCATCCTCGTCATCATCATCATCGTCATCGTCATCGTCATTTCCATCATTATTTCATTGTCATAATCATCGTTGTCATAATCATCATCATCGTCATCGTCATCGTCATTTCCATCATTATTTCATTGTCATAATCATCGTTGTCATAATCATCATTTTCGTCATCATCATCATCGTCATCATCATCACCACCATCATCATAGTCATCAAGGTCATCATCATCATTGTCCTCATTGTCATCACCATAATGACCATTTTTTTCATCCTCCTCCTCCTCCTCCTCATCATCATTTTTATCATCATCATCATAGTTGTCATCATCCTCCTCCTCATCATCATCATTTCCATTTTCATCACCATCATCAATGTCATCTTCATCATCTTCATCATCATCATTGTCATCAATGTTATCATCATCTTCGTCGTTGTCATTTTCATCACCATAATCATTGTTTTTGTCATCCTCCTCCTCCTCCTCCTCCTCATCATCATCGTCATCATCATCATATTCATCCTTGTCATCTTCATCATGATAATATTCGTCATCCTCCTCCTCATCGTCATCATCGTCATCATCATCATATTCATCCTTGTCATCTTCATCGTGATAATATTCGTCCTCCTCCTCCTCATCGACATCATTTCCATTGTCATCATCATCATCGTCATCATTTTCATCACCATAATCATCATTTTCATCCTCCTCATCATCATCAAGGTCATCATCATCATTTTCATCATCATCAACATCGACATTGACATCATCATTTTCATTTTCAATATAATCGCCATTTCCTTTGTCATCACTATCATCATCGTCATCACCATCATTGTCATCGTCATCATCATCAACAATGTCATCATTGTCATCACCATCATCATCATCATCGTCATTGTCATCATCATTATTATCATCACTGTCATCATAATCATCATCATCATCGTCATCATATTCATCATCATCGTAATCATTTTCATCATCATCATTGTCATCATTGTCATCACCATAATCAACATTATGGTCACCATAATCAACATTGTCATCATTTTCCTCCTCCTCCTCCTCATCTTCTTCATTATCATCATTGTCATCATCATCATCAACATAATCATCATTGTCATTATCATCATCATTGTTATTGTCATCATCATCGCCATTGCCATGGTCATCACTATCATCATCGTCATCATTGTTATTGTCATCATCATCATCATTTTCATCGTCGTCCTCATTTTCATCACCATAATGAACATTATAGTCATCGTCATCGTCATCGTCATCATCATTTTTGGTGTCATCATCGTCGTCTCCATCATTGTCTTCATTGTTGTCATTGTCATCATAATTGTTATCATCATTATCATCATCATTGTCGATGTCATCATTATCATCATCATCATTATCATCATCATCATCGTCTTCGTCATCATTGTCATCATCATTGTCGTCGTCATCATCATCGTCATCATAATTTTCATCGTCCTCACCATCATCACCATCATCATTTTCATCATCATCATCGTCGTCGTCGTCGTCATCATCATCATCATCATCCTCATCGTCGTCGTCATTGTCAACACCCTAATCACCATTTTCATCCTCCTCCTCATCATCGTCATCGTCATCGTCATCGTCATCATCATTTTTACCATCATCATCATCCTCCTCCTCATCATCATCGTCGTCATCCTCCTCATCATCATCGCCATTTTGATTTTCATCACCATCATCATCATGTTCATCATCCTCGTCATCATCTTCATTGCATCACCATAATCACCATAATCACCATTGTAATTTTCCTCCTCCTCCTCCTCCTCCTCATCATCATCATCCTCATCAACATCATCATCATTTTTTGCATCATCGTCATCGTCCTCCTCCTCATCATTTTCATCATCCTCCTCATCATCATCGACACTGACATTTCATCACCATCATCATAGTCATTGTCATCGTCATTCTCATCACCAAAATCAACATTGTTGTTGTCATCCTCCTCCTCCTCATCATCATCATTATCATTGTAATCATTGTCATCATCATCATCATCATCATTGTCGTCATCATCATCATCATCGTCGTCATTGTCATTGTCATCATCATTTTCATTGTCATCATCGTCATCATTGCCATCATCACCATCATCATTATCGTTATTGTCATGATCGTCTTCGTCATCATCATTTTCATCACCATAATAAACATTTCCATCATCATCATCATCATCATTGTCATCATCATCATCATCATTGTCATCATTGTCATCATTGTTGTCATCATCATTTTCATCATCATCATTGTCGTCATCATAATTTTCATCATCATTGTCATTGTCATAGCCATCATCATCATCATATTCATCATCATCATCATCATCATCATTGTCGTTGTCATCATTTTCATCACCATAATCACCATTGTCGGCATAGTCCTTCCCCTCCTCCTCATCATCATCATTGTCATCATCATTTTCATCATCATCATCATCATCATCATCGCCCTCCCCATCATCGTCATCATCGTCATTCTCCTCCTCATCATCATTGACATTGTCATCATCGTCACCATCGTTGTCTCCTTTGTCATTGTCATCACCATAATCACCCCTGTCATCGTTTTCCTCCTCCTCCTCCTCCTCCTCCTCATCATCATCATCATCATCATCGCCCTCCTCCTCATCATCATCATGTCCATTGTCATCACCTTCATCATCTTCGTTGTCATCATTGTCATCACCTTCATCATCTTCATTGTCATCATTGTCATCACCATAATCAACATTGTTGTCATTGTCTTCCTCCTCATCATCATTATCGTCATGATCATCATTGCATCATCATCATCGTCATTGTCATCATCATTATTGCCATCATTATAATTGTCATCATCATTGTCATTGTTATCATCATCGCCATTTTCATCACTGTCATCATTGTCATCATCATCATCATTGCCATCATCATGTCATTTTCATCATCATTGTCATTGTCATCATCATTGTCTTCATCATCATCATCTTCATCATCACCGTCTTCGTCGTCACTGTTATCACCATTGTCATCATCATCGTCATCATCGCCATCATCATCATCATCGTCATCATGTTTATTTTCATCATTGTCATCACCATAATCACCATTGTCGTCATCCTCCTCCTCCTCATCATCATCATCGCCATCGTCATCATCATTTTCATCATCTTCATCATATTTTTAATCATCATCATTTCCATTTTATTCACCATCATCATCGTCATCATCGTCATTTTCATCATCATCATCACCATCATCATCATCATCATCATCAATTTCATCACCATAATCACCATTTTCTTCATCACCCTCCTCCTCATCGTCATTGATGTCTTCCTCCTCCTCATCGTCATCATCATCATATTCATCCCTATCATCATCATCATCATCATCATCATATTCATCCTCCTCCTCATCATCGTCATCATTTCCATTGTCATCATCGTCATCGCCATTTTCATCACCATAATCAACATTGTCATCATCTTCGTCTTTGTCCTCCTCATTATCTTCATTTTCCTCCTCCTCATCATCATCGTCATCATTGTGATGATCATGATCATCATTGTCATTTCCATTGTCATCATCATTGTCATTTTCATCATTTCCATTGTCATCATTTTCATCAGCGCCGTCATCGTCATTGTCATCACATTTTCATCACCATAATCAACATTTTCATCATCATCATCGTCATCATCATCATTATCATCTTCATCATCATTATTGTGATCATCATGGTCGTTGTCATCATTATAGTCATCATCATCATCATCATCATCATTGTCATCATCATCGTTGTCATCATCATCATTTTCATCATCATCATTATCACCATCACCATCTTCATATTCATCGTCATCGTCATCATCATTGTCATCGTAATCATCGTCATCGTTGTCTCCACCATACTCACTATAGTCATCGTTGTCCTCTTCCTCCTCCTCATCATCGTCGTCATCATTGTCATCATCATCATTGTCATCCTCCTCCTCCTCTTCATCATCATCATCATTTCCATTTCCATTGTCATCACTGTCATCATCGTCATCATCATAATCATCATCATTTCCAT
>JZKD02S1664508.1:42940-47940 GCA_000966675.3 Picea glauca
GATTCTAATTAATGACTTATGTTTAACTAAAATAATTTTTCACATTCATAGAAATGTTCTTATCTTCTATTTGTTCATTTTCCATTTATTTTATCATATTAACAAACCCACTACACTTTTGTGTAATGTAGTCACCATTGGACACAATCATATTCATATGAAGGGAATAACAAGGATAACCTACACTTATCTTTCATGATCAATAATCTTCATCATTAGTTAAATATATTATATCTTTTGAGAACATGTAGAATATTTTATCAATGAACTTTATAGTTTAGGTTGTATCTGAATGAACTAGTACTACCTATGGGTCCATTCAATCCTATAGTGTTAATGAGAACATTTTTTGTTACTAGAATCATTAGGGAGGGTGCTTCTCCTGCACCTAATACACATTGGAATCACTTAGTTGCTGAACAATTTTGGAATTCTTGGTTCTGTGCATTTTTTATGGAACTGTTTATGTTTAAGGGAAAATGTTTCTAGAGAAATAACATAGTCTCAGCATAACGACAGGAACTTGGAGAGTAGTAGGGAAATGATAGTAGTGTTTCAAGAGAAAAAACATAGTCAAAGTGTATCCTCATGGATTTGAAGAACGGATTTGGCATAACAATACTTCATTTGGAAAACCATCTGAAATGCCTACATGGAAATATTTAAAACATCATGACACAAATATGAAAAAGATTGTGAAAATCAACAAAATAAGTAAGAAACCGCATGCCTGCAGTTTTAAAAGAATCCCATTTTTTTATAGATAACATCAAAGTGATCAAAGCTTGAAATGATAAAAAAAGAGAGAGACTCATTTCCTATTTTTTGTGGGGTATCCCTTCTCTATAAAATTCATTTCTATCGTCATCGTCGTGATCATCATTAGGTATGTGTTATATTCTTTGCATGACCAAAAATATTTTGGCAATGCTTTTTAGCGATTTTTTGGCACTTGGTTTTCATTGATGGTTTTCTAATTCTAGTTAAGGAATTAGGGTTGCTGACTAATATGAGTCAATGTATTAGGGGTTTTGGATGCCATAGGATCTCTCTCTCTCTCACACACACATCTATTGTATTGTATTGTAAATAATGAATATATATGATGAATAAAATATTAGAGGTGTGGCTCTAAACAGGTTGTTGGTTTTCCCGGTTTGGGTTTCTAGGGTAAAATCTCTGTGTAATGTGTGTGTGTGTGTTCCATTATATATTTTTAATTTTTTTATGAATCTATTTATAGTAAATAATTATACAAGATTAAAATATACATTTGGTATAGGAGAATTTATTGGATTCAGATGGATGCCTTTGTGTTCAAGGATTTGTCTAGGGTATGTAGTAAACCTTGTTATAGTGGGGGCTCTATGGTATCGATTCTTGCAATGAAATGAAATGGCGAGTGATTCAAAAATAGAGATTGAGAAATTTAATCGTAAAAGTTTTGAGTTGTGGAAGCTCAATATGGAATATCTCTTGGTGGACAAATATCAGTGGATCATTGTGGATCTAGGTACTGCACCTATAGGAATGTCAAAAGAATATTGAGCAAATTTGAATCAAAAGGTGAAGAGAACAATCCGTTTTTGTCTCTTAGATTTAGTATTACTGAATGTGTCAAGGGAAGCTACAAAAAAGGAATTATGGGATAAGTTAGGGGGTTTTTATAAGTCTAAGTACCTAGTAAACAAACTGTTCCTTCAGAAGAAGCTATACAACTTGAGGATGAAAGATGGATACTTGGTAACAAAGCATGTGAATGCCTTAAATATTGTGGTAAGTCAGTTATTTTCTGTTGGTATTAAATATTTTGATGAAGATAAGTGTATCGGTTTATTTTTCTCTTTACCATACTCATGTGATAGTCTGGTTATGTCCATAGGTAGTAATTCAAATACTTTAAATTTCAATGATGTGGTCTCATCCTTGTTGTTGGAGGAGATGAGGCGAAAAAATATCGAAAGCCATAGGACAAATTCCTTATTTGCAAGAGGATGCTCCTAGGAAAGAAATAGATCTAAGTCCTCAAGTGGGAGATATAAATATAAGGGAAGATATAAATCTCCTAGAAAATTTGTTAATGTATGTTGTAGATGTGGAAAATAAATTACTAAAAGAAACAATGTACATCCAAAAGTGCTGAGAGAGGGAAGGGATCTAAAGATGATCCTTTTACAAAAGAAAAAATATCCATGGATGAAGGAGGAGATGTGTACTTGGATTCTTCAAGAACACATGCATATCAAGAGGAATGTTTGGTTGACTTAGTTTCATCTTTTCATATGAATCCTCACAGGGAGTGGTTTTGCGAAAATAAAAGGTGCGATGGAGGTGATAATTTCCTAGGTGATGACTTGACAGCCAAAATCATAGGACAAGGAAAACTTAAGTTGAATATCATGTATGGAAGGATTAGAACACTCCTTTGTATTCTGTAGATCACAGGGTTGGCCAAAAATTTGATTTATGTAAGAAAAATGGATGATGCAGGGGTTAAAACAATGTTTGAGAAAGAAACTCATTGGATGGTTCAAGGGGTAATGGTGTTGTTGAAGGGAGTTCAAATTGGATCCCTATATAAGTTGTTAGGAACCATTGTTAGTGATTGATGCAAAAGTTCCATTGTTCATGTGATTGGAGCTGAAGAAGAAAAAANGTGTCGTCATCGTCATCTCCATCATCCTCTTCATTGTTGTCATTGTCATCATCATTGTTATCATCATTATCATCATCATCGTCGATGTCATCATTATCATCATCATCATTGTCATCATCATCATCATCGTCGTCGTCGTCATCGTCGTCATCATCATCATCGTCGTCATCATCATCATCATCATAATTTTCATCATCCTCACCATCATCACCATCATCATTTTCATCATCATCATCATCATCGTCGTCGTCATCATCATCATCATCATCATCCTCGTTGTCATCGTCATTGTCAACACCCTAATCACCATTTTCATCCTCCTCCTCATCATCGTCATCGTCATCGTCATCATCATTTTTACCATCATCATCATCCTCCTCCTCATCATCATCGTCATCATCCTCCTCATCATCATTGCCATTTTGATTTTCATCACCATCATCATCATTTTCATCATCCTCGTCATCATCTTCATTGCATCACCATAATCACCATTGTAATTTTCCTCCTCCTCCTCCTCCTCCTCCTCCTCCTCATCATCATCCTCATCAACATAATCATCATTGTTTGCATCATCATCATCGTCCTCCTCATCATCATTGTCATCATCCTCCTCATCATCATCGACACTGACATTTCATCACCATCATCATAGTCATTGTCATCGTCATTCTCATCACCAAAATCAACATTGTTGTTGTCATCCTCCTCCTCCTCCTCATCATCATTATCATTGTAATCATCATCATCATCATCATCATCATCATCATCATCATCATCGTTGTCATCGTCATCATCATCATCGTCGTCATTTTCATTGTCATCATCATTTTCATTGTCATCATCGTCATCATTGTCATCATCATCATCATCATTATCGTTATTGTCATGATCGTCTTCGTCATCATCATTTTCATCACCATAATAAACATTTCCATCGTCATCATCATCATCATTGTCATCATCATCATCATCATTGTCATCATTGTTGTCATCATCATTTTCATCATCATCATTGTCGTCATCATAATTTTCATCATCATTGTCATTGTCATAGCCATCATCATCATCATCATCATCATCATTGTCGTTGTCGTCATTTTCATCACCATAATCACCATTGTCGGCATAGTCCTCCCCCTCCTCCTCATCATCATCATCATTTTCATCATCATCATCATCATCATCGCCCTCCCCATCATTGTCATCATCATCATCCTCCTCCTCATCATCATTGACATTGTCATCATCATCACCATCGTTGTCTCCTTTGTCATTGTCATCACCATAATCACCCCTATCATCGTTGTCCTCCTCCTCCTCCTTCTCATCATCGTCATCGTCATCATCATCATCATCGTCATCGCCCTCCTCCTCATCATCATCATGTCCATTGTCATCACCTTCATCATCTTCGTTGTCATCATTGTCATCACCTTCATCATTTTCGTTGTCATCATTGTCATCACCTTCATCATCTTCGTTGTCATCATTGTCATCACCATAATCAATATTGTTGTCATTGTCTTCCTCCTCCTCGTCATTATCATCATGATCATCATTGCATCATCATCATCGTCATTGTCATCATCATTATTGCCATCATTATCATTGTCATCATCATTGTCATTGTTATCATCATTTCCATTTTCATCACTGTCATCATTTTCATCATCATCATTGTCATCGTCATCATCATTGTCATCATCATCATCATTGTCATCATCATGTCATTTTCAACATCATTGTCATTGTCATCATCATCATCATCGTCGTCATCATCGTCTTCGTTTTCACTATTATCACCATCGTCATCGTCATCGTCATCGTCATCATCGCCATCATCATCATCATCATGATTTTTTTCATCATTGTCATCACCAAAATCACCATTGTCATCATCCTCCTCCTCCTCATCATCATCATCTCCATCGTCATCATCATTTTCATCATCTTCATCATATTTTTAATCATCATCATTTCCATTTTATTCACCATCATCATCGTCATCATCGTCATTGTCATCATCATCATCACCATCATCATCATCACCACCATCATCATCATCATCATCATCAATTTCATCACCATAATCACCATTTTCTTCATCACCCTCCTCCTCATCGTCATTGATTTCTTCCTCCTCCTCCTCATCATCATCATCACCATAATCACCATTTTCTTCATCACCCTCCTCCTCATCGTCATTGATTTCTTCCTCCTCCTCATCGTCATCATCATCATATTCATCCCTGTCATCATCATCATCATCATCATCATATTCATCCTCCTCCTCATCATCGTCATCATTTCCATTGTCATCATCGTCATCGTCATTTTCATC
>JZKD02S1664508.1:50440-78924 GCA_000966675.3 Picea glauca
TCATCATCCTCCTTATCATCATTGACATTTCCATTTTCATCATTGTCATCATCATCATCATTCTCATCACCAAAATCAACATTGTTGATGTTTTCCTCCTCATCATCATTATCATTATAATCATTGTCATCATCATCATCGTTGTCATCGTCATCATCATCATCATTGCCATTTTCATCATCATCATTGCCATTTTCATCATCATTTCATTGTCATCATCGTCATCGTCATCATTGTCATTGTCATCATTGTCATCATCATCATCATCATCATCATCATCATTATCGTTATTTTCATGATCTCCATCATCATCGTTTTCATCACCATAATAAACATTGTCATCGTCATCATCATCATCGTTTTATTCATTGTCATCGTCGTCGTCATCGCCATTGTCATCATTGTTGTCATCATCATTTTCATCATCATCATCATCACCATCATAATAATCATCATTGTTGTCATCATAATTTCCATCATCGTTTTTATTCATCATTGTCATTGTCATCACCATCATCTTCATCATCGTCATCATCATCATCATCATCATCATTGTTTTTTTCATCATTGTCATCACCATAATCACCATTGTTGGAATTGTCCTCCCCCTCCTCATCATCATCGTCATTGTCATCATCATTTTCATCATCATCATCCTCCTCCTCATCATCATTGACATTGTCATCACTGCCATCATCGTCTTCATCATTGTCGTCTTTGTCATTTTCATCATGATAATCACCATTGTCATCGTTTTCCTCCTCATCCTCCTCATAATCATCATCATCATCATCGTCGTCATCATCATCCTCATTGCTTTCCTTATCATCATCATCATCATCATTTCCATTGTCATTACCTTCATCATCTTCGTTGTCGTCATTGTCATCACCATAATCAACATTGTTTTTGTCATATTCCTCCTCCTCCTCCTCCTCCTCCTCATCATCATCATCATCATCATTGCATCATAATCGTCGTCATTGACATCATCATTATTGTCTTCATTGTCATTGTCATCATCATTGTCATTTTTATCATCATCTCCATTGCCATTGTCATCACTGTCATCATCATCATTCTCATCGTCAACATCATCATCACCATAATCAACATTTTTCATCATCATCATCTTCATCGTCATCATCATCATCATCATCATCATCATCATCATCATCATCATCATCATGTCATTGTCTTCATCTTCATCATCGTCATTGTCACTGTCATCACCATCATCATCGTCATCTTCATCATCGTCGTCATCATGATTTTTGTTGTCATTTTCATCACCATAATCACCATTGTTGTCATCATCCTCCTCATCATCATCATCATCTCCATTGTCATCGTCATCATCATTTTCATCATATTTTTAATCATCATCCTCTCATCATCATTTTCATTTTCTTCACCATCATCATCGTCATCATCGTCATTGTCATCATCATCATCACCATCATCATCAACATCATCATTTTCATCACCATAATCACCATTTTCTTCGTCGTCCTCCTCCTCATAATCATCAACATCTTCCTCCTCCTCCTCCTCATCATCATCATATTCATCTCATCATCATCATCATGATCATTTTCGTCCTCCTCCTCATCATTTACATTATCATCATTGTCATCATTTCCATTGTCATCATCATCATCATCATTGTCATCGTCATTGTCATCACCATAATCAACATTGTCATCATCTTTGTCATCGTCATCATCATCTTAATTGTCCTCCTCCTCCTCCTCCTCATCATCATCGTCATCATTATCATCATAATCATCATCTTCATCATCATTGTCATTTCCATTGTCATCATCATTGTCATTTTCATCATTTCCATTGTCATCACTTTCATCATCATCATCGTCATTGTCATCATCATTTTCATCGCCATAATCAACATTGTCATCGTCATCATCATCATCATCGTCATCATCATCGTCATCATCATTATTGTGATCATCATCATCGACGTCGTCATTATCATCATCATCATCATCATCATCATTATCATCGTCGTCATCATTGTCATCATCATCGTTGTCATCATCATCGTTGTCATCATCATCGTTGTCATCATCATCATTTTCATCATCATTGTTATCACCATCACCATATTCATCGTCATCGTCATCGTCATCATCATTGTCATCATAATCTTCATCGTCCTTGTCTCCACCACACTCACTATTTTTATCGCCATCCTCTTCCTCCTCCTCCTCCTCCTCATCATCATCATTTTATTCCTCCTCCTCCTCCTCATTATCATCATCATTGTCATTTCCATTGTCATGACTTTCATCATCGTCATCATTGTCGCCGACGTCTTCATTGCCATCACCATAATCACCATTTTCGTCGTTGTCCTCCTCCTTCTCATCATCATCATCATTGTCATCGCCATTGTCATCATCATTGTCATCGTCATCATCATCGTCCTCCTCTTCCTCATCATCATCTTTTTTGTCATTACCATTTTCATCACAACCATCATCATCATCATCGTTCTCATTATCATCAACATAATCAAAATTGTCATCCTCCTCCTCCTCCTCATCATCATCATTGTCATCGTCATCATTGTCATCATCATCATTGTCTTCATCATCATTGGGTATGTGTTTTGGTCATGCAAAAAATATAACAAATACCCAACAAGTTTTCCCTTCATGTGATTGTGTTGATTATTTTCATCTTTTTACCCATGGCTTCCCTAGGGATAGACTTATGTTGGAGTCTCATGTTGCCTTAAATTCTTCCTATTTTCATATAAATGTTATAAAGTTTCTATTATGCTACATACACCAATTTATATGATAACATTGGAAGTGTAACAACTAACAAGTTAACTACTTAGGGAGTGGATATATGCACTGAAATGGAACCTAATAAGATGAGAAGCATGAATGTAAAGAAAAAAGAAACTTTCAATGCCAATAACATATATTTAATCTTGGTCATACCTTGTTCCCATGTCATCGGTCAAACAAAACACATACGAAACTGTTATAGGGGAAAACTTTAGTGGCAATGAAATGTATTGCACTTTAGTTTTTAAGTTTCTTTAATCACCCCAAGACATGTAATCAAGATTCTAATTAATGACTTATGTTTAACTAAAATAATTTTTCACATTCATAGAAATGTTCTTATCTTCTATTTGTTCATTTTCCATTTATTTTATCATATTAACAAACCCACTACACTTTTGTGTAATGTAGTCACCATTGGACACAATCATATTCATATGAAGGGAATAACAAGGATAACCTACACTTATCTTTCATGATCAATAATCTTCATCATTAGTTAAATATATTATATCTTTTGAGAACATGTAGAATATTTTATCAATGAACTTTATAGTTTAGGTTGTATCTGAATGAACTAGTACTACCTATGGGTCCATTCAATCCTATAGTGTTAATGAGAACATTTTTTGTTACTAGAATCATTAGGGAGGGTGCTTCTCCTGCACCTAATACACATTGGAATCACTTAGTTGCTGAACAATTTTGGAATTCTTGGTTCTGTGCATTTTTTATGGAACTGTTTATGTTTAAGGGAAAATGTTTCTAGAGAAATAACATAGTCTCAGCATAACGACAGGAACTTGGAGAGTAGTAGGGAAATGATAGTAGTGTTTCAAGAGAAAAAACATAGTCAAAGTGTATCCTCATGGATTTGAAGAACGGATTTGGCATAACAATACTTCATTTGGAAAACCATCTGAAATGCCTACATGGAAATATTTAAAACATCATGACACAAATATGAAAAAGATTGTGAAAATCAACAAAATAAGTAAGAAACCGCATGCCTGCAGTTTTAAAAGAATCCCATTTTTTTATAGATAACATCAAAGTGATCAAAGCTTGAAATGATAAAAAAAGAGAGAGACTCATTTCCTATTTTTTGTGGGGTATCCCTTCTCTATAAAATTCATTTCTATCGTCATCGTCGTGATCATCATTAGGTATGTGTTATATTCTTTGCATGACCAAAAATATTTTGGCAATGCTTTTTAGCGATTTTTTGGCACTTGGTTTTCATTGATGGTTTTCTAATTCTAGTTAAGGAATTAGGGTTGCTGACTAATATGAGTCAATGTATTAGGGGTTTTGGATGCCATAGGATCTCTCTCTCTCTCACACACACATCTATTGTATTGTATTGTAAATAATGAATATATATGATGAATAAAATATTAGAGGTGTGGCTCTAAACAGGTTGTTGGTTTTCCCGGTTTGGGTTTCTAGGGTAAAATCTCTGTGTAATGTGTGTGTGTGTGTTCCATTATATATTTTTAATTTTTTTATGAATCTATTTATAGTAAATAATTATACAAGATTAAAATATACATTTGGTATAGGAGAATTTATTGGATTCAGATGGATGCCTTTGTGTTCAAGGATTTGTCTAGGGTATGTAGTAAACCTTGTTATAGTGGGGGCTCTATGGTATCGATTCTTGCAATGAAATGAAATGGCGAGTGATTCAAAAATAGAGATTGAGAAATTTAATCGTAAAAGTTTTGAGTTGTGGAAGCTCAATATGGAATATCTCTTGGTGGACAAATATCAGTGGATCATTGTGGATCTAGGTACTGCACCTATAGGAATGTCAAAAGAATATTGAGCAAATTTGAATCAAAAGGTGAAGAGAACAATCCGTTTTTGTCTCTTAGATTTAGTATTACTGAATGTGTCAAGGGAAGCTACAAAAAAGGAATTATGGGATAAGTTAGGGGGTTTTTATAAGTCTAAGTACCTAGTAAACAAACTGTTCCTTCAGAAGAAGCTATACAACTTGAGGATGAAAGATGGATACTTGGTAACAAAGCATGTGAATGCCTTAAATATTGTGGTAAGTCAGTTATTTTCTGTTGGTATTAAATATTTTGATGAAGATAAGTGTATCGGTTTATTTTTCTCTTTACCATACTCATGTGATAGTCTGGTTATGTCCATAGGTAGTAATTCAAATACTTTAAATTTCAATGATGTGGTCTCATCCTTGTTGTTGGAGGAGATGAGGCGAAAAAATATCGAAAGCCATAGGACAAATTCCTTATTTGCAAGAGGATGCTCCTAGGAAAGAAATAGATCTAAGTCCTCAAGTGGGAGATATAAATATAAGGGAAGATATAAATCTCCTAGAAAATTTGTTAATGTATGTTGTAGATGTGGAAAATAAATTACTAAAAGAAACAATGTACATCCAAAAGTGCTGAGAGAGGGAAGGGATCTAAAGATGATCCTTTTACAAAAGAAAAAATATCCATGGATGAAGGAGGAGATGTGTACTTGGATTCTTCAAGAACACATGCATATCAAGAGGAATGTTTGGTTGACTTAGTTTCATCTTTTCATATGAATCCTCACAGGGAGTGGTTTTGCGAAAATAAAAGGTGCGATGGAGGTGATAATTTCCTAGGTGATGACTTGACAGCCAAAATCATAGGACAAGGAAAACTTAAGTTGAATATCATGTATGGAAGGATTAGAACACTCCTTTGTATTCTGTAGATCACAGGGTTGGCCAAAAATTTGATTTATGTAAGAAAAATGGATGATGCAGGGGTTAAAACAATGTTTGAGAAAGAAACTCATTGGATGGTTCAAGGGGTAATGGTGTTGTTGAAGGGAGTTCAAATTGGATCCCTATATAAGTTGTTAGGAACCATTGTTAGTGATTGATGCAAAAGTTCCATTGTTCATGTGATTGGAGCTGAAGAAGAAAAAAATCCTACAGTCTCTAGAGAAAAGACTGTGAAGTGGCATCAAATACAGGTACATATCGGAGAGAAGGGACTTCAAGTACTACATAGTAAAGTTATGGTTGAAGGTATGTCTAACTGCTCTTTGGATTTTATTTTTGTGAACATTGCATATATGGGAAGAAAAATCGGGTAAGATCCCCCCTCTGGTGCAACGAGGGCTAAGGGAATTTTATAGTTAGTTCATAGTGATGTGTTTTGACCTGTGTCAGTTCCATCATTGGAAAACATGTGTACTATGTATCATTTATAGATGACTTCTCGAGGAATACATGGATTTATTTCCTCAGGAAGAAATATGAAGTATTTGACAAATTCAAAGAGTTTAAGGATCTTGTGGAGAATTAGACATAGAAGATAATTAATGTGTTGAGGATGGATAATGGTGGAGAATTATGTGGAAATGGATTCAAAGAATTATGTAATAAGTGTAGAATAGAAAGGAACAATACTACTCCATACACACCTAATAAGAATGGAGTTGTAGAAAGGATGAATATGACTTTGATGGAAAAATCAAGGAGCATGCTTAGTGGTAGCTTGTTAGGATAGGAATTCTAGGCAGAGGCAGTGGGTATTGCATTTCACCTAGTCAATCGATCACCCTAATCGACTTTGGATGAAAAGAATCCACATGAGGTATGGATTGGTAAGAAACCCTCTCTTAGACATCTCAGAGTATTTTTCCATGATGCCTATATTCATGTTGCAAAGAAAAACAAGAGTAATCTAGATAAAAAGGCTGAAAAGTGTATCTATATTGGGTATACATATGGTCTGAAAGATTATAATATTTGGAGAAAATAAGAAGGTAGTGTATAGTTGAGATGTGGTATTTACAAATATCAATGATGTTGTCGAAGAAGAAGTCCTACCAAGGGAGAAAAAACCATACAAAATATAGTTTGATTAAAAGGATAATGAATAAGACTCTACATAAGAACTTGAATTAGAAGAAGAAGATCTTCATACTCTAGTATTAACGAGATTGGTTTGGGAAAGAAGGAAACCATAAAGGTATACTCCACCTGATTTCCTTTCAAATTTTTCTTTGTTTATTATTGATGATGATCTTAGAACTATGTTATAGAAAATTTTCCTTCACCCCATGCAACTTGCTTGGATGGCCTTTCCATTTCCCTATGCAGACTTGAAGAACCCTTTTGCACCTTCCAGAGCAAAAAACGTGCATTTTTTCCACATATACGTGCCCTACTAGTTATACAACAATTGTGTATAGAGGTTTCTCCACTATAGCCTGTGTACATCAGGTTTGGTGCTCAAAATTAAAAATTATGTCAGGTTTCCATGTCACATCACGAGATCCATGATTCTTGACATTCCATATACTGGAAATGCTCTAACTTGACCCTTTAGTTCCATGTAAAGGCTATAAATTGAGCCATATCCAAGCCTTGTGGAGAGGAGAGAATTTAACTTTTGAGAGCAAATATACTCTAGAGAAATTTCACTTCATATTGAGCCTGCATCCCTTTATCCTTGAAATCCTAAACTCATTGTTCAGCCCCCAAGCTCTTCCTTCTTTGTTATGGACAAACTCATTGTATCCTTTATATGAGCTTGACTTTGGTGGAGGATTGAAGTGGTGGAGGCCCAATTGGAGGGAATTAGTTTCTTGGTTCCAAGATGTGTCATTATAGAAGTTTGTCACCTATATACTTTTGCTGATTATTTTAATAGAAATACTCTTTTCTTGTCCAATTGTTATCTTGCAAATATTTGAATTATTAATCCATGGGATTATTTGTCATGTATTTTAATTGATTACGCTAATCTAGGTGATAACATTATATATTATCACCATATGCTTGCGTATATTGGTTTTTGAGGACAAGTTGCAGGTATAAAGCTTTGAGTTGTGTGCTCAATGGTGGTCTTCATCGAATGTTTGAGTGAGGCAAGATCTTGGCCTTGTCTTATTATCATTTAATTTATATAGCGTACTTGGGATTAGAGTTTATTTATGCATTTCATTCCTTCTGTTGTGGTTTACCCCATGCCATAGAGATATTTTCCTCATAACAAAATTGGAGACCATACTGGGGAATGATCTTTTGTTTGGGGTTTGGAGTGTTTTTCTCCTTGACTTTCTCTCTGTTAACCTGAGTTTCCTTGTCACTTGATTTCTTGAAAACCTATTTTTACTTTGCATTTGAGTTTCTTGGCTTAATCCTTGCCCTAGTAGTGTTTTAGTATATATACACATTTTTTCCCTTGACAGATGCGTACATACATGAGATATCCTTTTGTAGGGCACATACATATGCGAGTTTTGCTCAAACAATTGCGTACATCAACTCTTTAGGCTTACTGGATGAGTTTGATGTTTGTTGGGTGAGTTTGGTTGGTTGATGAGTCTTCTTGGGTATTTGTCCTAACTGTTAAGTCCTTACAAAGTGATAGGAAACCTTCTTATTGTTGAATTTTTGGGTGGTATTATTTATTATCATCTTTCTCATTGGTTGTCCTTACACATTGGTCTGAGTGTTTGCTTCTTGGTATCCTTCTTGACTTGTCTCTTTTTGCTTACAGTGGGGTCTGTATGTGAAGTTGATATTCAGTCCTTGCATTGTATTTTCTTTATATCGAAAATACCAAAAAAAAAATTGCTCATTTTTCATTATGGAATTTTCTCTTTTGATTAGTTAGTATTGATTTTGACACATGTGGAAAGATTGCATTTTATTGAAGTTGCAGAAATTGCATTGAAATTTGCATTTAAAATATTACCATCTCTTGAGAATTTAAGATTAGGACTTAGAAGTATTTTTATATTCGCTTATTTGATATGCTGAGTCATAATATCATTAGTTTCACGACCACACCTCTTGAGTAAAAAAAATCCATTAAAAGTAACGTTGATTAACTAAAATTGATTAGAAACTATTTTATTTCTCAGGGTACACAAACAAGCATAGGACATAGGGCCTTGGAATAGGATTTTGTGAGTAAACTTCTCCAAGGATATTAAGCTAAACATATGTGTCTAACCAGGGAGTAGTGAAACCCATTGTTTAATTAGTGACGTCAAGAGGCTCCACTCACATCAGAGTTAAGAATGAGGTAGCATGAAGTTGGTTGCAGAGATAACCCTCTAATACCTTCTTAGCATCAGAAATATTTATGTGGTTCTATTCATATTTAGGGATTTTTCTAGTACATTTACCTCTATGAGAGGCGATTCTTTCAATATTTTAGGTTTTGTTACCCTGCCCATACAGTGGACCGGACTTAGGACTATGCATTGGTTATATTGTGGTGGCTCTAGTTGCTTAACATAGGTAGCCACATAGGTTACTTGTAGGGTTTATTCTGTAGGTACCATGAGTTAGATAAGGGTCGGACAATACACAACCTTTATAGAGGATTACCTCTCCGAGGGAATCTGACTGACTATGTTGTTAATCCCATGAGGACCCTTATAATTGATTTTGATACCTCCAATATTTTGAAGGGAGTCTCAGGCCCCTCTTGGGTGAGGCATACCTACTCTATTGAGGGAGACCCCTTTTCAACTACCATATCGTGTTTGTGTGCATTTGGCCCTTTTTCTTTATTTTGGTGTGCTCTTTGATTATTAGTTGGCCCTAAGATTTGGTTTCATATCTCGAGTCTTGAGTCATCATGGAACAAGACTAGCCTCCTTGCAGGTCTCTCCATTTGTTAAAGTTACCACCTCATTTTGAGTCTTTACCAAAGTTTCCATCTAAAAGGAATAAAGCTAGTAAACTTGGTATATATATCTCCAACTCCCAGTCTTGTGATTATCCAGTTATGAGTATTGGGTCAAATCCGAATGACACAAGGAATCCCTCTAATCCTATACCTTCTTTGATTAGTCGGATTCCTTCGACTCCTTCATCCATGATGGTTGGAGTGTCAAAGGTTCCCATCCCTATTGCTACTCAGCCTGTGGTTTCTACTCGACCCATACAAACGAACCCTTTCAGGTCTCTTTTTGGTATGTTGAGATACATTTCATAGTCCATACCTTCGGTCTCTAACCCTTTTTCTTTTGGTATGCC
Source organism: Picea glauca (assembly GCA_000966675.3). Taxonomy (NCBI): domain Eukaryota; kingdom Viridiplantae; phylum Streptophyta; class Pinopsida; order Pinales; family Pinaceae; genus Picea; species Picea glauca. Next base: position 60,275 of record JZKD02S1664508.1, read on the forward strand.
CAATATTACGTCGCAAATTTCATCATATATTCCAGTGACTAATGAATATCCTAGTTTTGGACCCATGGGCATGACTCCTCCACATTCTCCTGTCTCGTTTGGTGGAGATCATATTCCCCAAATGAATCCTATGGTTGGAGGCCAACCTCCTTTTTCTTCCAGGTCTTATCCTAGTACCGATTCTCCTGGATGGAGTACTCAATTGGGCAGACAAGTCACTTCCTATATTCCATATTTTCCCACTTCTTCATCCATGTTGATTTTGACAAACACATTTGTTATGAAAAATCCCTCTCTATCCTCTAGAGTTCCACCTAGAGGGAGTCAGTTTCATGCTATGGGAAACCCCTAGACTAAAGCTCCTCTAGCTGGGGGGAATGCTTATAACCCTCATTATGATGCCCCCACAGGTATGGTTCCCATACAACCTCTTATGAATAAATTTGGAGAAGTATATTACCCTACCAGATAGGGCCATGGTATATACCAGAACCTTGGATGACCTCCAATCCCTCAACACCAATGGGATTAGATGCCACAACCCTAACTCCCTTTTTTGTCCATTCTTAATCTACCATATTTGTCGAGATTAATGAATGACCTAGTGCATCACGATCTGTCATGGCCCCCCATCCCCACCAAGCTTCCTTAAGACATTCCAAAATTTGAAGGAAAGACTGGCAAGGATCCATGTGATCATGTTACTACTTTTCATCTTTGGTTCTCATCCAATTCCCTTAATTATGATTCTATTCGTTTGAGGCTATTTCAACACACCCTCATGGGGGTCACCACGAAATGGTACATTGAGCTACCCAGGGGAACATAAAACAACTTTAATCATACGATTTTGGTATTTTTCAACTACTTCCAGTTGTTGATTCATTATGATGTTGGCATAGAAAGTTTGTCATCCTTTCGCCGAGATAATGCCATGCATATCTCAGACTATATCCAAGAGTGGAATAGATGGAAGAGGTTGATTAAATCTGACATTCCTCCAGATTTTACATTGGAGTGGTTCCTTAAGTCCTTGTTGTTTTATATTTCAAAGGATGTTTCTACGTCCGAAGTAACATCTGAGGAAGAAGCTATTTTCAAATCCCAACAACTGGACCTCATATATCCCCAGTCTAGGATATTGTATGAAATTATTCCTAATGCACCGTGGTCAAATTATGACCCTATACAAAATATCGAGCCTCATGTTAATGGCATCATAGGCTCTACAAATTCTAAGTCTACAAATTTGGTGACGAACCAGTTGAAGAATTTGTCTCTAATCCAGTCTATAGCAGGACAAGATTAAGCTTCGTCCTCCACTCCCACTCAGTCGGTGGATGTGAATTCTATATAGTTTCCAACCAACCCAAATGGTAACCAACAACTAGGAGGGAATAGAAGGAAAGGACAAGGTAATAATCGTAAGGGTGGGAAAAATAACAACAAATCCAAGGGCAACACTAACAATGATAAATCAAATAATAATGTTGGTGAGGGAAAGAAAGAAAAATGGAAGGTGAAGTTTCCTTGTAAAATTTATAAAGATGATCACCTTACACACCTATGCCCCCAAATATAGGAAGCCTAGAGGCTCTTATCAAAACCACCCACTATGTTGACTAATCCATTTCCTCATAATCAACACATGGCTTCAGGTTCCTCTAGCACCGGAAATTCTTCGAGCGGGAGTCAAAAACCCTTGACACATGAAGGTGTCCATATATGTGTTAATATGGTCAAGTCTCATATTGATGTAGCCACTCGATCTCGTGATTATGGTTCTTCATAGAATTTTACAGGTACAGAGTCTTTCCCTCCTCCAGAAACACCCTTGCAGATCAAAAATCCAGAACCTCTGCCTCATATTTTGAAAGGAGTACTAAAATGCTCTTCCCACAATCCTAATGCCGAATATGCCAAAAAATATTCGATTGTTGAATATCTGGGTCAAACGCCTTGTGCGATATCGACTTTGGAGGTTCTCTAGACATGTCCTTCATAGAGGAATGCCTTGTTATCTGCTTTAGGAGCTCTAGGCCCATGTGGTTAGAAGGTTATTAAGTTTGACATCACATATGTTAAGCCTCACTTTCCTTACCATGTGGCCTTTCAAATCCATGTGGAGTACACAAAATTACCATCAGATGGACTATAATTGATGAAGGTGCCGCGATGTGCATGATGTCGCTAACCTGTTGGAAAGCCATTGGATCTCCAACTCTATCCCAATCTATGACTATGTTGACTGCATTTGATGGACGTTCATTTCGACCCCACATAATTTTTCCTGCTTTTACAGTCCATTTAGGTGGAAAGACAGTGGAGGTTGATGTCGAGGTGATGTATGCACCCCTTGACTATAATTTACTACTAGGGCGTAATTGCACTTATGCCATGACCATGGTCGTGTCGTCTATTTTCTGCACTTTATGTTTTCCTCGTGAAGGGAAAATAGTGACGATTGATCAATTGTCATTTGTGCATGCTAGTCCTAATACATTAGTTGTACCTTTTATCCCAGTGATCGACAATTCTCGACAGGAAACTAAGGATTTTGGTGTTAGAATGTATTCCTCTCTCATGGGTAGCTTTGATTTCATGGCACCAATCCATCACATTCATGCCATTTCCAGTAAATCTTCGTCATCGATGAGGTTCGTTCCTTTCCACACTTCATATTTCAATGACCCTTGGACCCTAACTTCCTTGACTATGTCGTGTGAAGGTCAGCCGCAAATTAGGATGTAAATTCCACTGTCACTGGAAAAGGTTGCATATCATGCTATTCTTAATGCTACTACTAACACAAATATTTTCTCCTCATAGAAGAATGAGGAGGATCTCATTCTAGAGACCGTATGGGTAGCCCAATCATCTTGTTCACATGATTTCCTCGACAATACTTTAACTTTGGATGAAGCCATCTCAGAGGCCATGTATGGTCTCGATAGGCCTTGGGATGATATGCATCATTGCTCTTATTTCTTCCCAGTTCTTGTTAGGATTGAACTGTATGAATTTAGATCTACCTTGAGTGATATGGTCGGTCACACTGTGGTTCCACTAGATACACCTGGTATTTATGCTAAAGGAAACATGGATAATATTTCTCCTACCATCACGATCGATATCTCTCGAATTCCTGGAAAAAATGAGAACATATATATCGGTGCAGATTGTTCGCCTGAAGAAATTCATATCTACACCGATATCTTCAAATAATTTTGTGACGTATTCACTTGGTCATACGAAGAGATTCCATGGATCGACCCCAACATTTTCAAACATGAGATCAAGACTTATCCAGATTCTAGACCTATTTGATAATTTCTTAGAGATGTTAATCCTATGAAGGCCCTTTCTATTAAGGCAGAGGTAGAGAAGCTACTTCATGTTGGTTTCATCTACCCGGTTCCCTTGACCAAATGGGTGTCCAACCTCGTTCCTGTGAATAATAAACAAGGAACCATCCATGTATGTATGGATTTTCGAGACCTAAATAAGGATTATCCTAAATATAACTTCTCGACTCCTTTCATTGACCATATTCTTGATGAATGCACATGAATCAAAGTTTTTTCTTTCATAGATGGATTTTCAGGATATAATCAAATTCAAATCAAGCCTGAGGATCAACATAAGACGACGTTTATTTGTCCTTGGGGTAATTTTTCATACCGAAAAATTCCTTTCATCCTTAAAAATGTTGGAGCAAACTTCCATTGCACCATAACCTTTTATTTTCATGATCTCAAGCATATTTTCGAAGCTTACCTCAATGATCTCGCTGCTCACTCTTGCAAGAGAGTACATCACTCCACTCACCTTCAATTAGTATTGGAGAGATGATGTTACTATCACATCCATTTGAACCCTCACAAGTGCATCTTTTGCGTTAGGTATGGCCGCCCCTTAGGATTCTTAGTCTTTGAGCATGGAATCATGGTGGATCCTATGAAGATTGAGGCAATAATTTGATTGCCTCCCCCGTGCAACATTCGACAACTTCAGGGTTTATAGGGGAAGGATAACTTCTTGCATCGGTCATAGTAAACTATTCCAATTTAACTAAGGGTTTCATGCATATTTTGAAGAAGGATACTCTGTTTATATGGGATGAGCGAGCCCAGGAATCCTTCGATGCTCTTAAGAAAACCTTGATATCGGCGCCTATGTTTAAGCCTCGAGAATACAATAGAGATTATTTTATTTATATCACCATGTCCGAAGGGATGGTTGGTATGGTTCTGGTTCAGGAGGACGATGATCTCCATGAGCACATTGTCTACTATCTCATTCAAAACTTAGTCTGTCCTGAACTTAAATACTCTCATGTAGAAAATCTATCCTTGGTTGTTGTACATGCAGTTCAAAGATTACGACATTATATATTACTTTGCAAAACTACCATAGTTGCAGATATCAATCCATTTCAATACGTACTCACCATTCGTATCATACGGGGGAAATGCAATAAGTGGATTGTTATTTTGCAAGAATTTGATCTTGATTTTTCTTTAGCAAAGTCTAAGAAATCACTAGTTTTTTCCGAGTTGATATCATATTTCCATTGACTACATGAGGAAATTATTCATGATGATTCATTAGTGGATGAAAATATCTTCCTTATCTCATATTTGGACCCTTGGTATGGAGTCATTCTAATTTATCTTCAAACCTTGAATCTATCCTAGCATCTGTCGATAGACGATCGATGACGTATACGTCATCGTGCTAAAAAATACATTATCATCGATGAAACTTTGTATCATCGAGGAGTAGATAATATTTTTCATCATTTATTGAATCACGAGGAAGTTGAGTCAGTTCTTAATGACTGTCACAGTGGGGCTTGTGGTGGTCATCTATCTAGGCTTGCGACAACCCAAAAACATTTGGGAGCTCGTTATTTTTGGCCGTCAATTTTTAAAGATTGTGTTGAAGCAGTCAAGAAGTGTCACCCTTTCCAAGTGTTCTCTTGAAAAATGTGCTCGCATCCAACCCCTCTTCAACCAGTCATCACCATTGGTCCCTTCACCAAGTGGGGGGCATATTTTATGGACTGTAACCCATCTTCGAGTGGGGGGAATGAACATATTATTGTGGTCGTGGATTACTTCTCTAAATGGGAAGAGGCCATGCCTACCATTAAATGCAATGGTAATACCACAACATTCTTCGTATTTAACCAAATTATAGCCCGGTTTGGAATCCCAAAAGAGATTGTCACTGATCATGGTAGTCACTTTCAGAATGAAATGTTGAAGGAGTTAGCATCAAAAATGGGGTTTAGGCATGATGATTCTTCCCCTTATTATCCCTAGGAAAATGGACAAGTAGAGGCAATGAATAAGTATCTCAATACCATCTTGCAAAACATTGTCATCCAGAGTAAATATGACTAGCATCTAATTCTTTACCCTGTGTTTTGAGCATATCAAACCTCGGTAAATACTTCCACCATTTTTTCTCCTTTTAAGTTAGTAAATGGCATGGATTCGATCCTTCCGATTGAATGCAAAATACCTTCCCTCAAACTAGCAATTGAGCTCCTACCTGAAACATACGATCTTGAAGAATGCCTTGTGCACCTAGAGCATCTAGATGAGCAACATCAAGATTCTTCTATGGATATCGAAGTGAATAAAAAATGTGTTAAGGTTCAATATGATAGGTTTGTCTGTCCTCGACAATACACTAAGGGTGACTTGGTTCTCCTATATGACCAAACCAAAGAACCGTTGGGGTCAGGAAAGTTCAACCCCATGTGGCACAATCCTTATATTGTGCAACGTGTTTTAGAGAAATGAGCCTATGAATTGGAATATGTTGGATGAGCCCAAAAATGGGCTCTACATTAAAAGGTATTACATTTGAGCCCTCAATCTTGGTCATGAAATTTTTTAATACTAGTGTATCTTGGCATATATACATATTTTCCTTTGTGTCGTCGACATGCTTATCAAGTTTTCCCTTGGTTGGGAGATGTCAATGGAGTCTTTAGTATACATAGGATTCACAGATGGTGCCATTCTTCATACACAGAACATGGCTTCCACTACTTGGGTCATTTACTCACCCAAGGGCCAACTGGTGTCTTCAGGTGGCATTCATCTGGAGCCATCAATGAATAAGGTGGTTGAGTATAGTGTCATTATAGAACTATTACGTGACTCCATTTCACATGGTTTTCATTATTTATAGGTTCACCTGGACTCCCAGTTAGTCATATGTCAGTTAAATGGTAGTTACTGTGTGGGAGACCCTACTCTACTTTGATGATTCCTATGAGTACGAATTTTGGAACGATACTTTGATTTTCTTACTTATAATCACATACCTAGAAGTTTTAATCATGTATCCAATGCATATGATAATTATGTTTTATATTGGCATTTTTCACATAACTAAAGTAAAGAAAACAAATTCATGCATGTACACATTATAACATATATAAGTAAATCCGAAAACCAAATTTTTTGTATTTCATATTTTCAAAAAATATGGTGTCACAGTACAAAATGGGGATCACAATCTCAAAATACATATATCGATGATATATATATGACTATGGAATCTACGCATATGGCATCAGATGTGTATCGTGATATCACACTATGGAATTTGTGAGACACCGAAAGAGTCGCACACATGCACAGGGCACACCCACCACCTATCGCTGCATAGCATCTGGAAGATTCTCCACTTGAGCCATAGGAATCATGTGCGTCAATAGATATAGGTTCCCCTGCACATTCCGCAACACTCTCTCCACATATCCTCCTACATGATCATCTCCCCGAATCCTTCGCCGATGTAATTGGAATCAATCTGGTCATCACGGACCTACATCTACGCGACAAAGCAATTGTTAATACTTGATACCATACAAAAATATTTGCGTTTTTTATTCTTTTTGAAAAAACAAAAAAAATGAAATATATAAAAACATTTATTACCAATATCACCATAGGTGGAACCTAGTGGAAAAGGCATATATGGATCCCCTTTGTATTCGATCCCAACATAAGAGTAGTCATCAATGACTATAACCTATCGATGCCACCAGAAAAATAACTCATCATTGTAGGGGGTTGGCACCCTACCACCTCCTATCTGCTTCAGCAGATTGTTCCACTGTGACATGGATGGATCGCACGGTCCATGTGGAATTCTACTCTAAGGCTCAAGCCTAGAACCTGCTCAAAGAAAAAACTACACAGAATAGATGCAAATCCGAAATTTCTCTTTATCTCTTGTTTGAAATTGGTCAATTGGATCTTCATGTTATCCAGTAGTGAGGTACACCATTCATAAACAGTGGGTCGTAAAAACTCCACCACATACAACATGAGTGGCATTGAGGCCTGGTGCAATGAGGTTGACCTCGAGATCCATGTAAGAAGAAGTACGACGATATTTAAGCTCAGGTTCTTGATCACCCTAATTGGGAGTTGGCTCCCTACTTTATTTGTGCCTGCAACATAGTGGGTGGCAATGTACTCCTCCATGGTCATTCCACCCCCAACCCACTGGGCCTTGAGATTCACTACCTTGCCCTGGTGAGACAATCCTTTGCTAAAATATATGTCATCCACTTCAATCCTCATTCTTTTCCCTTCAATATTGAAGGCCTTTGTCTCCATATCCCAATAGTTTACGGGCATCTAGAGTAACCTCACTTGATCCCTCATTCCTTTGAGAGCCCAAAATTTATAAAGGCCACATCTTTTCAAAGCTAGTTGGGCCCCTGCATCCCTTTCCACTACTACATCTACCTCTTCATTCTTTCTCTCCCTACATTCAATCACCCTCTTGCAAAGGAAAAGAAACTTTTGAGTTAAATCTTGTCAAAAAAGGTGTTCACAGAATAATACACGGGCTAACATGCTAACAATCGTGTATAGGGCCGCATATACATGGTAAGTATTTACTTTGCCCACATACATGGAGGCATGTATGTGACTCGATGAACTATCACACGTGTACACCCTAGTTTACATATTGCACCCTATAAAACTAAAAAAATGAGGGCTAAATTTTAATTTCAAACCACTGAAAATGAAGAGGAGGGAATGGGCACTTACTTGGTCCAGACAGTTTCTAATTTTTTTTATTGTAGCTCCCATAATTGACACTTGAATATCATGGGGAAAATGGTCTAAAATGCACTATGTGGGTGAAAAAACTCAAATGCTATATTAAAATGTTATATTTTTACTATTAGTAGAATTTGTTTACCCACTTCATATAGATTATGTTGATTTTTTGATGTTATGGACTAATAGTACAGTGGAAAAAATTGGTTTTCGTGGTTTTGTCCATGATTTTTGTGGTTTCTAAAATCATGCCTCCCGTTCATGACTTCGACATGTATTTTCTTTCACCGTCATATATGATAGGTTTTCACTCCATTTTTCATTCTTGCATTTTCTGATGACTGTGATCTATATACCTTGGGAATGAACCCATTTATTAATGACACATAACCTTCTTACTGCTACTAGAAGTTTCATTATTAAGTGGTAGAGGCTTACCAAACATGGGTATCCTAGTTAGAACCCTTGTGCCATTTGGTGCCCACGTAGAAGTTATTCCACAGGACCAAGAGTTCCTTATAGTTTTGATATGACTTTGCATTTGAACCTCATATTCTTACTCACAAGCATTTTTGACCTTCACCTATGGGACTCCCCCCTGAGTCTTGGTTAAGATCTTTTTCGACTCTCTGAAAAGAGAAAATATTGTCGAGTGAACTGGTCTCTTTCAAACTCATTAAATGGATTTGAAAGGATGTCTATTTGGTATAAGTTTAACCCTTTTTCGGACCAATTAGACTACTTATGAAAAATGAATACTCTAGTCAACATTGGCTAGAAGAGTTCTCTTGGGTATTATTTTATAATTTTTTGGGCCTAGTGGACTAAATCTACAAAAAAAGGACATTCTTTGGAGTTAATTTGTAATCGCATTCCATCCTCTTGCTTCTAGTATTGAGCCTATTGTTGGTTCCCTCTTTCTCGCTATAATCTTCTTACCTCAACAATTTGCATCACTGGCCATACTTGTGACACTCATTTCCTCTCTTGTATCATAGAATTTCTTTTCCTATGAAAACAAAAAAAAGATGGGCAGGAAAAGAATATTATCTCATATCGGTAGCAGTCATGTCACCTTTGAACAGAGCACAAAATTTTGAGTTCACTATCATCCAAATTTTTGTATTACCATGACCTTAGGAAGTTGATATCCTTACTTAGAGTTTACTCCTTCGACTGGTTATTCTTCATGTCCCTATGGAGAGTTTGTTGATGCCTCCTGCATCTCAAATTTTTATCATCAAGTATATGTTTCCTGAGTTATCCATATGTCTCATGCTTTTGTTCAAAGTAAGTCTATAAGCCTGTGTTGGCCATTTTGCATAACTCTTGACTTTGCATTTCGGCCATACCCTTAGTGTGTCTCAGAGTCACATGAAGTTGTAGTCCTACCATGCACCCCAGTCCTACTTTCATTATGGGTAGGTAACCTTGAATCAAACATTCAACATCTTCTCATTGGTCGTTGACTGGGGGGTTTCCCTTGTGTTTTAAAACAAGAAATATGTTGGCACAGGTGCAGACCTAAGGTTTAACACACCAACAAAACCCTAACTACCGGCCCTTTCAAAAACACCTATGAAGCATATAAAGTCTCACTTGAGGTAGAGGTAGGGGTGGTTGCAGGAATCCAATGTCTACAACCTTAGCTGGGACATAGATCTGTGATTGTAACACCTTAACATAGCACTTAGCAGTTACAGTTCATTAATATTCAACCTTAGTTTACAGCGTAGCTAAACCCTAACAACAGATCAGTGCAATATTTGTACAAATCCAATAGATTCAAGTACTAAGCATTCAAACATATATCAGATCTAGCATTTATTCATGTTATTCAACACTAAGGTACCATATTAGATCCTTCTAATAATACATCAGTTTGCTAAGAATTCAATCACATAGACAAGAGAACAACCATAAAGCACATAGAAATCACAATTCAGGATATATGTGGTTCACCCCCACCCTAGGGCTACGTCCACCAACTCTTCTTCTTTATTTCTTTCTGTCAATATTGTACATGCAGAAAGCCATGATATATTACTCTATAGAGGATAGGAGATCTGTGCACCTTTCTAGATCCTCCTTCCCTAAATTACAAAACAAGGCCTTCCACAGTCTCTTACAATCACTTGCACTTAGCTCTGCAAGTCTCACACAGTATGCACAAAGCAATTACAATTACCACTTGCACTTAGCAGTTAACACTTAACACTTAGCATCACATACTTGTCCCTCCTTCGATCACATAGATTGAAGTACTTCCTACATCGCCTAGCTGTCTATTTATACATTACAAAATGGTCCTAAACATGAGTAAACCCATGGGCCAACATCCCCATTCATGTTACATAATCCCAAAACCCAAAAATCCCTAAAAATGGGTCGAGATCCTGTGCTCTCTTATTTGACTTGCACTTCATCTTCGAAAGCCTGTCAAAGTCCCAAAAGTAGGTCAAACATGACCAAGGATCCTCAAAACATGGTCGAGGGCCAACAGGACCCCAACACTCACCTGTGACTCATCTTGAGTCACTCTAGTTTGGGTAGCTATGCTTCAAAAGACTTGAACTTGGCTCAAGCTACTTTGACCTGTTGTTGTGCCAGGGCCTCCTGCTCGATGAACTCTTGGATGACTTATTTGTTGACAGGTCCCTCTAAACATTGTTCGACTACAACGACTACTTATTCCAACTCTGTACCTCAACCTTCAATCTCCTAAAACAATTGGCAAGCTTTTTCGTAGACTGGTTTAAGCCTTTAAGTCACTTCCATGACTTTGTTCTGAATGGTGTGGACCTTCTGTTGAGCAATGCGTTGTTCTTGGGATCACTTCATCCTTTCAACTACTGACAGGAGCTTCAACTGCTCCTGTACGTTTTTTACTTGTTGCTTTGCCTCCAGGAGTTGTGACTCTATTACCTTCAACTCATAATTATGTGACTCATAGTTATGTGCGCTATGAGAACTTAGCTATTTTCATTCCAGAGCGAATTCTTTAATCCTGTCGACTGCGCTCTGGTTAGTGGTTTCTCTTTGATCTCACACGTCCTGCAGGGTACTTGGCACTATTCGTAGCTTGAGGTTTTTGATTCTTTGTTGAAGCTGTTGGATAACTTCTGCAAGCTTCTCTACTTGGTGTTCCACTGGGTCTTCCTACTTTTTCTATAAGCCTGTCATAGAGCGAAGTTCTCTGCTGACTTCCTCTTTTACTCCCACCTACTCTACGAATGCATGTATCCCCTTCGGGAGGTATGTAGTAACCATGGTGTAATGAAATTCCCTTAGGACACTGTCACGACTCACTACGCTGGCCAGAGGCGGGATGTAGTTGGGTAATATGGTCGGGATTAACTTCACGTTTGCTAGATCATCTTTGTTCTTGGTTCTCTTACCTGCTGGTGGTCGAGATGGTCTAGATCTGCGAGTAGTTGATGGAGAGGCTTGCACTCCTCACGTTGATGAAGCTTAAATTCTTGTGGACATCACTCTCTCGGCCATCATATCAATTAAAACTTCCTCAACTTACTTCTCCACAACGTTGAGCTCATCTGACATGCACGCTCTTGATCAGAAAACTCAAGTGGATGGATGAGTGCTCAAAGAAATAGAATTGATGTCGATCTTACTAATCATAGTGTGATAGCAATGGGTTCTCTTGTTAGCTCTGATACAATTCGAAAAAGTGTTCTCAGTGCAACAATCGACAGACTAAGTAGACACGATGTAACAGATCTCTCCAACGGATAAGAAGTTTTCCATCAATGCAGTTATGTCCGTTGCAAGGTGGTCCCAACGGTCCGATGGAGATATTTCTGGTCATAAATATTGTTCTAACCATTATGGAACTCCAGTCCAATGGTTATAATGCTTTCAACGGTCATATTGCTTCACCATGGCGAAGTGCCATGTGGTGTTGTTCTGATATCCTTGCGAAGTTCCAATTTTGCAAATATTCCTTCCGCGAAGTTCCCTCTAGGCCCTTCTGTAACTTTTCTACCTTTTCTCTCTTCTTATTGATTTTTCTAGCCTTCTTCTCGGTGATCTTCATCTCGATATTCCTCTTTCCATTCTGATTCTTGTCTTCTTTTGACATAGCAGCTTCACGCTATTGAGATTCTTTCATAGGATTAGAGAGTAATATTGCTCCTCTATTTGGGGTAGGTGCTCTACTCGTATGTGAATCTTCTTGTGTTCTTTCAACTTTGTGATCCAAGTTTCTGGTTCTGAGTAGCTTCGATTTGTTCTCCTGTTCTGCAATCAAGTGTGCTATCCTCCTAGTCATGAAATCTTTTAATTCCTGTTTTTTTTGTTCTAGGTACTCCTCTTCTTTTCTTCTCGTTTGATCTTTCTCGATCCAGGTTTTTCCTAATAACATAGTAAATGGAGCGTTGTTCTCAATGAATCTAACAATCTCAAAATATTCCTCTGTCGAAGCTCCATGAGCACTCATAGATACCTGGGTGAGTCTTCCACATAGGGTTATCAACTTTCCCAATAGTCCTATTCCTCCCAATGAAGGAATCATATCAAGCTTTCCTAAGGCTTCCCAAGTTCTTTCTATCATGATAATTACTCGTCTTTCCTCATACAAAACAAAGTCTATGTCGAAGTCTCCTATTCTTGCTTCTATGCATTCTTTTTCTTTGAAGATCTTTGATAAGTTGATATCTCTGTGATCATTTAGGATTTCTTTCATTCGCAGTAGTATAGTCTCTGATTTTGTCTGGGGTTCTGCCATGGTCTTAGTTTCGTGACCTTCCTCAAGGTTTTCTTGTCTTGTATTCATTCTGTCAAGCTTATCAATCATTCTAGGGAAGTCTAAAACTTCATGGTCCATAGCTTTACAACAAAGACAACTAGGTCTTCTTCCAGGGAATTCCTTAGCAATATGTCCTGGTCTTGTGCAACTGTAACAAAAGGTTAATCCTCTTTTTTTCTTAAATGATCCCCATCCTTTCCTATACTGCACACTAACCTGCAAAAAATTCTTTCTAGGATCCTGTGTCCATTTGTTAGTCCAAACATTCTTTCTATGCATAGGAATAACATATCTTTCATTATTTCTATCAGATCTACTCATATCAAACCTTCTGTCTTCTAGATATGCCCTAGTTTCCAGAATAGGATAACATTTATCAAACATACCTAGATCCATCCTCTTGAAAAACAAAATTCCACTAATCTTACTTTCAGCAGAGCACAAAGCTTCCATATCTAAAACTTTTCACTATTCTTACCTTTAAATCTTCCAGATCTGAAACTTTTCACTATTCTTACCTTTCATAGAGCACAAAGCTTTGAGATCTTATTTCTTTTCTTTGGATCTGACTTCTCTTCTTAGCATAGAGCTTTACAGGTCAAGTAGAATACTACACACTAATGCAATAGATCTATGCACATAGCTTTCTTTCTTTCCTTCAGTTCCTAGCAATCACAGTTTCAGGTCCGGACAATGGAACCATTTGTTGGCATAGGGGCAGACCCAGGGTTCAACGCTACAAAAATGCACCAACAAAATCGTAACTATCGGCCCTTTCGGCAACACTTGCAAAGAAGATGAAGTCTCACCCGAGGTAGAGGCAAGGGTGGTTGCAGGACTCCAGTGTTTGCAACCTTAGCTGCAACACAGATCTGTGATTGTAACACCTTAACATAGCACTTAGCAGTTATAGTTCGTTAATATTCATCCTTAGTTTACAGCACAGCTAAACCCTAACAACAGATCAACATAGTATTTATACAAATCCAATAGATTCAAGTACTAATAATTCAAACATAGATCAGATCTATCATTTATTCACATTATTCATCACTAAGATACCATATTAGATCCTTCTAAGCCTACATCAATGCGCTAAGCATTCAATCACATAGAAAAGAGAACAACCATAAATCACATAGAAACCAAAATGTAGGATATACGTGGTTCACCCCCACCTTGGGGATACACCCACCAACTCTTCTCTTTTATTTCTTTCTGTCAATATTCTACATGCACAGAGCCATGATATCTTACTCTGCAGAGGACAAGAGATCTACGCACCTCTCTAGATCCTCCTTCCCTGAATTACAACACAAAGCCTTCCACAGTCTCTTACAATCACTTGCACTTAGCTCTGCAAGTCTCACACAGTATGCAAAAAGAAGTTACAATTGCCACTTGCACTTAGCAGTTAACACTTAACACTTAGCATCACATACTTTTCCCTCCTTCGATCACATAGATTGAACTACTTCCTACATCTCCTATCTCTCTATTTATACATTACAAAATGACATAAACATGGGTAAACCCATGAGCCGACATCCCAATTCCCATTACATAAGCCCAAAACCCAAAAATACCTAAAAAGGGGTCGATATCCCGCGATCTCTACTTCGACTTGTGCTTCGTCTTCGATATCTTGTCAAAGTACCAAAAGTAGGTCAAACATGACCAAGGATCCTCAAAACTTGGTCGAGGGCCAACACAGTCTATTCACACATTGGGATTCGTGAAGTTTCTTGAATTACATTAGCCTTATTGGTGGTTTCCTTGCCTTTGTCAACTTTCTTCCTTATTGGTTTCTATTAAGAGGGTCTTTTCGTGCACTACTTGCATCTTGTGCATGTGAAATATGCACAGGGTCATTGGTTCATGAACATCCTATTTGTCTGAGCTCCTCCTAATCATCAAGATATTTCTTTTTACCTCATGCTGACTGATGATACATGCCCTAAAGCTCTCCTTTCAGCGGGTCTCCTTCCATTGAATTCATCTCACATATTCTAGAAATGAAACCTAGAGTCCTATGAGTACCTAGAGGCTTGCACTCATCAATGGCAGGTTCTCTCACCATCGATAGTTGGGAATACATCAATGTCTCTTGATATATGGATTCTTCAAGTGTTCGACCGAAACACTCTTATTCACACTTGTAAGAATGTACTCGGTGCCTCTATACCTACTTTTATTATCAGTAGGTTGTCTCTCTTTTTTAACCGGTATACCTTAATGAATAGTAATCAAACAAAATCTCATTGTGTTCGACATAAACTCCTCTATTCACATGATGTAGACTTGCACCTTCGATGGATAGTGTAGAAGAATTCCAACTTACAATAGTAGCATTCCTATTATGTTGTTGGCTTTGATTGGACCAATACCTATATAACCTCAGTGATCATGGGAGATCAGATTGTACTCCATTGTATACATATATCTTCAAATTGATTTTGAGATTGGATTCCACTATTCCTTGTCCGTGACTATGACAACCTATGGCATGTGTCTACTTTGTATTTCCTATTCGTGGCCATGAAAAACTATTTGGTATATTTCCACATGGATCTGCAGTGTAATTCAGATTGGAAACCATGTGTAAAAATTCATTATGGATTTTAATATTCTAATGAGTAAGTAGCACTTCCAGTTGAGTCTCCATTACTCCACTTATAGGAATTATAATGTATTTCGGCCATCACAGATACTCCTCTGACCTCACACATTAGGGGGAATTTGTTATATAAAATTTTGCCTCACCCCATGCAACTTGCTTGGATGGCCTTTCCATTTCCCTATGAAGACTTGAAGTCCCCTTTTGTACCTTCTAGAGCCAAAAAATCACATTTTTCCACATATACGCATTGTAAAACCTCGGGTTTTGAGCCGCATATTAAAAAATGTATTTGTTAATTGTTGAGAGGCTAGAGTGCCCAAACAATTAAAACAGGCCAGTGTGCCTAATAAATGTAATGTTTTGATCATTATTAATAATAAACACATCGATGGCTACTAGAAAGATAAGTACTAGAGTTATAGGGGTCTACGATTCCATAAGAGAGGGGGATTGAGGGGCTAAGCATTTATTTTATATTTTTAAATCACCAATTTTTTTTATTGGAGGAAATCAGTTATGTAAGCTTCTTGGGGGACGACCAAGGGGTTCTTGATACCGATGAATTACATAAAAACGTNGGGGGGTTATCACGTTCATTGATTCTCTCATTCATTGGTTCATTCTCTCTCTCACTCATGTTCTCGCTCTTTTTTTTCTATTGGTCACCTCACTCGTTCACTCACTCATTCATTCGTTCACGCATGCACTTCATTTCTCCCTGTTCTCACCTTTTGTGGATATCTCACTCCATTCATTTCTATCACCCACTCATCTTTCCTCATTCATCTCATAGCTTGGGAAAGGAAGACAAACCCCTGAAGAACAACCATGGTATTGTTGGATGTAGAGATTGCTGGTGTAATCTAGCCATGATTTGAGGCTTGCATGTATGAGATTCTTTGGCCCGTGTCCAACTTTTCTCACAGTTGCGAGTCTTGAAAGTCCCAACATGGAGATTCTGGACCAGCTACACTAGATCCCTGGAAGGAGAAGGAAAGCTAGAGGGATTGCGTGGAAAAGGAGGGAGAGGGTACATTCTCTTGGTTTGTGTAGGATGGGTAAAAGAGAGCTAGGTACTTGGATTGTTGTGGGTGTTGGGAAGCCTGTGAGAGCTTGAGTGCTGACTAGTTTTGGAATCCAAGTAACACTCTAGAGCTGTCCTTGTGGATTCATAGCCCTAGCTCGGGGGTGACATTGTTGTTGAGACTTGGAACATTAGTCTCTACGATTGGGTGGAAAATACTTGGTCTGCAACCAGTTGGTGTCTTATTTTATAAAAGATAAGCGCTCTATGTTATGGTATTATTTACCTATGTATGATTTATTCCACTGTGTATTTATTTATCATTGAATTCAATCTTTAGAATACGAATGTTTGTTGTTTATTGTTGTCCATGTCGTTTAGTTCCTTTATTGTATGCATCTTTATTAATTTGAAAGGTATCTATAAGAGAAAGAATTCCGAGAGAGGGCTTGAAGTAGCATAGCCCAACTTGTGCGTGGTTGGGTATATTAAAAATTGGTATCAAAGCTCAGTTCCAACACTAAGCTTGGATGGGCCATGTAAATTGAGATTGAAGAAAAAGTTTCACAGAGAATTTAAGTTGCAAAATGCCAAAAGGTGTTGAGAGTGCACCTTAACTGTGTTTGAAAGCTCAGGAGGTGTATAAATTCGGGAAACCGCAATGGTCGTAGGATCTGTTCGGGAAGGGTATGAATCCTTCACAACTGTCAAATCTGGGAAAGGAGTGCAGCGGTTAAATCCTCATGTTTTTCAGACTTCATTGCTTCGACAAATTTTTAAGTCCTTGATGATAAGAAGGTAAAATCCATGAAGCTCCGAAGTCTCGGCTGTCAGATACCAGCCATTATATCTGTGCGTGAATGAGTGTGAGCCATATATATCATAGTAATCTGGAGGTTTGACACTCCAGGAGAAGAAAGCCCTTAATATTCTAGGAAAAAAATCTCCCGAAGTCCCAAACTTTGGAGTAAATATGGATCATTCGTGTTCAGGGACACGTGTCCACAGATTAGCAAGTATTCGGGAATTTGACGTTCTGTTGTTCATGGGTTGGGTGGTGTTCAATAGAGAAATCCTCCGAAGCCTAAAGTCTTGAATACCCATAGTGTCGGAGTGACACGGCATGATGACGTCACCTAGAATGACGTATATCTGTTCATAAATTCAGCATTCAGGAGATTTGCAGTGTTTTGTTACAAGAAGTGTCGAAGTCTGAAGCTCTAGAGTGTTGAAGTATTAAATTTATAGAGAGTGGTGGTTCGGGAATTCAACCACTTTAGTGTTCAAAGGAAAATGTTGTGTTGTGTTGTGAAATTCCCTAAATCCCAGAGTCCTGGAGCTCCTAATGGTCATAGATCTTAGCATAAAACCTGAATTTTTGATCCTCAAACCCTTTGGGGGTTTTTCACTTCAAAGTTTGGAGGAATTGTAATGTTATGCTAGGAAATCCTCCGAAGCCCGAACCCCCGAAGTCCCAAAAAGATAGAGTGATGTGGTAGGATGATGTCACATGGGGTGACATGGAACTACCTTATACATGGCATGTGTCATCCAGTTTCAGGATTTTTGTAGACCTTTCAGTTCAATTATAACTTGACATGTGTCACCTGTAGAATGGGACATGTGTCATCTCCATGGTTTCACTATCTATCACCCCCCTGGTGCATAGTTATTGATGAGACACTGAAATTTCAGAGGTTCAACATTTTGAGAGTTTTTAGGTGTGATGTAGTAAGAACCTTCAAAGTCTGAAGCTTCAGAGCACCGAAGTAGTGATACTTCGAAGAGCCTCTCCAGAAGCTCACCATTTTTGTGTTTGGAGGGAATGTAGTATGATGAGGGTGAAATCCCTGAAGCCTGAAGTCCCGAAGCTCCGAATAAACACTTTTCAACTAAGTGCAGGGTCATAACCATGGTCACATGCGATTGAGAGCTGAGGGAAAAAGGGCTAATGGCTGAATTTTCATTTTTGAAGAAGGAAAAGCGTTAAGGAAGGATTTGGACCACGGTTTCTAGTCGTAGTCACTTGGGAAAGTGGTTTGAAGGAAGTGCCTATGCACAATTGAATTATGTATCAACCAATGGATAACATGGAAGTGTTATATGATGAATTTATATATATATATATATATATATATA